>REGO01000482.1:224978-247671 GCA_010120015.1 Rhombomys opimus | reverse complement strand
GAGAGGCATTCATGCAGAAAGGGGGGGAGGGTGGGACCGGGAGGGGAGGAGGGAGGGACTTATGGGGGGATACAAAAGGAATAAAGTGTATTTAATAAAAGTTAAATAAAAAATTAAAAAAAAATAACATGATACTATGGTCGACTTAATGAGACTTTCCCTTTACTACTATGTAGAAAGAGACAATGTGCTCTGTATTACATATAATGATTATTAAATAAATTCAATGAACTACGTAGACTATATTTAATTTTCAAATCATGTTTTTCTTGTTTGTACATTGGTCCCTCCTTGAAGGCCCTCATACTTTCAGTAACCACTTTCTCATTTTTCTTAATAAATTGGTATTTGTTTTGCTCATAATAAATACTTGCATATTTGGATAAAATTTACATAGACTATATTAAAGTTTAATAAGTTTATTTGAATCTTGGTGTTTGAGAAAATATTTTATGTCAGAGACTGCCCCTGCTCTCCTGACTGGAGACCCACCATGAACTCTGCTGCCTGCTCTTTGATCGCCTCCTTCTGATGGGGCTGCGTAGCCTCCCCACAGAAGAAAAGGATCCAGGCAGTCCTCATGAGACCTGATAGGCTAGGATCAGACAGTAGGGGAGGAAATGTTCCTTTACCAGTGGACTAGGAGAGAAGAGGGAGGAAGGCTGGGACCAGGAGGGGATGAGGGAGAGAGCTACAACAGGGATAGAAAATGAATTAAGAATAATAATAATAATGAAAATATTTTATCATAAACCATTCTAATGACTTAGAATTTTATTATGCAATTTATTGTTAACAAATAAAATATTAATACTGAAACACTGAATTTTAAAAAATAACATTTTATGGATTATTGTCACTTACAATACATTAAGACATTTTCTTATATTTTTAAATTGAAACTACATTATACAAGGTTTTTAAGTAATCAACCAAAGCTTCTAGACTTACTCTCTCTTATCTTTTTTGTTGGAAAGAGTGTTACTAAATATTTTGTTACATTCA
The DNA here is from genome assembly GCA_010120015.1 of Rhombomys opimus. Taxonomy (NCBI): domain Eukaryota; kingdom Metazoa; phylum Chordata; class Mammalia; order Rodentia; family Muridae; genus Rhombomys; species Rhombomys opimus. The sequence continues at coordinate 246,666 of REGO01000482.1, read as the reverse complement.
GTAGTCATGGAATGACAGCAATGAATATCAAACAACTATTGATCCAATTTTATTAGGTCTCCAGGATACAACGCAGCTCAAATGTCAACAACTGTTTATATTGCTCCTAACTAACTCAAATTCTTATCTTTTATGCTTTCTCATTTATATTAAAAACTTTCTCTTCTTTTGGGACATCACATCATTTCACCTGAAGCGTGTTGATTTAATTATACTTTTTTCTGTTAACTTTATGGTATAGATCAATGTATGACTCTAACTCAGAATTATAACACTGCTTGATCCTATATAAATAATGAGAACCTTTCAAACTTTGGGTGTCTGTGCAGTAGGAAGAAATTTTATTGCAAAAATAAGAAAATAAGCACAATGGAAACTACATTGAAGAGTTAATATGTAGTTCTCTAAGCTCTAACAATCTCTATACTGCTTATACAAGGAGAAAACAAAGTAGAAGTAATGGGAGAAATGAGAGATAAATAACTCATAAGAAAGTGACAAAAAAATGCAGCAAGCACTAGCATTGAGTTCAAGCTTTGAGCATGAAAAATATATTCTTTCTAAATAACCATTTATTTTCTACTGTTTTGATTTCTTTTTCCATATTCTCTGATTTTAAGGCTGAACTTGAAAATAAATAACTCTCCTTACTCTTCAGATTAGCACTGTTCCATGTGCTTCATATCATTAAAATATTCAATAAAAGTTACATAAATATTTTATGAGAAAATTTTAATTCTCTGGTTGATGTGGGATTCCATTATTACTGAGTCATTGGTATTAATAGGAGATGTAGCTAAGCGAGTGTGTTTGATGGCTAGATTTTAAAATGAAGTACTTAAGAAGGATATTTTAAATTAAATTCATGTCAATTAATTCAATAATTGTTGTGTATGCCTTTGTTCGTCTGTGGCAGGGTGGGGTGCATGTTGCAAAGTATGTATGTGAATCTCAGAGGATGAGCTGATCTAGTTGATTCTCTCCTTTAATCATGTGTTCCCTGGAGACAAAAACTACCTCCTCCGGCTTGGTGAAGAAGGTGCATTTACCCAGACTCATACCCTCAGCTTAAGAATGAATGTTTAAAGAAAAAAATGCAAAGATCTATCTCAGCCATCTGTGAATATTATTTTCCCTAATGTGTGATCAATGGTTTATGACAATTTTCAGGCCATAGAATAGTCAGTGACAGACAGAGTGTAGATTTAACAGGAAAGAGCTTTAGCACTGACTGATGGTATAAAAAAAAAAAAAAAGGCAATGTCCTCTGGAGAGTTCTGGCCATATGTTAGTTTAATTATCTAGTTATTAAACAATTCTCTTTAGACTTATAAGAAAATGTTCACTACCTCTCTTGTGGCTGTAAATAACTTTGCAAACATATTTTAGGTTTTGAGATGCTCATTTTTAAAGCTATGTGTAAACAACTGAGTCTTGTAACCACCTCTTCTTCATAACAAGAGTAGACAGCTGCAGGCATTATTTTATAATCAACATTAACGATGCTTCTTAAACATCTTAACTATTATTTCCCTAATCAGGATTGAATGTGTTTAATATGACTACATCTTTACCATCTAAATTCTAAAATGTTACCATCAAGTGGCTAATAATTGTTAGTTTCATATTGTTACAAATACATACAATGAAGGAACATACCATGTTCATTTCAAATTCCCCCGACTGCAAGCATACATTGCTGTAAATAAAGCCAACACATCTAAGTGTTAAAAGGCTCATACAATTAGACCTATATAGAATAAAAGCTTGTAATTTTATTAAGTTTTTTTTTTCCATCCTTGAAAATTACTATGACTTGTAAACCTTTTAGAAATGTCCCTGCAGTTTACTACATAAAACAGGTCAAGGGACTGGAGATGTGGTTCTGTAATTAAAAACACATACTGGTCTCATGGGAGTTCCCAGTATCTGTGTTTGTCAGTGCAAAGCCACCCTTAACACCATTCTAATCATTTTAAAAATTGAAATGTATATATGTACATAAGTATATATCTCACCAGATGGTTCCATTATCTCTAAGTCTGTGGTAAGGCAGAGCTTCCTAGTATGTGAACATGGTTCATCTTGTGGCAACTGGAACGTAAAGACAGAAGTAAGAGGAAGGACATTGGGCAAAGTTACAACCTTAAAAGGGAAAATAATTGGAACAAATTCTAGATAGCCCTCAATTTTCACAGCACCTTATCTCATAAGACTGTTCAAATTTTAGGAATATACTTAAATTGACTATATTAGAACTTTTAATATTCAACCATCTCTGGAAATACCTTTGTATGTAAATTCCAAAGAGGCTTTATTAATTTCAAGGTTTATCTCTATTAATTCAAACTGTATTCCAAAAGCAGTCATTGTAAGACCACCCTTGGCAATTTGACCCTTATACATAGTATTTTAAAGCCAGGTTCACTGATAAATTACAGTTTAATAAAAAAATGCAATTTAAGTTCTTTTTAGGAATATCTAACATGGTGACACATACCTTTAACCTCAGCACTTGGGAGGCAGATGCAGCGAGGCCTCTTTGGGTTTGATAGTAGTCTCATCTACAGAGCAAGTCCCACAATAGCCAAAGCTACACATGAAGACCCTGTCTTGAAAAACCGAAAATTAAACAACAACAACAAAAAATAATGATTATATTCTAATTTGTTTTTCCATTTGTCTCAGGGGATGTATGAGACAGGACAATCTATAATTTTTAAAATCTATAATTTTCATAAATTTTAAATCAATATAGAACTTTTTAATGATTGTATATAAGTAATTTTAATTATTTACTTAACATTATCAATCAATTATTTCTCTTTTAACAGCCATCTAGTTATGGGTCTATGACATTAATTAACCTACAATATTTCAATAAAATACATTTCATTAAAATTATAAAACTAAAATATATTTCATTATAAATATATTCATATAATGAGTACCTGCTTTTATGTTCATCCCTAAAATTTATACATTTTCATAAAAATCAGTAATTCTACACTAATTTGTTTAATATAGACTATATCAACTCCCATCCAGGTCCTTATAGTTCCTCAAAATTGTACATATAAGTTGTCTTTCTTTATAGATCTTAAGATTGAAGATAGAAAAATAAATAAATAAAATAAAAAGACCTTCCAGTAAAACAGGTAGGCTGCCTGTAAACCTTTGCTCTCTCTAGTCCCCCAATTTTCCAGTCATGTCACATGCAATGTAGCAGAATTCAAGATGCAACTTTTGTTCTCCCATGCAACATCCTCTGTGGATCTCACAGACCTTCTCATTCTAATCATCCTCACCACTCTGAGGAAGGTACCAGGTAGCCTGGGGGTGGGAGGAGCTTACACCTCTCCTACTGCCCATGAGATTCAATCCTCTCAGTCTCACCCCTGCTTTCTACCCCCAATTGACCACAAAGAACTTTCCCTCTAATCCTTTTACCTCAAATCCTGGCATCCTTTCCTCCAAACAGCGGACATTCCCTGTGAGCACACCAGTTGTACAGGCCAGGAAACAGTCAACTCACACTATGAAACTCTTCAACAATCCAAAGGGAAGATAGAAACCAAGGACAGAACACACACCCAACAATGACAAACCAAGAAATCAGGATCTAACCCTTTTAATCATCCCAAACTCAGATTCTGAGAGGCCAGAAAATGAACACAATTAATGAGAGCCAGGGCAATTTGTCTCCATTACATGCCAGCTATTCTCCATTCTACTACAGAAGGCCCTGAACATTCCAACATAAGCACACACACACACACACACACACACACACACACACACACACACAAAACACACACATCTTAAACAGCATTTATAAATTCCTCAAAAATCCACAATTTAAGATGCACACACACAAACACAAAAAAGACACAGAGTAAGAAAATAAATAAAGCTGTTCAAGGCCTTAAAATTGGAAATAAGAGTAATAACGAAAAGTCCAACTGAAAGAATTTCAGAAATTTAAAAAGTAAATAAATAAACGGAATTTGAGCAAAAACTACAGAACCAAGGTTCAACAGAATACTAGAGATATGAGAGAATTTCAGGCATTGAAGATATGGTAGAAAAATGCATACATCACTCAAAGAAAATGTCAAATATAAAATACATTCCAGGAAATATGCATATGAAAAGCCAAAACCAAGAATAATAGTAATAGAGCAAGGAGAAGAAACCCAGCTCAAGACACTTTAGCTATATTGCTGTAGAAGAATTTTAAACCAACACCCTGACTTCTGTGGCAAGGAATCACATCTAAAAGCTCTCTAGGTCACTTTGATATGGCCGCAATACAAACATGCCCTTAGTACACACCGTCTTTTCAAACAATGAAAGTAAGATGAGTGCATTGAAGGAAGCATGCATGTTTGAAAATGATGTCTAATTGAGTTGCAATAAAAGTGATGAATCAGAGAAAGATTTGGCAGAATGAGTCGGGGATAGGATAAGCCCAACTCTCATAAGAAGCACAGAGGAAAGAGAGGCTTCATAAGAGCAGTGTAGGAACAGAAAGTGAGGAAGTACTGTGGGAGTAGTGTGTGTGACCAGGGTTGAGGGTGTGGGTGGTGTGGCTGAGATGGTCCAAGTAAGCAGTAAAGCTGGACCTGCCACTAAGAGCTATGGGGTTTGGAGGGACTGGAAGAAGTGAGGAGAGACAAGCCCAGCCAGTGGTCAGCAACAGGCCAGGGGATGAGAGGGTAAAACTGGAAACGGAGAACAGAAAAGAGAGATCTCTCGTACATGATTCTTAGTCTGGGGTGGACAGTGGGTTTCTAGGGAGATAATGCTTTTCCTGTTTTCTGATCCCCCAGTAATTGTCTGCAGTGCCCAGGAAAAGATTGTCTCTAGTGTTCAGGGGGATGAGAAACAGGACTCAAATATTTTTCTTAATTATCTTATATGGGTCAAATCCTTATCTAAGCCAAATATTTAATTATTAAGCAAATCTATTAGTAGTGAGGTTCCCATTTTCTATTTTCAAACTAAATCAAGTCATGTGTTTTGTAGCCTCATAACCATATCAAGTCTAAAATGCCTACTAAAATATTATATTAAAACACATTAATCATAGTTTCTCCTTTTGTTGTTTTACTGTAATAGGCAAATTCTTCTCAATTTCCACTAATGTCTGTAGTTTTCCATTTCTCCTATGTAAGGAGCCATGATTCAACATGATGCCCTTACACATCACATGGTTTCATTTTGTTTTTGTAGTTTTAAGGACTGAGCCCTAGGTTTTCCAAATGCTATGCAAATGCTGTACAGAACACACATTCACTTTTAATTGTCTGTTTATGCCTGTCATATTAGCCTCTTGATCAACAAGTTCTGAGTATAGTAAAGATATCAAGAAATTGTAGTTGAATGAATAGTCATTTATACTTCCCCTATATTTTAAAATTATCTTCAGTCACATAGTGTTTAGCTATTCCCTTTGTGAAGAGAGTGCTTCTGTAAAACTGATTCAATTAGAAATAAGAGTGTGAGTTTATGTGAGTTTATGTGAGTTTATGTGAGTTTCTGACTTTATGGCTTCTTTAATCAGAACTTCATATAAACAAAACTTCCTTCAAAATAAATAAGTTCTTGTGAACTTCAATATATTACTACTTATATTCTGTGAAAAGAACAAACCATCATCTGTTTGATTATAATTTGCTTTATGACTAATATAGAATGGCTGCCTCGGGATTGTTTTTTCATTAATTCAGCCTTTTCATGATCAATACGCTTCCCCTTAGAGGGATCATTAGAACACAAGTTGACATTCATTAGTATTTAGAAGATGAACAACGTAATGCATTTGCTTTTTGTTCTACAATCTGGTATTATTTACTTCAATATGCAAATCTATATCACAGCAACAAATAAATATGTGACTATAGTTCTCTAACCTTCACATTTAACAATGTGAAAATGACTCCCTTAGGATTAACTCTATTTTAAAATGGTTTGATAGCTTAGTCATAACATCTTGTTGTAAATAAGAAATAAGTATCATTTAGTTATTACTGAGTTTTGAGATTAAAAGGCAGTTTTTGAGTAAGAAAGTACTGTAACATGAATGAGAGTAGCATGAGCAAAAATGTCAATTTTGTTTGAAATTCTACAATAATAATTTTCTTTTATTTTAGTAAAAATTATTTAAACATTAAAATACTGCCTTTTAAGTAGACATCAAAAGTGCATTATGTATTGAAAAAAAAAAACAACTCCACATGTAGATGGGACAAAAAATGGACAAAAGATAATTGATTATCCTTTGGTAAATTTACTGATGCTGCAATGTAGATAAAGTTAAAATTTGAGATGTCACACAGTTCCTAAAGCATTTTACTAAGAAACATTGACCTGCTGGAAGCACACATTGGATAAAATGTTAGCAAATTTATACTTTATCTATTCTTTAGAGTTATCTAAATATTTTATGTATATATGATGTTTATCATTTATTCACTATGGGTACGTTAATATTTAATTTTAATGAGATATCCATTTATATGTGGGACACATCATGCCTTAAAATTGAACACATCAATATATTATTGTAATGTGCTGTAGTAGTTAGGCTATAGGGTAACTTCAGCTCTCAGAACGTCTGTTATCTAGTACTGTGTGTTAGAACACTGCTTATATTCGTGGCAAACAATCGCTTTTGATTTCTGTAGATCAGCACATTTTACTGGTACATAATGGCTCATATTTCAGACAATAGTCAATGTTTTGACTCAGTCCTTCCTCAGCATAATTCAGTGGAGATCCATCTATGTTGTTGAATAAAACATTAGTTTGTTTCTTTTGTTGATTTATGGATTGGGTCCCTCATTGTTCATCTAGTCATTTACCTACAGCACAGACATCTTTTTATGAAGCAATTATAATAAACCATTCTATACAAAATTATTGATAGCAGTTTGAGTAATTATCAGTGTGTCTTTATTTAAGAAGCATAATTGTTGGGATGAAAAATAAGTGTCTGTGTTGCATTTTATAAAACTGCCAAGTTGTTCTGTGTGGTGGTCATATAGCTTACAGTATCAGTTTGTTTTTGTTTGTTTGTTTGTTTGTTTTTTATTTCATGGCTCCATAAGCTATCCAGCAATTCCCTAAACTAATACAAGGCATTGAATTTTTATGTTAACCATTCTACCAGATGTTAATCTGTCTGACATGGTTTTGATTTTCATTCCCCCAATCATACCAAAAGTTCCAATAACTTGAGACCATGTATTCAAATAATGGTCATGTTTACCCAAATAACAACAGAGAGTAAATAAATCTTTTCTATAAATAAAACTTTTGATAGCATGTTTGCTGTTGTTCTTAGAGCATAAGTAAGTAAATATAAGTAAGAACTTTCAAGAAATAAATTCATGTAGCATTAACAGAGAGGAAGTGAGAGTAACGAGAAATTTCAAGCAAATTTTAAGTCACATAAGAAACTCTCATTACAGATCTGGGGACTTGTTATTTAAAGCATTGATTTCCATCTATAGTGAAGAAACATTAGCTCTAAACTAAAACAACTTTGTGCTACATAATAAGTCAATCGTATTATGGGTGTTCTCATTATTACATATCAGTAGCATATTACATAAAAAGGTAAAAATCCTAACTTAAGGGGAAGACGGGCTGTCTCTGACATGAACTCAGTGGCCAGCTCTTTGTTCACCTCCCCATGGGAGGTGCAGCCTTCCTAGGACACAGAGGAAGACAATGCAGCCAGTCCTGATGAGACCTGATAGGCTGAGGTCAGAGGGAAGGGGAGGAAGACCTCCCCTATCAGTGGACTATGGAAAGGGCATAGGGGGACAAGAGTGATAGAGGGTGGAACTGGGAGGAGAATAGGGAGGGGACCACAACTGGAATACAAATTGAATAAGTTGTAATAAATAAATACAATTAAATTTAAAAATAAAATAAAAGAAAAAAAGAAAAGAAAAGAAAATTTAAAAATCTGAATTCAAAAAGAAGATATAATCTGGAACAATACAGGGAAGAGTTCCTACCGAGTACTCGCATTGTTCAAATTTAGTCGGAGTGAAGAGTTTTGGACTGCATTAAAATGCATTACATGGGGGCTGGATAGAAATCTGTAAAGTTAAGAGCACCTATGTCTCTTCTAGACTCCCAAAATTCAGTTCTTACTCTCATGATGAAAATATCACAATCATCAGTAGTACTAGGTCTCAGGTATCCAACACCCAACACCTTCCTCCGGCCTAAAAGTGCATTCCATAGGTGTGGAACACTCCTGTACTTTCATGTGCATGTGCTCACACGCCTGTACCCACTCATGCACAAAATGAAAAAGCAATTTAAAATGTGTCATATGTAGAAGGTCTTGAACTTCAGTATTTTCAGGGGATTATTTGTGTAATGAAAACTTAGAATTGAATTTCCAATAAAACAAAGACTTCTTTCCAGGGACAAGTGTTACTCACATGATTCTATGTTTTCTTATTATGTTTATTTGCACATTTTTTTTTTACTAAAGTAAAATAAACATTCCTTCTCTCTAAAAGCTAACACAACAATGCAATTCACATATTTGTATGTGGATATCAGTCACCATATTTTACATGTTAGAAAAATATAGTTAAGCTTTTTAAATTTTTTATATTAATTGCTGTTTATTCACTTCTCTCCCAGCTGTAGTTCCCTCCTTCTTCCCTTCCAGTCCCACCCTCCCTCTCTCATCTCCTCCCTGGCCCTCTTCAGGTCCACTGGTAGAGGAGGTCCTCCTCCCCTTCCATCTGACCCTAGACTATCAGTCTCGTCTGGGTGAGCTGCATTGTCCTCCTCTGTATATGCATATTTATGCTTTTAAAAATGTCTCTATTGATTAAAGAGTGGTTTCAAACAGTGCAGAATACCTAGATGTGGTTCAAACAGTTTTCAGTTTTCAAATTTTAATACTTTTCTGTCTCTGTTAGTAAAGTAAAATTTGATCATCAATCTTCTAATAGACACTGATGACTTTTTTTTTTTTATGTCTTGCACCAGTAACATCTTCCCGACCAGATAACCAGGTCGATGAAAAAAATGATAATGGCATAAATTGATAGGAAAGAGGGTATTTTGGTAGCCAAAATTCTCATTGTCTATGACTAAATTTTAAGATCAACTATGAACATTTCAGTACTACTCATTTATTCTGAAGTGACACCTTGACTGCTATGTTTAATTTATACAGTTAACAAATATTTTTTCTTACGTGTCTGATAGTCTAAAATACTAAGATGAAATTCTGAAAAAAAAAAAAAAGGAATGTCAAAAAAGCTTCAGCCAACATTGAATGAATTAAAACAGCACGATAGAAATAGAAATTGTTCTTTGACTGTCAGCAGATATTTAAATAACGAGTGCCACATACTTATAATGGATTCCTTTAGAATTGATGATACTTTGAGAACAAAGAGAAGCAGCCCAGCATCCCTTACTGCAAAGCAGTGTAGAATCTAATAGTTGACAGGAAAATGAGTGTTCAGAACTTTTAGCATAATAAACTCCTGAGAAGAGTCTCCCAGAGTGACTCCCAGGCATACAGAGCCTACTGCTTTTTCATAAAACTACTTCATTTATGATCACCTGGAGAGACTAAAGGGCTGAATATAAAATCCCTACTGTGACTGGCCTTCGTATTAAAAGCATAGGAATGAGGAAAAAAACTTCAAGTGTAAAAGTTATGTTTAAGCACTCAATTTTTACAGCAAGTACTTAATATATATTTTCACACTTATTAAATGACAATCATTTCTAATTACTCACTTGTTAATATGTAACTAAAGACATTTCATTTTCTTCTATCCTCTATAGCTTATTTTCATTACAAAAATAAAGCCATTCTCCTTTGCTAAAAAGACTAGTCAAGTGCTCAAAGAGATTACTAATTAAATCAATAAGTAAAATGTAAACAGAAGAGAACATTGTAGCCAGCCATGAAGAGACCTGCTAAGCTAAGGAGGAGGACCCCCTCATCAGTGGATTTAAAGAGGGGTAGGAAGGAGATGAGGAAAGGAGGGTGGGATTGGGAGGGAATGAGGGATGGGGCTACAGCTGGGATACAAAATAAATAAACTGTAATTAATATAAAAATAATAAAGAAAAAAGAAAAACAGAAAATGTAATAAAATAGTAGTTATAGAATGATAAACCCCATCCTCAAAAATAGTTGATTAAATGAGAATTCAAATAGAAGGGGGCAAAGTATAATTATAATTAAACAATAGAACATGCATGAAACAAAATATAAGTCTGATATAATTTACTTAAAGGAAATCAGTCATAGACTGATAAATTATTTCATAACAAATAATGTCTAAATTATTATGTGGTGTCAGATATCATTCTTATTATTACTATTTAATATATACAGCAAAACCAACCCAAATTCAATTCAATGCAGTATTAACAAAATTTGCTACGTATACATCAAAATATTCCTAATGAATCAAATTGAGTTCTCCTGGGAATCTTAAATGTATTTTCTTAGCTAGATTTTCAGGGAAACAACTTGAATATTTCTGTTAGAGAATATCATTTAGAAGGTCATTATAAAATGGAGAATGATATCAATTCAAGAAATGGTACCTGTAAAGTTGCCATTTCATGTGGTAAATTACTCTGCATATTTAAATGAATAAAATATTTTGATAAAGAGATGGAAACTGTCTTACCTCAGGCAGGTCACTGGCTGGAATCTCATTGCAAGGAGATAAGAGAATGCCTTTACACTATAAAGAAATAAGGAAGGACTCATGTGTTCGTGCTGAACAAATATCATGAAGTGGTTATCTACAGGGAGCAGACAAAGGGAAGAGAAAACCTAGGAGGGAGGGAGCTCTGCCTTCACTGTGGTAGTTATGCTCAACATTTGGATATCTGACTTCAGGAACGGTAATGTGAAGGCAGTGGCTACCAACTGCTCACATCAACTGATAAAACAGTAGTTAATTTCTTCACCAGGCAGTATTTAATATTGCACAGTTAAATATTTAGTATTTAATACATATATCATTTTAAGTCAAGAGCAGAGGTAGAATATAGAAAATTTCAAGGAATGAATTCTGTTCTCATACAAAGGCATTCTTGTGTTAACTATTAACTAGTCCATCCTATGGAACCTGACATATACGTCTATCTGTCATTTCTTACCCATATATCATGTATTATTTATCAGATTTTTATCTATCTATATATTTCAAAAGGTTTATTGATTCAGAAGCTCACATATGCTTTTAAAAATATACCTTTAAGCATGAATAAAAAAAAATCTACTAAAATGTTGGTAAATGCATAGTTACATATCACAATGTAAAAAAATAACTTTATATAAATTATTAAAGCATTTGAGTCTGTATTTTCTTTATATACACAATACCGGACTTGGAACAACAAATAACTACAAGATGAGAAAAAATGAAACAACTAGCATGATTTATGCTTTAGGCAAATAAGTCACCAATTTGAGATTCTTTAAAAACTTGGCTATAAGATATCAGCCCCCCAAAAAATATGAAGTTCTTTTTAAAAAAATGTATTTATTTATTCATTCACTTTGCATACCAATTGCACCCCCTTCCTCCTTGCCTCCTGGTCCCACCATTCCACCCTCTTTCCCCATTTCCTCTACCCTTCTTCTCAGAGGGCTCAGAAAGCCCCAGCCGCCTTGTGCCATCCCACCACTCCATATTGTGTGGCATGAAGCCTAAGTGCATCTTCTTCCACTGAGGCTGTACATGGCTGCCCTGTTGGAGGTAACTGTGTCAGTGTTAGTGAGAGCCTCCACACCAGTTGCTAAACCACCCATATGAAGACTGAGCTGGCCATCTGCTCCATAAATGCAGTGGGCCTAGGTGCAGTCCATGTATGTGGTTACTCTCCTTGTTTCATCAGTAGTTTTTTTTTTTTTTTCTGCACAACATTCTGCAATGTTCAGCACCACTCTCAAAGCTAGTCCCATAAAGCTACACCCAGAATCCTTTATTAAGCATCATTGTAAATGCTAGAGACCTTTATTAACAGTCGTTACACAAGAAAATCATGAATTTTGGTGCAATTACTATATATCAGCAGCGAGGGAAAGTCTGATGAAGCACACTAGACCATCAAACCTGCTCACAAAAGAGCTATTTTAATGTCTCCTCAAAGTAGTATGTTTTTTAAATGAGTTTATGCTAGTCTGAGTCATGGTTACTAAGGAAAGTCTGCTCCTTGCAACATGCAAATATGGTACTTCATATTCTAATAGATAAAAAAAATATGATTAAAGACCCTAAAATGGGTTTGATATTTTGGATTACATAAAATTCCTATAAAAGATGTATGTTAAGTTGAGATTGGGAACAGATGTTAGGTTCCAAAGGGAGCAGGTAGAGAATAGAAATTTAACAATAAAAATGGTTGATAAATAAATTACAAAAGTCTGTAAAATAAAAGTAGCATAGTTCCCAATGTCAAAGAAGTCAGATATGTTTTAGAAGCTGAAAAAGTCACTTGAAAAGATGTTGGAAATGGCCAAATGAATAGACCTGATAATAAATTAACATTAGCTCAAAGAAAACTATTTGGACCTTTAAAACTCTCAAATATACATTCGTGTTGTTTAGGCACTAAACAACATATATATATATATATATATATATATATATATATATATACATATAGTAGAAATAAAACTAATTCAAAGTACAAATGACCTAAATTGACATTTATAATTTTTGTTAAATTATAAATTTTACAGTCTGTTATAGCTATGTTGTGAAAAGCTGCTTCCTCTAGCTTCTTATAAATAACATGTTACTTCAGCCACTTTTCTATTGCCATGATATCATACCTAAACCAAGGCAATTTATAAAAGAAAGCAATTTGATGTTCATGGTTCAAGATGATTGGAGTCCATGACCTTAGTGGCTGGGAACATGGCAGCAGCCAAGCAGATATGTCATTAGCTAGTAACTGGAACTTACATTTGATCCATGAATACTAGGCAAAAAGAAAAAGAGCCAACTGAAAATGGCATGAACTTTTGAAACCCTAAAGCTCATACTCCTCCAATCAGGGCTTCCTAATTTTTTTCCAACAGTTCTACCAACTAGAGACCTAACATTCAAATATATGAACTTATGTAGATCATTCTCATTCAAACACCACTCAGAAAAGTCATATGAATCCAGAAATTAGACTAGCTTGTTCATTTACTAGTGATTAATGCTCATGTTTATTGCTAACAGTCTCATTTGAAGCTGGCTGAAGAAAAATTCCAGTCTATTAAGAGTCTTTTCATGTGTGTGTGTGTGTGTGTGTGTGTGTGTGTGTGTGTGTGTGTTTAGTATAGGGTATTTGGTTGTGCAGCACCACATAAGTTTTGAGTCTCAATTTGATAACATATATTGACAATAAAATAAAATAAGATTAAAAGATTCCACCATCAGATTATATACACACATATGCATGTGTGCATTTATGAACAAATACCATGTATGTATTATTGTCATAATATTTTGTAGGTTATGATAATCAATGAATTATTAGAATAAAAATTTAAGATAACTTTGTTAGAGATTTTAAATCAAATTTTGATAAATAAATAGGTATGTACACATTATAATCATCATAATGTTTTCAGTAAGATCACCTGTACTGAACACTTAGTATTTTTAATGAAAAGGAACTCTATTGAAAATAGCATCCCATCCTAGAGAGATGGCTCATCAGTTACGAGAAAATAATATCCCATTCCAGTTCAATATAGTTCAGTGATAACACAGTGGTTGTAAATCTAATTTTACTGTTTTCTTTTTGTGCTTAGGGGAAGTACTCCAGGTACTTCAATGAGGGCAAGTGAGTTTACATCATGGTCAATTTCCAATATTTTATCAGATAAAGTAACACCCTTCTATTTACTTATATATAAGATGCTATCAGTTTCAGACATACGTTACAAATCAATATTAACGCACAGGTTTTAGAGCGTATTAGCTTGTTAAATCTGTAAAGGTTTGTATTAATTTTACAAGCTTTCAGTTTAAACACCTATAAAATAAATCTCTTTTTTTTACATTTTTAAATGTTTTATTTGAATAAACCCCAATTAAAGAATAATGTGAGACCAAATTGCACATGGTTTGCATACTACCAAGGGTGTATCATGTGCTATGCGAGCTGTGAAACATTACAAGGCACTCACCAACCAAGACAAAAAGATTGATTATGTAGGGTATATTTGTCAGTTTCTGATGTGTTCAATACCTGTTAAACTGAAGTCTTGTTGGTATATCTTGTTTTATTTTATTTTATTTTATTTTCTATCATCAATCACAGTGATTGTGTCTGGAATCGCTTCTCTAAGCACTCAGTGTTCAAGCCACTAAAGTCTAATGGTTTCTCAGGAAATTTGTGAACAGGCCAATTCTGCAATAAGTATGGAGCCATATTACATTTATACAATGATTCTGTTTTGCTGCTGCTGCTGCTGCTGCTGCTGCTGTTGCTCCAAGAAGATCCATAAGTCCAGTCATTACAGATGGCCCTTGCTAACTCTGAAATTCATGGTTGCTTTAACTTCCACTCTACCAGCTGCTTTAGCCTACAGCAGAGAATCAAGTGGGGTGCTTCTCAATATTTCACTGCAAACATCACTAAAGGCATGGAGGGTTAGAAAATTTAAGTCTGAAATATGGTAAGAACATGGTAACAAGGCTATCACCTAGAGTCATTTGTTTTGCTTCTACACAATGATTGAAGGTCTATCACCAGGGACAGCCCACTGTGTTTAGACCTGCCGCCCATTGCAGTTGGCTACTGAAGACAATCTGCTACTCACATGCATTGCCTTTGGGGAGTATGGAAAGAGCTTCGAACATAACACAGTTTGAATGTATGTTCTTGTCTTTTCTGAAAGAGGCTCATAGGAATGGAACATGTTGTTAAAATAATTCTTTATAACAGAGAACCCTTTGAAAATATTTTAAAGATAATAAATTTATGGTCCTTCAAACAGAACGGCGATAAATTTTCAGTTATCCATTTAATATATTTTCACTAAGAACCACAGAACTTAAAATACATGTCAACTTAAGTTTTACTAGAACCTGAAGACCTAAAGCACAGGTTGATTTTGTAATTTACATTCCCACAAGCAACGTATCAGAATCCTCATTGTTCCAATGTCATGCATGGCTAGACCCATATGTACTATGAATTAGAAGAAATTCATCAGTGTCATATGGCAAGATGGATACATTTTGAAAAAGAAAATACATAAGACCGTTGCCATTGAGGTACTAGAAAGATTTAATTTGGTCATTCCTCCCAAGGAGAATTATGCCACAGTTGAGCCCAAGCAGATTTGAGGTGTAGTGAAACAACCATTATGTGTTCTACTACGCCTTCTGCTCCTACGTTAATCCATGACTGTCTGAGTGACATTGTTAATTAGGGCCACAGCGATTCTGAAACAATGTGAATGGGTGCAGCAAAAACCACCGACCAAAGCCATTTAAGGAGAGAAAGCAGTTTATTTTCTTTTCTAGTTCCATCAGTTTGCCTACAAATTTCATGAAGTCCTTGTTTTTAATAGCTGAGTAGTATTCCATTCTGAAAGATCATCCTGAATGAGGTATCCCAGGAGCAGGAAGACACACATGGTATATGCTCTGTTATATGTGGATAGTAGACATATTATATAGGATAAACATACTAAAATGTACAAACCTAAAGAAGCTAAACAGCAAGGAGGACCCTGGGGAACATACTTAATTCTCATTCAAAAGGGAAAAGCGGATAGACACTGAAAGCATTGGAAGGGAGGGAACAGGACCAGAACCTACCACAGATGTTCTTCTCTAAAAGACTCCACTGAGCAGGAATGAAAGCAGGTACAGAGATTCAAGAAACTTTGGACAGATCTCAGGGAGTCCTATGGAAGAAGGGAGATATAAAAGGACCTGGAGGGGATAGGAACTCCACAAAGCCAAAAAAAAAAAAAAAAAAAAAAAAGTAGGGCCCTGGGAGATTGCAGAAACAGATGCATCAACCAAAGAGCATGCATAGAGAGGACCTAAACCTCTTGCTCAGATATAGTATGCAGGCAGCTCAATCACCATGTGGATTCCCTCATAAGGGGAGAAGAGAAAGTTTCTGACATGAACTCGGTTGTCTGCTTCTTGATCACTTCTCTGTGGAGGTTAGCTAGCCAGCCTACAGAGGAAGAGGATCCAGGCAGTCCTGATAGGAGCTGATAGGTTAGGGTTAGACAGTAGGGGAGGAGTATTTCCCCTATCATTGGACTAGAGAAGAGGGAAAGGGGAGGAGTAGGAAGAGAGGGTAGTACTGGGAGGAGATGAGGGAGGGGGCTACAACTGGGATACAATGCAAATAAATTGTAAAATAATAATGATAATGGAAAATTTTTAAAAGATACAAAAAAGCAGTTTATTTAAAACAAAAAATCAAAATCAAAACAAAGCAAAGCAAAAAAACCAAAAACAAAACACAAAAAACAAGGCTGTATTGGACTTTGGAGAACACTGCCAAGCTGAAAAACTTTGTTGACTTTTATACTGGCTGTATGAAAAGAGAGGCTGGAACAACCAGGTTATTAACATGGCTAGTTTTTGAGAAGAGGCACTCATAGTTGAGGTCAGGAGCATCAGTGAGCTTGAAGAGGTTCTGAGATATGATTTGGGTTTCTTTGTCTTAGCAAAACCCAGCACAAGTGAGGACTTCATCCTTGCCATCAGCACTGCCACTTTGTGCTCTGTTATTATTATCTGTCATTGTGTGAAAGGCTTGCACTTTCTTTTTCAGGGACAAATTCTGACTGAGATGTGGCTATGTGACTACAGAAAGACCTTTTCATGATACAAAGTCTAAGAAGGAATGTATCCTGGCACAAACAAGATCACATTTTCAGGGAGGTGTGAAAGAAGAAAATAAGAGAGTGGGACAAGGGGCTGCTGAAGACTGTTTACGAATGCTTAGCTTTCAATGAAAGTTTTCATTTGAATACAATACTTGATACTTTCTTTTTAGTGTTATTTTTCTAATATTTTTCTTCACAAATTATTCATTATATTTCCAGAATGAATCCTCTCCCTCACTTCCCCAAGCCCCACCCTCCCTCTCTCTTCTCATCCTTTTCTTTTAGTCCACTGAAAGGAGGAGTTCTCCATAGCCTGCTAAACACTATGTAATTAGGAACCTGCCACAGAGGGCCTCTGAGAGGCTCTGCCCTGCAGATTATCAAAGCAGATGCTGAGACTTATGGCCAACTGTTGGGCAGAAAATTTGAACACAGGGGTCTTTCCAAAGACTCATACTCCAACCAAGTATCATGCATGGAGATAACCTAGAACCCTTACACAGATGTAGCCTATGGCAGTTCAGATCAGAAGGAAGGAGAGGGGGACTTCTGCTATTAGTGGACTTGGGGAGGGGCATGCGTGAAGAAGGGGAAGGGAAGGTGGGATTAGGAGGGGAGGAGAGAGGGGTTTATGGGGGGATACAAAGGGAATAAAGTGTAACTAATAAAAGTTAAAAAAAATAAAAGGTTAACAACAACAACAACAAAAAATGGTTCATTCCAGTTTGTGCGTGGTTCTTGACTGATGCTTCTTTCTCAGCAAGGCCCTCTGGGCTCTTTTGTCCTTCTTGTGTAGCTCCTGTAACCTATAGGTCATTTTCTTTTTCCTCACACTTTGCCACAAGACTCCCTAACCGTCACCCAGTGTAGTCACAGGGATGCTGTGACTCTCAGCATCTGTTTTGAGGCTCTGCTGGGCAAAACCTTTCAAAGACCGCCTACAAAGATAACACATATGGTATATACTCACTTATAAGTGGATATTTTTTGGTTCTGTTGCTCTCCTTGTGGGGTTTCTGTCCTCTCAAGATCTTACTATTTCCCACTTTTTTCATAAGATTCCTTGCAATCTGGCCAAAGTTTGGCCATAAGTCTCAGCATCTGCTTTGATAGTCTGTAGGGCATAGCCTTTCAGAGGATCTTTCTATGACTTTAAGGTAATTAATTCAATGTTAAAAGAGTAGACAAGCTACTGATATTTTATGTTTGAAAATGATTACATTTTATGATAGGTTACATGGAAGGAGTTCATAAAGCTAAAATATTTGTGGAGCACATGACATTTTGACCCCAAATTATCAAAAAGTTATAAACTGTGTCATAATAATATATGATTTTGAATGATGATATATTATTAGATCAAACATATTGATAGGACAGTTGTTTGTAACACTTTGAATGTACTATAGTTAATATCAAATTACCAAATTAAATATTGTTGTATATTAAATTATACATGAAATATACTTTTAATTACACTTTTATTTATTTGTCATAGTTTGCATTTAAAATATGCAATTGCATGAAAGATGGGTTGTAAAGAAATTAGCTTTATCTTTTATGAAAACACACAGCAAGCAAAGAAAGTTTTCTTGAAAGCACAATAAACGTACATCTTAATTTTTGTTTGAAAAAGACCATTTTGAGTTAAATTCAAAACACACATAGACACTAGAAATCAATTTTCAGAACAGTAGGGACAAATAGAGGGATGTATATGTCATCATCGAACAGTGGCGTGTTCCTGGGATGATGTAGAATAACAATTAGGTGTCGCTGATGACGGGGTTTGGAAAGGGTAGTAGAGACTGTACATACTCTAAATCAGCATCTCCTGTTCAATACTCACCTGCTTATTAGGTTTCTTGTGTCTGAATTAAGCTATCAGGATCTGTAGTTCCTTTCCCCATAACAAACCCTGATGGCTACCTGCCTACAGAAAGCCACAGGCATTAGGTAACATCCGTGGAGGAATTTCCTACCCCAATATGAGACATGGACAGGGAAACACAGGAAGGAGGAACTCAGACAAACTCTCCATAAAAACTGCCCCCCCAACCATGCTGTCAGTTTTATTTTTTAGTAGGAAGTTAAATGCTACTTAAACATATATGGAAAAATAAAAATTGTTCAGTCCTATAATGAACCAAGTGCCCTGCATCTCTTTGTAAAATTACCCTGCATTGGAGGTATCTTTGATCCTTTAACAAGTGTATACTGGAAATCTAGACTATACACTTTGAAATGGCAATGTCTCTTAGGTTCCATATATCTAAGCTAATTTAGAGACTATATATGCGTATGCGTGTATTTGTGAATATGTGTATACATATGATAACTGAACATAAACATTTAAATATTTCTTATTCATTCTAAAGTTCATTGTTAGTGATAATCTCATAAATCATTCCTTCAGTATTTCTAATAAATTAATAACTAAACTCTCATTATTAAATCTGTTTTTCAATTAAATGAAGACACAATGCTTTCTTGTAAGTGACTAGAATCAGCAACAAACAAGGAGGCACCTTGGAATATTTATTTGTTTATGTTTTTATTTATTTATTTGTCTGTTTCTTGTTCATTTATGTGAAGTATCAGAACAAAAATAAGCAATTTTGGACTCTGAATATACATGATTAAAAACAATCATTATTTCTACAATCTTCTAAGTTC
Source organism: Rhombomys opimus (assembly GCA_010120015.1). Lineage (NCBI taxonomy): Eukaryota > Metazoa > Chordata > Mammalia > Rodentia > Muridae > Rhombomys > Rhombomys opimus. The sequence goes on along the minus strand of REGO01000482.1, from coordinate 227,102 downwards.
ACCTTCATTTCTTTATCTTAATTTTTTAGGGAATGACTTTAAAGTATTCCTTATATTGGGTGCAACTTCATGATAGAGCTGAGTTCACTTCAAATATCTTGCTACTGTCTCCCAAGAATTGTAGTTACCTGTGTAAGCCATCACATATAACAGGTTAAAATCCCCAAGAACTGCAGCTTCAGAAGCACACTATGGCAAAGACGAAGCTAGACAGTTTAATTTTTTAGAATAAAAATATGAAAGCATCCAGAAAAATAAATGACTTTTTTGATCAAAACTTTTGAAATTAATTTTTATTGCCCAAAACATATAAGTTATTAGAGTTTTAAAATAAAAGCACCTGATTCAGGGACACACTTTCCCTTGGGCACCACCTAATAAGCGTGATTGTTTTCTCACTTTCAAGAACTTGGAATGGCGTAAATATCTGACCTGAGGAAACAATTTGTTCACATAAAATGAAATAAAATAGATTATATTGAAATTAAAGAAAACATAAAGTTTTGGTCTTAGTGAAGTTATTCTGAAACAAATAATAAGAAAAGAAAAAAAAAACTGGCCCTTTATTTACTTAAGGTGTTTTAGAAATATTAAAATTCTGCCTCAAATTTGAGCAATATAGTCAGCCCAAAACATATATACCTCAGGAAAATTAAGTAACACAAAATATTTAGATTATTGTTTTATATAATACTGAGCATCACATCAAATATTCAGTATATGAGTTACAGCTTTGCTCCCTACCGATGTATAAAATCATTGGATGTGCTTAGATTGCCAGAGCTTTGTAGATATCAATGGATAAGTCCATACATAAATCCTAGGTGGATGACACGGCATAGAACATTTAATATTATTTCTAGGTACTTCTTGTCTCCTGTTTTCTCTCCGTTGTGCTCAAGCATAGGCTTGTTTGGCATGCTTTGCAGGCTTGTCACGAACACAGGAGTTCATAGAATGATAATTCAGAAACTGTAAGAAAAGTATGTTACCCTTGAAATTGTTTCCTTTTGGTAATTTTTAAGCTAAGAAAGAAAGAAAGAAAGAAAGAAAGAAAGAAAGAAAGAAAGAAAGAAAGAAAGAAAGAAAGAAAGAAAGGCCAGTAAGAAAAAGAACAGAACAAAACAAAAGTTCATAAAAAAGAATGGAATAAGTCATTGCTATATTATATGGCTAATATTGACTTATAAGTGAGTATATAGCATGTGTGTCTTTCTGGATCTGGGTTACCTCCCTCAGAATGACGGTTTCTAGTTCCATCCATTTGTCTGAAAATTTCATGGTTTCCTTGTTTTTAATTGCTGACCAATATTCCATTGTGTAAATGTACCGCAATTTCAGTATCCATTCTTCAGTTGAGGGACATCTGGGTTGTTTCCAGAGTGTGCCTAATATGAATAAAACTGCTATGAACATGGTCAAGCAGATGTCCTTATTGTATAGTTGAGCCTCTTTGGGATATAAGCCTAGGAGTGGCATAGCTGTATCTTGAGGTAGCTCTATTCCTAATTTTCTGAGAAAGTGCCAGACTGATTTTCAAAGTTGTACAAATTTACATACCCATCAGCAATGGAAGAGGGTTCCCCTGTCTCTACTGACTATCCAGAGTGTGTTCTCCCTTGATTATTTTTATATTAACCATCCTGATGGGTGTAAGGTAAAAACCCAGTGTCATTTTGATTTGCATCTCCAGAATGACTAAAATGTCCATAGTCCTAAAGAACCTAAATAATAAGGAGAACCCTAGGAAAGAGGCTTAATCCTCATTCAGAAGGGCAAACAGGATAGACATCAGAAGTAGGAGAAGACAGGGAGCAGGACAGGAGCCTTTCACAAGGGGCCTATGAAAGACCCATCAGAGTATGTAAGCAGATGCTGAGACTTGACATCCAAACTTTGAGCAGAGTGCAGTAAAGCATATGGAAGAAGGGGAAGATAGAAAGAGCTGAAGGAGACAGAAACACCACAAAGAAACCAACAGAGCCGAAAAGTCTGGATTCAGGTGGTGCTGCAGAGACTGATGAATCACCTAAGGAACATGCATGGAGAGGACCCAGACTCTCTGCTCAGACGTATTCCATGGGCTGCTCAGGCTCTGCGGGTTGGGAAGCAGAGGCTGTTCTG
>REGO01000482.1:161014-224918 GCA_010120015.1 Rhombomys opimus | reverse complement strand
TGATCACCTCCCCCTGGTGAGGTGGCCTAACTAGGCCACTGAGAAAGAGGATCAAGGCAGTCTTGATGAGACCTGATAGGGTGGGGTCAGATGGTAGGGGAGGAGGACCTTCCCAATCAATCCACTAGGGGAGGGACATATTGAGGAATGAGGGAGAGAGGGTAGGACCAGTAGGAGATGAGGAGGGGTATAGCTGGGATACAAAGTGAATAAATTGTAATCAATAATAATAATAAAGAAAAAAAAACATGAAGCATACTTTAGGTTGGACAACTGGTCATGGGACCTGACCTAAACTATACAAACTGTCCATCACAGAAACCTCATTGTTCTTTCCCAGAATGTTTCTTCTTTTAATTAAATTTTTATTTTTAAATATCAGTGTAGTTTATTAACTTTGTATCCCAGCTGTAGCCTGCTCCCTCATTCCCTCCCAATCCCACCCTCCTCCCCTCATCTCCTCCCTGCCCCTTTCCAAGTCCCCTGTTAGGGGAGGTCCTCCTCCCCTTCCATCTGACCCTAGCTTATCATCAGAACTGGCTGCAATGTCCTCCTCTGTGGCCTATCAAGGCTGTTCCTCTCTCGGGGGTGGGAGTGTTCAAAGAGCCCGCCTTTGATTTCATGTCAAAAATAGTCCCTGTTCCCCTTATTTCCCTTACTAGGGTAGCCACTGGGATTCTGAGCTACCATGGGCTACATCCGAGAAGAGGTTCTAGGTTACATCCATACACGGTCCTTGGTTGGAAATACAGTTTCATAAAAGACCCCTGCGCCCAGATATATTTGGTCCTTGTGGAGCTCCTGTCCTCTCCAGGTCATACTAACTCCCCTTCTTTTATATGATTCCCTGCACTCTGACGAAGTTTGGTTATGAGTCTTAGCATCTGCTTCCATACCTGCTGGGTAGAGTCTTTCAGAGGCCCTCTGTGGTAGGCTCCTGGCCTGTTACTTGTTTTCTCCTACTTCCAACGTCCATCCCCTTTGTCTTTCTAAATGAGGATTGATCATCTTATCCCGGGTCCTCTTTCTTGTTTATCTTCTTTATGTGTACATATTTTAGTATGTTTATCCAATCTTATAGGTCTAGCACCCACTTATAAGTGAGTATATACCATGTGTGTCTTTTTGCTTCTGGGATACCTCCTTCAGGATGATCTTTTCTAGATCCCACCATTTGCCTGCAAATTTCATAATTTCCTTGTTTTTAATTTCTGAGTAGTATTTCATTGTGTAAAAGTACCACAATTTCTATATCCATTCCTGTGTTGATGGACATCTGGGTTGTTTCCAATTTCTGGCTATTATGTGTAAATCTCCTACAAACTTTATTGCCAGTTGTAGTTCATACAAGACCAGCACTCAATAGCAAATGGAAGGTCCAAATGACCATTTGTACTAGACATTGTATTCATCTCTGGGTACCTCCAGTGTGATTTCACAGATCTATTTTTTAATTAATTTATTAATTTACATCCTGATAGTAGCATCCTCCCTAGTCTCCCCCTCATTCAACTCTCCCTCCCTCTCCTACCTTATTCCAGTCCCCTAAGTCCTCAGGAAGGGGGTGCTCTCTTCTTACCAACTGATCCCAGATGACCAAGTCTCTTCAGGACTGCCTGCACCTTCTTCCTCTGTGGCCCAGCAAATCTCTTCCCCAGAAGAGCAGGCAAGAGAGTTCATGTCAGAGACAAACACCTGGTGTCCTTCCTAGGTGACCTACATGGAGATTGAGCTGCCTATCAGCTACATCTGAGCAGGGGGCATGGGTCCACTCCATGAATGGTCCTTGGTTGGTACAAGAGTCTCGGTATGCCCCTCTGGGACCAGAATTGTTGGCTCCATTGTTTCTCATGTGGAGCTCCTGTCTTCTCTGGGTCCTTCTATTCCTCCAAACCACAACACTCTTTCATAAGACTCCCTGAACTCTTCCCAAAGTTTGACTGTGAGTCTCAGCATCTGCTTTCATCTCCTAATGGGTGGAGTTTTCCAGAGGACATCTATGGAAGGCTACTGTCCTGTTCCCTCTCTTCAACTTCCAGTGTCTAGGGAGGCCGCTTATTTCTCATTTAGAAGGGAAAATGAGGTTTCATAGCTCTTATCAATGCCAAACCTATTGTGAAACCTGTGGGCTGGTAGCAGGCTAGTAGAATAGGCTGCAGCATAATTAGTTGTGCTGACTTTCACATCGTGTTTGGTAGTTCATGTGCATATGCTTTGTAGCTTATAATGGCCCTTCTATGTAGCTATAATCAATATGACAGATGATGTCTCTGTTAGTTACACGAACTGTCATCCTGTACCTGGGTGCGTTGTACTTATTTTTGTCCTTGATAGCCAGTCGTTTCTGAGGATAGTAGTTCGTTTTACACTTTTGCCATCTTCTAAATTTCACATGGCATCTCTTAAAGTAGTCTTTATCTTTACAGTTTTCCCAAACTCACCCTGTGGAACAGAAACCCGTAATTGAATCTTCAGTCCTAACCCAGACCTGGTATCATGAGCCACATGTTTTCTGTTTCACTGAAAAATGGAGTATGGCAATATTTATATTTCAGGCTTTTAGACTCCACTATCAAAGAATTCACTTGAGCTTGCTTTGATTTATAAAGTATAGTAATACATAATGAAAAAATTAAATTTGCTATCTTTGATAAATGCGTGGTAAATTATTATGCAGCAGTAGCACAATTAAAAGTGATTGGCTGAAAAATAATCTAACTGTAGATGATAGTAATTATTTTCCCTAATCATCTGCATTTTAGATTTAAGATTCTAAAATATTTTTATCTTATTATCTTGCAGAGAACAGAGAAGAAAATTTAATCCATATGTATTCATAAATCCTTTTACTATCTATGTTTTCTTGAAGCATGGGTGTAACTCATTTTAATAATATACACTTTTATGTGAGAACAAAATTAAATCTCAAGGTTTATAGTATCAGTGAAAGTCAAATGAAAGATATGGTGATAAATAGGTACAGAACTGTTAATAGTATTTGTTAGATAAAAGAATATCAATTGGACAAATTAATATAAATTCTAAGAAAATACAAAATTGAGATCACCAGTCTATATTTGGAGATAAGTTCAGAAAAATGAGGACATCTCTGGAAAATATTTATGCACATGTATTATTTTGCTCTTTTTAATTACTCTTATTCATATTTTATTAATTCAGTCTATATCTTGGTCATAGGCCCTTCCAGCCTTTCTTCCCAGTCCCACAATTTCTCCTGCCTCCTCATTCCCCTATTCTTCAGAATAAGGGAGTTCCCTACCTACACACCTCATATCATATAGTTGCGTGAGGACTGAGTTCATCTTCTTCCCCTGTGGTCTCATAAGGCAGTCCCATCAGTGGGGAGTTACCAAAAGCCGGTAATTTAGTCCATGTTAGAAATAAACCTTGTTCTCCTAACTAGATGGTCCACATGAAGCCAAAGCTGCCCATCGGCTGCTTGTATGTCGACAACCTAGGTCCAGACCATGCATTGTCCTTGGTAGGTGTTCCCTGGTTGATTAGCTCTTCTTGTGGTGCTATTGTCACCTCTAAGTCCATTTATCCTTTTCTCCTCTTCTCCAGTAGACTCCATATGCTTTGCCCAAAGTTTGCCTTTGAGTTGCAGTATCTGTTTTGAACTCTTGCTTGATGGATACTATAAGGACAACTCTGGTAGTCTCCTGTCTGCAAGCATTTCAGACAAAAGTATCATTAATACTGATAGGGGTTGGCTTTCCTCCATGGGGTAGGTCTTACAGTTGGGACCAGCATCATAGTAGCCACAAATAAGTTAAGTTTCTAGGATTATCTCTAACAAAGCAAGTCAAAGACCTGTATGGCAAAAACCTCATGTCTCCGAAGAAGCTTGCAGCCCTAGGTATAGGGATAGATACAATAGAGGCAGAAACTTTCAGGGCTCAGCCCAAAGTATGTATTAGTAAGTCTTAGGTAAGGCTCTTACCTCATTCCTACATTTGAGGAAATAAAAACAAAATTTACAAGTTCAGACCAGACAAAAATCCCAGCACTGAAAAGAAAAAGTGGGAAAAATGTCTATCACTAACCAAGTTTTTCCAATGAAGTAAAAATATATTTTAGTCACATTCCATTTAAACCTCATGTTATGAGAATTTGCCCAAAACAAAATAGAATTTCTGGGTTTTGTGTTTTGTTTTTGTTTTACTCTCCCTACCTCCCTCTTTCTATGTCTCTCTGTTTGTCTCTTTCTGTGGACTTATTATTTCAATTTGTTTTATCTTGAAAAAAATCAAATTTTTATTTTTTATATTAATTACAGTTTATTCACTTTGTATCCCAGCTGTAACCCCCTCCCTCATTTCCTCCCAATCCAACCCTCCCTCCCTCATCTCCTCCCATTCCCCTCTCCAAGTCCCCTGATAGGAGAGGTCCTCCTCCCCTTCCATCTGACCCTAATTTATCACATCTCATCTGGAATGAAGGGGGATATAGTGGGACCTGGAGAGGATAGGAGTTTTACAAAGAGAACAACAGAACCAAAATATCTGGGCACAGGGGCCTTTTCTGAGACTGATACTCCAACTGAGGACCATTCACAGATATAACCTAGAACCCCTGCTCAGATGCAGCCCATGGCAGCTCAGTATCCAAGTAGGTGCCCTAGTAAAGGTTGTCTCTGACATGAACTCAGTGGCTGGCTCTTTGAAAAAAAATCTTATTCTTTTATTTGTTTCTTTCAAGTTTCTTTTTTTTGAGAGAAATAGAAAGAAAAAGGGCAAGAGAATGAAGAAGAACATTAAGTTGATTAGATAGAGAAGAAAAAATTTCCAAGGAGGAAATATGATAAAATATGTTGCACAAGAGAATTATTAACTAAAATCAAAAACATTATATCTAAAACTAAGTTTATCAAAAATATTAACGGTACTAGTATAAACATATTTCTCTATTAAAGATCTTTAAAAACATGTGCATATGCATGATATTTCATCAAAGAATTCTAAAAGAACACACTGCCTCTAGGATAGTTAGAGAAGTGAAATGGTTTTCAAATATTTTGTCTTAGCTTATTTATTGGAATGTGAAAAATACATATCGATGTTAGGCAATCACATGAAATGGCAAGTTGAGCTACTTTTGGGCAATTAAAAGTAATAGACAAGTTGAGCTATTTGTTTTAGAAAATTAAGAGCATTAGTGCAAGGATCAAAATGTCAAAATAGCTCTAGAGACTAGAGCAGCATGAGATTATCTCAGGAAATTTACTTAGAAATATGGGTTCAACAGGATATGAAAGACAGGTCTCAGGTGTTAATGAGAGATCAGTAATGCTGTGCTTGGGATGGTTTGAGTGAGAATAGATGCCATAGGCTCATATGTTTGAATTTTTGTCTACATTTGATGGAGCTGTTTGGAAACATTTAGGAAGTACCTGTTTGGAAACATTTAGGAAGTACCACTGAAGGAAGCTTGTTAGTGGGTTTGGGCTCCAAACTTTACTAAGCAATACATCATTCCCATCTAGTTCCCTCTTTCTGTCTACTGCTTGGACATAAGTTGTAAGCTTTCAGCTACGTCTCCATTGCCATGCCTACCTTTCTGCTGCCATGTTCCCTGTGCCAATGCCATGAGACTGTAAACAAGCCTCCAATGAAATGCTCATTTTTTAAAGTAACAACGATAATGGTGTTTCTTCACAGTGATAGAAAAATACTATGTGGTACTCTATTTGATTTATGCCATTGAAAAATCAGCTGCAGAATATCAAAGACAGAAGTCAGACAAACTCTTGGAGAACTTGAAACTGCTCTGAGGTTCAGGAAACCAGCTACTGCTTTTTTATAGGTGCTGTTTGGTAGGGTTGATATACGAATGCATCAGCATTGTTCTGCCTTTAGAGCACGGGAAAGATTTTAATAATAACAACACACAATGCTAGGGATATCTACTTTTCATAGACTCTCAAGGCATTCTTTTTAATTTTTTTTTAATTTTTTATTTAACTTTTATTAAATACACTTTATTCCTTTTGTATCCCCCCATAAGTCCCTCCCTCCTCCCCTCCCGGTCCCACCCTCCCCCCCCTTTCTGCATGCATGCCTCTCCCCAAGTCCACTGATAGGGGAGGTCCTCCTCTCCTTCTTTCTGATTTTTTTTTTTTTTTTTTTTTTGTTCTTCTCAATGCAGTTTATTCAGGAACCTTGGACAATCTTCTGACCCTGGGGAAAGCCAGCCCACAGCTTAAAATAGCCTCTGGGTAGCCAACCCCAGCGTGCCTCGTGGGCAATGCAGATAGGTCCACATACACGGAAGCAAGCCAGATCCTCAGCCTTAGCCAAATATGGAGTTGTTTGTGACAGAGAGCACTCACCATCGGGAAGGTGGAAGGCGGAAACCAGCTCCATCTTTAAGGCGCGGTATTACGCAGCTCTCTACTTTTTAATTTTTTTAGTTCTTTTTATTTGTCTGGTCTTTGAAAATTTCATACTTTGTGAATTTGCTTACACAGAGATAACTTGTAGAATTTGGTGTATATAATGATATACTGACTCTTTAGCAAGCTTCTGAATGTGAGTCATGTCTACAGAAATGCATTGCTTGATAACATTAGTATCAGGGCAAAATTACAAAATACCTTCTCATGCACTTGGTCATGAAGCAGATTCTGCAAAGTGGTTTTTCATATTGTGAATGACAAATAGCTTCAGCATTTACTATTTATATCTTAGAAAACATTGTTTTGCATATTTTCTCTCTTTTAAACTTATACATATTTTAAATGACTGAAACTTTATAGCTGATATGAGGTTTTATAATGTTTTAAAATTAAGAAAAAGAACAGAACTTAGTTCTAAAAATAACTAACTAACGACCCACCTAAAAAAATAAATTAATAGATGCATGATTAGGATGAATTTGCATCACGAGGCACTGGCAATTCTGAATCCTAAATGCAACAATGAATCTCTTTTAGAATTATATGAAAGGGCATAATGTAAGTAGAGTTTTCAACACTCTTCCTTACTGTTGCTATGAATATTTGTCCCTTGAATTTTGTAATGAACCTCTATCTATAATCTTTAGTTGTGGGATTCTAGACTAGGCTGTATTTTTAGCATTATCTACCACATTAAAAATAGCGCTTTATTTATAATTTCATTTTTAGTCCTAAACAGATGGGATTTTTTTTTAATGTGACCAATTCTTTTGTTTGTCTCTTTGCTTGCTTGCTTGCTTTTATCCCATGTGTTGCTGAGTTTTAAATTCAGGTCTTTGGGCATTGTAGTGATATCCTTTACAACTGAATGTCAACCTCAGTTTACCACTGCATATTTTTACAGAGTGTAATTTTATAGGTGTAATTAATATGAGACTGCAAATATAGTAAGTTTAATATTCCAACAGTAGACTCTTCTGAGTTCTATAAAATGGGTCTAGGTATGTTTTGAAAGATTTAAAACTGTCTCAACAATGATTCAGAAACAATAAACAGTCATGTAGTTTTAGGATACAGAATTTACATTTTTCGTAGCTTTATTTCTGAAGAAAGTATTTTCTTTTAAAAGTGATTGGTAGCTGGTTGAGTGCAGTACACTCCAATGACAGGAAGAAGTTATCATCTCATCTACTGTATTTCCAGAGTGGGAGGAAGCAGAAAGTGCTACAAATACCTAAGTATATTCTCTAGGCTCAGAGAACAAGGCTCTTCGCAGTCTGACCTTCACCTAATGTTATTTATAGCTTGCATCATGAAGTCTCCCCTTTTAACCAGCAAACAAGAATACAGGCACTGTAAGCATAATTCTCTTTTACTGTCTCCTGCTTTACAGCAATCTGCTCTAAAGAAGCTGACCCTTCTTGTTTTAGTATATTTAAAAGCTAAGTAAGATAATTTTGGGGAGCGTGACTACAGCTTATCTTAAATGTTAATAGCAAACAGTTTTTTTTTTTAAAAAATCAGAAACAGGCCAACCTCAAGACCCAGATATACCAATCCTGGGCATATATCAGAAAGATGCTCCACTACACCACAAAGACACTTGATCAACTATGTGCATAGGAGCTTTTCTCATAATAGCTAGATACTGGAAGCAACCTAGATGTCTCTCTACTGAAGAATGGATGAGGAAATTGTGGCACATTTAGGTAATGGAATGCTACTCAGCTATTAAAAACAAAGACATCATGCAATTTTCTGGCAAATGAATAGAACTAGAAAAGATCATTCTGAGTGATAAAAAACAGACCCAGAGGACATGTATGATATATACTCACATATAAGTGAATATTAGTCATAAAATACAGGATAACCATGTTATAATTCACAGACTCAAGCAGCCAAGGAGGGCCCAAGGGAAGATGTTGAATTTCACAAAGAACTGGAAATAAAATAGTCATATGAAGTAGATGGAGGGAGGGAACTGGATAAGAGAGGTTGGGAGGGTAACTGGGATGGGGATCAAGTCCACTAGTGGGGGCAGGAGACAGACAAAGATTAGGAGAGAGAACAGAAATCAGTGAGAGACCATCTTTGGAAAGGGGGAAGCTCCAGGTAGTTTATGACCCCAGTGGAAAGTGGAGGACAACAACCCATCCATACAACCTTTCACCTAATTTCGTCTTGCCTACAAAAAATGTTGGGGTTAATATGGAACAGAGATTGAGGAAATGGTCAACCAATGACTGGTCCAACTTGAGACCCACCCCAAGGGAGAGAGCCAAGACCTATTACTATTAATGACACTCTGCTATGATTGCAGACAAGAACCTACCATTATTGCCTTCTGACAGTTTTATCCAGCAGCAGAAAGAAACAGATGCAGAGACCCACAGCCTAACAGTAAGCAGAGCTCAGGGAGTTCTGTGGAAGAATGTGAAAAAGGATTGAGGAAGCGAGAGGGGTCTATGGTACCACAAGAAGACTTACAGAGTAAAGTAACCCTGGTCCATGGGGCTCACGGAGACTGAACCACCAACCAAAGAGCTTGTATGTGCGAGCAGATGTGTCTGTGGAAGGCAAGTATGAGCCACAGAGATTAAAGAAAATGGTTAAAACACTGTGTATGCCACTATCAAATCCAACTCTGTGTTACCTCCTCTGAATTACCTACCTAGTTATATTGTAGTGATAGACAAGATATGTGCAGTTTGTTCATAAACATGAGCGTTCTTCAAGCTTGAAGAGATATGGATTTCACCTTTTCTAATCCAATACATAGACCTAATTGAGTTTCTAATATTCACTGGCTGTTTACGTTTAATTCAACATGGCAACAATCAGAAATCCCTGCCCCTGATGCATTACTCAATAAACAGAAGGATGTGCAAAACTTACCTAACCATGATCGATATCCAGGCAACATCACTTGATTATGGCTTTATAAGAGTATTAAAACAATGATCATCAAATTAGACTTATTTTATTATACATCAGAGGGTTCAAAGTAAAATGCAAGTAACATTAAAGGACAGCATAAGTGGATTTAGTAATTATCTATCTAGAATAAACTGGTACTGCTCAGTTTCAACCTCTGCAACAGGAAGGAAGTGCAGGTTAAAATAGTAAGCATGTCCAGGTTTACTTGCTGATTTTTCTTTTTGTTATTGTTTTGCTTCAGTTATCTGATGTTCTTTGTGTTGGAGCTGAAGGAGTTGCTTGGCTTTTTCATGTCTGTTAATGTACATCTTCAATCACAATCCAGCTAAACATTATCATTAATTCTCATGTGTTTCCTATAGGAATGATCATCAAACTTTAGAAAACATGAAATTTCTAAGAATATTGTACTACAGTGCAGAGTGCAATAGATTTAGATTCTCTCTCAGCAGGTACTTAGATTTTCTAAGAAGTTATGTGATGGTAGCTCTTTCTTGTTCATAGACTGCAATTAGAGTAGGAAAGAAATATTTCATTTGTGTACAGTTAGAGTACATATTACACTTCCAGATTTAAAATAAAAGCAGATGCCAATTAATGTAATACCTGCTTCAAGATAAAAAACATGAAAACTGATTTTCTTAGTACTTGCTAAAGTATGTTAAATTCTTATTAAGTTTTCATTTAATAAGAATTTCAAGGTACATATTTACAGTTAATTGAATACAGATACACTTTTCTCATGATAAGCAAGTATCTTTATGAATAGATTTTAAGTTTTGATTTAATTAATCATTTAATTTGTTGTATTTTGAAGTATTTTGTAATGATCAAAATGTGGATCAATGGAACCACATAGAAGACCCAGAAATAAACCCACACACCTATGAATACTCGATATTTGACAAAGAAGCCAAATCCATTCAATGGAAAAAAGACAGCATCTTCAACAAATGGTGCTGGACCAACTGGGTATCTACATGCAGAAAAATGAAAATAGATCCATATTTATCACCCTGCACAAAACTAAAGTCCAAGTGGATCAAAGACCTCAACATAAAACCAGATACTCTAAATCTGTTAGAAGAAAAAGTGGGGAACAGCCTAGAACTCATTGGCACAGGAGACAACTTCCTGAACAGAACACCAACAGCAAAGGCTCTAAGAGCAACAATCAATAAATGGGACCTCATGAAACTGAAAAGCTTCTGTAAAGCAAAGGACACCATCATCAAAACAAAACGTCTTCCTACAGACTGGGAAAGAATCTTCACTAACCCTTTATCTGACAGAGGACTAATATCAAGTATATACAAAGAACTAAAGAAGCTGAAAAGCAGCAAACCAAGTAATCCAATTAAAAATGGGGAAGAGAGCTAAACAGAGAATTCTCGACAGAGGAATATCAAATGGCAGAGAAACACTTAAATAAATGCTCCTCCTCATTAGCCATCAGGGAAATGCAAATCAAAACAACCCTGAGATATCACCTTACACCCATCAGAATGGCCAAGATGAAAAACTCAAGTGACAACACATGCTGGAGAGGTTGTGGAGAAAGGGGAACCCTCCTCCACTGCTGGTGGGAATGTAAACTGGTACAACCACCCTGGAAAGCTATCTGGCGCTTTCTAAGACATCCTCAAGACCCAGCTATACCACTGCTAGGTATATACCAAAGCTTGCTCAAGTACACAAAAGGGATACTTGTTCAACCATGTTTATAGCAGCTTTATTTGTAATAGCCAGAACCTGGAAACAACCCAGATGTCCATCAACGGAAGAATGGGTACAGAAATTACGGTATTTCTACACAATGGAATACTACTCAGCAATCAAAAAGGAGGAAATCATGAAATTTGCAGGCAAATGGTGGGATCTAGAAAACATCATTCTGAGTAAAATATCCCAGAAGGAGAAAGACAAACACGGTATATACTCACTTATATAGACCTATAAGATATGATAAACATAATGAAATCTATACACCTAAAAAAGATAATCAAGAGAGCAGACATGGGGTAAGATGATCAATCCTCGTTTAGAAAGTCAGATGGGATGTGCATTGAACGCATGACAGGGGTCTACTGAGCGCATCTGAAAGCCTCTAACTAGCAGTGTTTTCAAAGCAAAGACTCATGACCAAACCTTTGGCAGAGTACAGGGAATCATAAGAAAGAAGGGGAGTTAGTCTGATGGGGAAAGGATAGGAGCTGCACAAAGACCAAATATATCTGGGCACAGGGTCTTTTCTGAAACTGACATTCAACCAAGGACCATGTATGGATATAACCTAGAACCTCCACTCAGATGTAGCCTGTGGTAGCTCAGTAACCAATTGGTTTCCCAAAGTGAGGGGAACAAGGACTATTTCTAACAGGAACTCAATGAAGATACCTGATAAAACAGGATCAGATGAATGGGGGGAGGTCCCCCCTATCAGTGGACTTGGAAAGGGGCACAGTGGTGATGAGGGAGGGAGGGAGGGACTGGGAGGGAATGAGGGTTCGGGTCACAGCTGGGATACAGAATTAATAAAATGTAACTGATAAAAAATAAAATACAATTAAGACATGTCAGCAAAAAAATGTGAAAAAAATAATATATTACGGTAAACTTTTTATGATGGAAAAAAATGCATACACCCTGTTTTAAAAAAAGCATGCTTCAGAAACAGTAAAGATACTAGTGACTTTCTAGTAGGGAGAAAGAGTACTGTGAAATTCTCAAATAACTTGTTTCCCTAGAGGAACATTTGTAGCACAGTTGAACATCGAAGTCAGCAATGAGACATGAATCATTAAGATTTCATGTGCAAATAAAAATGGCTTGTGAGTACAGCAATTTGTTTTATATTTAATTTGCATTTATGCTCCAGAGACGTGTTAAAACAATCTGAAAGTCTCAGCTGTCTTATTTTGAATGTCCACTGTTCAATTTTAGGAAATTGTAAATGGGAACTGTAACATGTTAGGTTGGCATATGGCTACAAAATTATCATTTCCATGTTTTTAAGAAGATGAAAAAAATGATTTATCATTTCATTATGCATTAGTCTCCCTTTTGCTCTGATGATTACCAACATGGTTTGAAAAAGAATTAAAATATATTACTTTTGTGTGAATGACTAATGTTTAATTACACTTTAATTGCACTCCCATTTCTTAGGAGTCACACATTGAAGAGAAAATTTTAAGACATAAAATTTAATACATGTAGGGTCTCCCTAAGAAGCTGATTAATGTGGCATAGTTCTTTCCTAGTAGAGAGGGAACACGAAGTTTGATCCTTAGCACCATATAAACCAGCTATGGTGCCCAATACCCACAGTCTCAAGACTTAGGAGGTGGAGGCGGTGGCTATAACATCGAAACCCCTCTACTACATAGCTACTTAGTCCTGCTTAGATAAAATCTCATCTTAACACGAAAGAAAATCAACGATGTATACCAACACAGGAAGACTTGCTCAGCAATTATTAATCCAAACTCTTCAATAATTTCTTACATTATCAACATAAAATAATGTTGTAAAGATGCATCTTTATTTATATGTGTGCAACACGCATGTGTGTATATGTTCATTTCATATGTATGGGAGTCTATGAAGGACAGGATATGGCATTTGTTGTGATCTATTAAAAGTAAGTGCTACAAACTGAACACAAGTACTTGACTGAACAGCAACACTAGTTACTGCTGGGCCATCTTTCCATACCGCAAATAAATTTTAAATAACTCATTTGAAATATTTTGATATTTTAATCATAATAATCTATTTAAATAAGGATTAAAATGTCAAATATAGAAGTAATAATGAAAAGAAAACATAATTTTCTACTAAAAATGTACAATAATGAAATAAATGTACTTTATGGTTTCTAAATAATAAAAACTAGTATATATGACTACATCATGGAAAATAATGGTATTCATAACATTAATTTTTTTCTAGAAATACAATATTTTATTGCATTATAAATATTCTTCATTCTTTTGAACATTCACATCACAAAGTTTATTTGTATAATTTAAAATAAATAGTAAGTAATATAACTGAAAACTACTTTATATGTAAAAGTATGTATATGTACATACATATATATGTTTACATTTTAGATGTGGCCCTCTCTCTCTCTCTTTCTCTCTCTATATATATATAGAGAGAGAGAGAGAAAGAGAGAGAGAGAGAAATAGAGACTGAGACAGTGAGAAAGATGTGTGGATAACATGAAATCTGAATCTACTAGTACAATAAAGTAAATAAATTATCACAATAAAATAATGTCCACATGAGCTCAGCTGAATTGTAAAATATTTATAGACATAAAAGTGAACATAAGTTCAATATCTCTATGAATTTCTGAATGCTTATTTTGGACAAACTGATTAACTGTCCACATTGTATGTTGAAATATAAAATACTGTGCTGTATATTCTGCTCATCAAATAACATCACCTACAGTACTGTTTGGATCATTATAAATTCTGAGTGAGAAAACAGTAGCACTGACAACATATAATATTTGATAGTATATTCTGTTTAAATACAACTGTGTCTTTTCATTTTATATTTTCCAGTGTCTAGCATAATCGGTAGCTAATAAATAATTCTGGCATTAAATCTACTTGAATTGAGTTAATTCATCCACTACTGTCAATTCTTGCTTCATGTCATACACCTTAGACAACTAACTAAAAAACAGACAACAGTTTTACTGAAGATAAACCTAACTTGGAGAAGGCATACCCATTCGTGTGCCCATATAATAATAATTGAAGGAGCCCTGCATTTTATCCTAAGGAAGTGTTTGGTGTAGGTGTAATAAGCAGAAAAGTAGTTAAGAAATTCTCATGCATTGCTGCATTAGGAAACTGTACTTCCCCTTTTCTGAGGAAACTGGGAGGCCTGGAGAATGGAGGTAGAAGGGGTGAGAGGGAAGGACTGAGAGGAGAGAAGGGAAGGGCGGGTGCAAAAGCGTTGTAAAGTAAATTAATAGATTGATTATTTTTAAAATGTTCTTCTATAAATCTGGCAAGGTGTATTTTTAAATATTTACTTGGTAAAGAGTTAAAGAGCAGAACTAAGGTGATGGCGAATTGTAGAATTTTACAAAGGTGAGAAATTTATTTATTTATTTATTTCATTTAACTTTTATTAATTATACTTTATTCATTTTGTATCCCCCCATAAGCTTCTCCCTCCTCGCCTACCGATCCCACCTTCCCTCCCCTTTCTGCATGCATGCTCCTCCCAAGTCCACTGATAGGGGAGGTCCTCATAATAAATAAATTTTATATTTTTATATTAAAGTGCTAATTTATTTAATTTTTTATTTTTAATTATACTTTATTTACTTTGTGTCCCCCCTCTAGTTCCCTCCCTTCTCCCCTCCCAACCCCTCCCTTCTCCCCCCTTCTCCACATACTCCCCTCCCCAAGTCCACTGGTAGGGGAGGGTTTCTTTTTCTTCCTTCTGATCCTAGTATGTTACGTCTCATCAGGAGTGGCTGCATTGTCTTCCTTTGTGGCCTGGTAAGGCTGCTCCCCCCTCAGGAGGAGGTGATCAAAGAGCAGGCCAATCAATTTATGTCAGAGACAGTCCCTGTTCCCATTACTATGGAACTCACTTGGATACTGAACTGCCATGGGCTACATCTGTGCAGGGGTTCTAGGTTATCTCCATGCATGGTACTTGGTTGGAGTATGAGTCTCAGGAAAGACCCCTGTACTCATTTTTTTTTTTTTTTTGGTTCTGTTGCTCTCCTTGTGGGGCTTCTGTCCTCTCCAGATCTTACTATTTTTTTCCTACTTCTTTCATAAGATTCTCTGCACTCTGCCCAAAGTGTGGCCATAAATCTCAACATCTGCTTTGACAGTCTGCAGGGCAGAGCCTTTCAGAGGCCCTCTGTGGGAGGCTCCTTGATGTGTGTGTATGTACTCATGTGCAGATGTATGTGTGTATACATGTATGTGTGAGTTTGTATACATGAGTTTGTGTGTGTCTTGAGCTCTGCTAATACCAGAGCCCCTATGTGAAGAAACAATTTGAAGTAACCATTCTTGGCCAAAGACTTCATTATCCTATTCCCCTGATTCAACAGGCTGGCTTCTAAATCTAAATAATAAGATTTAGTGTAAAGGGAGGGATTTAATAAAGACATCCGAATTAGAGATGAATATTTCAAAGTCTCAGTCACTGTTCATAGTCTAGTTGGGAGCTCTGGGTTATTTGCCATTTATTGAAAGAAGTAGCTTCTGAGATGAGGTTTGAGTGATGAACTGATGTATGGGCATAGCAGTGTGTCATTACACACTATCTTATTGCTCTTGTCCTTCAGTAGAATAAATTATAGAAGGTGTTATTCTAGGCCCATGACCTGTTTCTTCTCAAGTTCTGGGCCATTTTCTCAGCTTCACATACAGTTGTGCAATTGATAGCATCTGGGGAAAAAAATTCATTTCTTTCCATGATATGTCATTGTCTATATCAACCACACTACAGGTACAGAAGTTGGCCAGTAAATAATAGACTCTGTGTGTGTATTTGTGTGTGCATGTGTGCATATGTGCATGTGTGTGTGTGTGTGTGTGCTTTTGTTTTATTTATGTATATGTGTCCAAATGATTTTTCCTTTTTATTATTTTTACTTTTATTAATTACAGTTTATTCACTTTGTACCCCCCCGTAGCTCCCTCCCATCACCCCTGCCAACCCCACCCTTCCTCTTCTTCACCCAAGCCCCTCCCCAAGTCCACTGATAGGGGAGGCCTTCCTCTCCTTCCTTTTGATCCTAGTCTATCAAGTCTCATCAGGAGTGGCTGTATTGTCTTCCTCTGTGATCTGGTAAAGCTGCTCCCCCCTCAGGGGGTGGTAACCAAAGAGCAGGCCAATCAGATTATGTCAGAGGCAGTCCCTTTTCACATTGCTATGTAACCCACTTGGATACTGAACTGCCATGGGCTACATCTGTGCAGGGGTTCTAGGTTATCTCCATCAGTGGTTCTTGGTTATAGTATCAGTCTCAGAAAAGACCCCTGGAGCCTGATTATTTGATTCTGTTGTTCTTCTTGTGGAGCTCCCGTCTTGTCAAGGTCTTACTCCCCCCTCCCTTCTTTCATAAGATTCCCTGCACTCTGTCCAAAGTTTAGTTATGAGTCTCAGTATCTGCTTTGATACCCTGCAGGGTAGAGACTTTCAGAGGCCCTCTGTGATAGGCTCCTGTCCTGTTCCCTCTTTTTCCCTTCTTCTGATGTCCATCCTCTTTGCCTTTCTGAATGGAGATTGAGCATCTTTACTAGAGTCATTCTTCTTGATTAGTTTCTTTAGGTGTACAGATTTTAGTATCTTTATCCTATATTATATGTCTAATATCCACTTATAAGTGAGTATATACCCTGTGTGTGTTTCTGCTTCTGGGATACCACACTCAGTATGATCTTTTCAAGTTCACACAATTTGTCTGCAAATTTCATGATTTCCTTGGTTTTTATTGTTGAGTAATATTCCATTGTGTAGATGTACCACAATTTCTGTATCCATTCCTCAACTGAGGGGCATCTGGGATGTTTCCAGATTCTGGCTATAATAAATATAACAAATAAAGCTGCTACAAACATGTCTTTTGTATTATGAGCAAGAGATATAAAAAGCAGAGAGAATGTGAATAAGAAGTTGTTTAAGTGAGAAGGTGGAGATGATCTGGGAGGATTTCGTAGCGGGGAGATGAAATATGATTAAAACATGTTCTGTGATCACACACACAAATACATACATATATATATTGAATTGTTGATATATATTGATATATATATATATATATAGAACTGTGTTTGTTCAATATATATATTGAATATATATGTATATATATATTGAACTGTTGTGTGGAAGCATGGTTCAATAAAATCGTTATTTATTCATTTATAATGGGTAGAGATTTACTTCAGTTTCCTTAGAGCTAAACTGAAGTCCTAACTACATTTTGAGTTAGGGAGTAGAGCTTATTATTATGTGGAAAAGTCTATGTTCTTCTGTACAGAACAAATTTCAAAACAAAATTTAATTCCTTGCATTAAATTCACTATGTTTCATGCCCACACTTAACAAAACATATGGAAATGAAGAAATTTTATGTATTAAACACGAATAAGTTTGAGAGGATAAGAGGTAGAAGAAAAAGTTATAGTCAATATTAAGTGTTCAGTTGAAGATTAAGTTCTATTCTCGAAGTAAGTGAAGGGTTTATCAAGTAAAAATAGATCATTGAGCTATGGAGGTAGCTCACTCAGTAACATACTTGAACTCCAATTGATGGACTTCAGTTTACAGGAGCTGGGTATAGTAACGTGAGTTGGTAATCACAGTGCGGCTGTGATCAGATGGGAGGCAGTGACCAGATGGGAGGCATGAGGCAGATACTATTGCATTCACAGCTACAAACAAACAAACAAACAAACAAACAAAGATCTTTGTTTGTCAAGATCGAAAAGGACTGTAACCCATGCTCACACTCACACATATGAGCCTATAATCCTGTGAGCTCATATGCATGAAAAACAGGTGAAACACCAACAATGACAACAATAACAAAAAAACAAGTGTGAGAGTTGAAGTTTTTAAACAATGATATCAAACATATTTCTGATGTATCATGGTTATGATAAAACTGCATGAAATTACAATGATTTACCTATTTCGTTTTCATTTTTTGACAACTGTATCATCATTTTAAGGCAGCAGACCTTATTTTCCATACAACACAAAAAAACCAAAGTCCCCCCCCCTTTTTTCAACTCTATGCCTCAAATTTCATAATCTGTGGGACAATTCTTTAATTATTTAATCATTGTACAGTCATATTTATTCTAATTTATAATTTTGCATTTGCCTTCCTTCTCCTCCTGACCACAGAAAAGAGCCCGTATACTTGTACATAGAAAATATAATACTTAAATAAAAATACAAAATAATAATATTATTTTATGTACCCTGCGAACATGTACCTTGTTTCAAATTATCACTACAAATCTTGGTTAAACAGATATATAAAAATCAGTACATTAATAAATAGACTTAATAGTTGAAACATTTAAATAAACATTTTCCTCAAGACTTGTGCATAGTAAGATTTTAATATTTAACTGATGATCAGAAGGAGTATCACAGTGCTCTTGTGACAGTGTTAGTATTTCTCAGTTTTGTGAGTTGTTAATTATATTTCAACAAATAAAGTAAAGGACACATTAGTTATATTTGTTTAAGATAGTGTGATATTGTCAAGCTGCTTCCTTTAAAGTGGTTAGGACTATAAATCATCACAACATTGATATTTTTGTTTTATGTAAATATTGACATTACCGTGTGCTTTTATTATATTTTAAAACACTTGTTATAAATCAGTATGTACCATGTGTATCTTTCTGCTTCTGGGATACGTCTCGCAGGATGATCTTTTCTAGATCCCCCCATTTGCCTGCAAATTTCATGATTTCCTAGTTTTTAATTGCTAAGTACTATTAAATTGTGTAAATGTACCATAATTCCTGTATCCATTCCTCCACTGAGGGAAATCTGGGTTGTTTCCAGGTTCTGGATATTACAAATAAATCTGCTACAAACAGGGTTGAGCAAATGTAGTTGTTGTGGACTTGTGCATCTTTTGGATATATGCCTCGGAGTGATATAGCTGGATCTTGAGGAAGCAGTATTCCTGATTTTCTGAGAAAGCACCAGACTATTTCCAAAGTGATTTTACAAGTTTACATTCCCACCAGCAATAGAGGAGGGTTCCCCTTTCTCCACAGCCTCTCCAGCAGGTGTTAGCACTTGAGTTTTTTATCTTAGCCATTCTGATGGGTGTAAGATGAAATCTCAAGATTGCTTTGATTTGCATCTCCCTTATGATGAAGAATGTTGAACATTTTAAGTGTTTCTCTTCCATTTGCCCAACAGGGCCAAAAATAAATAAATAAATAAAAATAAAAAAAAATAAATAAAAGAACAAGTAAAAGAAAAAATTTGGGCCCTGGAAGACATGCAGAGATTGATACCCCAACTAAGGAATATGAATGGAGAGGACCTAAAACCCCTGCTCAGATGTAGCCCAGACTCAGTCTGAAAGTGGGTCTTGTAAGGGGAGCAGGGGCTGTCTCTGGCATGAACTCAGTGGCAGCCTTTCTGATCACCTCCCCCTGTGTTTGTGTGTGTGTGTGCAACCTTGTCAGGCCACAGAGGAAGACAATACAACCAGTCCTGATGAGACCTGGTAGGCTAGGGTCAAAGGGAAGGGGAGGAGGACCTCACCTATCAGTGGACTGGGGAGGGGCATAGATGGAGAAGAGGGAAGGAGGGCAAGATTGGGAGGAGAAGAGGGAGGGGCCATAGCTGGAATACAAAATGAATAAATTTTAATAAATAATATATATATATAAATTGTTGTTATAAACATTTACCAATATCACTAAATATTATAATTTTCTGTTAACAATTCACTATGTGGATACAAAAGATATTAACAGTAAACAAATATTACCTGATATCTATTATAACCCTAAAGAATGCATACTCAATTTGTGGTAGAAATTATAAGAACGGCCTAATATTGTGTTTTGTGGTTACATAAACATGTATTTGGTGAACAACAGACAGTAAAAATGTGCTAATTACTTTCAAGAATAAAACAGGTTGAATGGCAAAATTTACTAGGAGGGATGCAGTATCGCCTACAAAACCACAGAAACCTGAATTAGTGTGATGGTCAATGTTGTTGTGTTCACAGGACCTACAGTAACAAAAAACATATCCAATTTCTGTGCATGTCTGAGATGCTGAGTTAGTTGGCTGAGGTGGTGGATTTACCATGGGAGCACCATTCTGCAGGTTGCAGTCTTACTGGTTAAAGAGATAGTGCGGGGAAGACCAGCATTGATTACTCATGATTTCAGATATAACGTGAATTGATCTTCATGTTCCTGCTGCTCAGTCCCGTAAACTATGACTTCAAATGAAATCTCCCTTAACTTTTTTTTTTCTCCAAAACAATGAGAAAAAGTTGGCAGTGAAGGTGCTTCAATAATAAACCTGATCATATATTTTTGACATTTGCAACCAAATTCCAGAGGGAAGAATTTGGAGTTTCGGGATAGGCAAGCCTGGAGTATTCTAATGAGAATTTAACACAAGGCTTCTTCTGGTAATTTTGAAAACTAAAATACAAGCAGTAGCTCAGAAAGTGGGAACTGAGCCCTTGAAAGATCAAAGTGTAAGCTGATTAGTTTTTGTCTCCTTCTTTTATTCTGTACATTTTGAATTATTTTTCCAATTACTTCTAAAGTGTTTCTTGTATGTAAAATCTGTCATATTCTAAAAATAGTCATGTTTTCAATGGCCAAAATATTGAAATAAATGTTGTATTTAGCAGTTAGAGAAAAAAATAACATAATGCATATCATTTGTAGTAATCTGAATTCATTGCAGCAATGTCACCATTTTAAACATAATATTTATGTATTATTTTACTAGTATTTCCCTCTAAATATACCCTTCATCATCGTATCTAATATTATGGAAATAAATCATGCTTAAAATCATGTCAGTTGGAGGCATCATTGTTATATTTTCATTTATTTTATCTCTTAGAGGGAAGATAAATTACACTACTGTTACACATAATGCAAGATCACGGCTTTTCTTGAAAGAAAATTACAGAATTATGCTTTCTAAAACCAAGTAAGAAATACAACAAAGAAAATAAAGCAAGAAGTGAATAAAATAATAACATCAAAATTGTGGTTCTTTTCATTTTCATTTTTTAAAATTTCAACTAATAATTATTTTTTAAATTTTATTCAATATTATCCTTTAATACAATTTATTCAATTTGTATCCTGGCTGTGGCCTCTTCCCTTGTCTCATCCCATCCCACCCTCGGACTTGCCAGGCCACAGAGGAAGTCAATGCAACCACTCCTGATGAGACCTGATAGGCTAGGGTCAAATAGTAGGGGAGAAGAACCTTCCCTATCAGTGAATTTTTATTTCCATTTTAATTTTAATCCTCTCATTATGAATTGATGGGAACTTATATTGTTTTCTTATTTAATTAAATTTATTTATTTTATTTACATTCTATCCCCTCTGCATTCCTCTCCTTTTTCTCCTCCCAGTCCCACCATCCATCCCTCTTCTCTTCTCCCCCTATGTGCTTTCCCTAGTTCCCTGATAGGAGAATCTCCTCCCTATCTATCTGACCTTAGCTTATCAGGTCTCATCAATGCTGGTTGCATAATCTTCCTCTGTTACCTGGAAGGCTGAAGGAGGATCAAAGAGCCGGCCACTGAGTTCATGTCAGAGAAAGCTCCTGTACTCCTTACTAGGAACCTACCTGGAAACTGAGCAGCCTATGAGCATGGTCCTTGGTTGGAGTATAAGTCTTTTCACGCACTCCTAGACCTAGGTATTTGGCTCTGTTTGCCTTAGGGAGTTCCTGTTCCCTCTAGGTACTTCTATCTCCCTCTTCTTCCATAAGGATTCCGGCACTCTGCACAAAGTTTGGCTATGAGTCTCAATATCTCCTTTGATACCCTGGTGGGTAGTCTTTCATAGGTCTTCTGTGGAAGGTTCCTGTCCTGTACCTTGTCTTCCACTTCTGATGTTTATTCTGTCTGCCCTTCTGAATTTGGTTTAAGTATCTTCCCTAGGGTCCTCATCATTTAGCTTCTTTAGAACTATAGATTTTAGTATGTTTATCTTATAATATCTGTCTAATATCCACTTATTAGTGAGTATATACCATGTGTGCCTTTCTGCTTCTGGGATATGTCACTCAGGATGATCTTTTCTAGATCCCACCGTTTGCCTGAAAATTTCACGATTTCCTTGTTTTTAGTTGCTGGATAGTATTCCATTGTGTAAATGCCCCACACTTTTTGTATCCATTCCTCAGCTGAGGGATGTCTGGGTTATTTCCAGATATTAACTATTAAAAATAAAGCTGCTTTGAACATGGTGGAGTAATGTCCGTATTAAATGGTGGGGCATCTTTTAGATATATTCCCAGGAGTGGTATAGTTAGACACTGAGGTAGCACTATTCCTAATTTTCTGAGGAAGCACCAGATTGATTTCCAAAGTGGTTGTACAAGGTGATGTTCCCAACAGCAATGGAGGAGTGCTCCCCTTTCTCCACAACATCTCCAGCATGCATCAACCCTTCAGTTTTTTATCTTAAGCCAGTCTGATGGCTGTGAGGTGAAATCTCAGGGTCCTTTTCATTTGTATTTTCCAAATGACAAAGGATGTTGAGCATTTCTTTAAGTGTTTTTCTGTCATTTGATATTCCTCTGATAATGAGAATGGTGAAAGCTGCTATGTTATTCTGTGCACAGGAAAGAAAAAATATACATTATTCTTTATAAGCATGCAACTCTCATGTATTCTTAGGTGAAATTACTAATCATCTTCATTTACATTTTAGGTTTATTTTCAAGCTGAAGTTTAAAATAGTTTGCAATTATCAAATTCTTTAAATTTTTTAACCTTACTAAAATGTTCATTTTATATTAAGGAATGTCACAGGTTTACACACACATAATTATGCAACTAGAAACTCATTCATAGGTTTGATAATTTAATTGAAGTTTACAAACAAAATTATAATACTATTCTGGAAACTGGAATGGTTGATTTTTTTCAGAGTTTCCAGGCACCACCTCTAAGTAATTACAGCTAACTAACATATACTAGAGTTGTGACTTGTCCACACCCTTTTTTTGTAGTAATTCTTTTAAGTAGAACAAATGGAATCTTTCAAAGACCCCAACACTGAGTTCATGTCAGAGACAGTCCCTGTTCCCCATACTATTGGAACCTACTTGGATGCTAAGCTGCAATGGGCTATGTCCTCCTCTGTTACCTAGCAAGGCTGCTCCTCCCTCAGAGGAAGTGGAAAGGAGCTCAAAGACCCCAACACTGAGTTCATGTCAGAGACAGTCCCTGTTCCCCATACTATTGGAACCCACTTGGATGCTAAGCTGCAATGGGCTATGTCTGAGCAGGGGTTCTAGGTTATATCCATACATGTTCCTTGAGTGGATAATCAGTCTCAGAAAAGGCCACTGTGTCCAGACCAGATATATTTGGTCTTTGTGGTACTCCTGTCCTCTCCAGGTCTTCCTAACTCCCCCTTCTTTCATATGATTTCCTGCACTCTGTCCAAGGTTTGGTTATGAATCTCAGTATCTGCTTTGATACACTGATGCATAGAGTCTTTCAGAGGCCCTCTATTGTAGGTTCCTGTCCTGTTTCTTGTTTTCTCCTACTTCCAGTGTCCATCACATTTGTATTTCTAAGTGAGGGTTGATCATCTTATGCCTGGACTTCCTTCTTGTTTAGCTTCTTTAGGTGTACAGATTTTAGTATGTTTATCCTATCTTATAGGTCTAATACCCACTTATAAATGAATATATACTGCGTGAGTCTTTTTCCTTCTGGGATACCTCACTCAGGACGATCTTTTCTAGATTACACCATTTGCCTGCAGATTTCATGATTTCCTTGTTTTTAATTGCTGAGTAGTATTCCATTGTGTAAAAGTACCACATTTTCTGTATCTATTCCTCTGTTGATGGACATCTGGGTTGTTTCCAGGTTCTGGCTATAATTTAAGGCATTCTTAGAAAATAAGTGAGCTGATGACATGGTTAACCAACTTAATAAGACCTGTGTTTTGTGATTGTTGATAGAAACAAATGAAAGAAGGATTATTCATCCCTGATAGAATACTTACAAAACATGAAAGAGGTAATCTCACACAACTCAAAATTTGTGTTTCAGGGCATTTATTGAGGTTGCTTATTAAAAGCACAGACCAATCATGGTAATTTCATCACCAGAATGCTCACTCCAAAGTGTCTGATGACTTCTGAACGCTGAATACTTGGTCTTACCAGGAAAACTTGCAGATATTCTACAGAAAGAGTCTCTGTATCGTTCTGCATCAGTGTTATCCTCCCTCACACCCTGCCAGAATGAGCCACAATGAAAATTATTCATGCTGGTCACTCTGTCTGGCGTTAGAGGAATTCTCAGTGTAGTTTTGTTTTGCATTTCCCTGATGACTAAGGATGTGGAACATGTCATTAAGTGGTTCTCAAGCATTTTTATTTTATCTCTTAAGAACTCGTTTAGTCTTTCTTTTTTAAATTGGATGTCTGTTATCTTGATATCCAGTACTTTAAAAAAAATTATGTAGTTTACATATTAGTCATACTTGAGTGTCAATGAGATCTCTATTCTGTTACTTATTTTCCATTTTTATGCATTCTTAAAAATAACTGAGACATCAGATAAGGAACATGGATTGTCTGGATGTTGGACCTCTGTACATAGGTGGCTATGGGTGACTTGGTCTTCATGTGAGTTACCTGTGGAGTGGCGGTAACATGGACTCTATTGCCTGCTTTCAGATCACATCCCTCTGGCAGGGCTGTCTTGCCTGACCTCAGTGGATGAGGATATGCTCAGACCTGATGTGATTGATGTGCTAGGAAGGGTTGATACAGACAGGAGCTCCCCTTTTCTGGAGGAAAAAGTGAGGGGAAAAGGAAAGGAGGGGAAAGAGAGGCTGTGAGAAGAGAGAGAGACCACTATATTTACTATAGTATCTAAAGTAAATAAACTGTAATAAAAATAATGATATTTTAAAAATTAAAAAATAATAAAAATATTTTTGCAGATCTTTGTGTAGTTATTTAATTATGAAACATATCTAAATGTTCTATTCTTTTTTTCTTATTAGTTACATTTTGTTCACTTTGTATCCCAGCTATATCCTGCTCCCTCATTCCCTCCCCAATCCCACCCTCCCTCCTTCTTCTCCTCCCTGCCCCTTTCCAAGTCCACTGACCTCCTCCCCTTTCATCTGACCCTGTTTTATCAGGTATCTTCAGGACTGCCTGCAAAGTCCTCCTCTGTGGCCTAACAATACTGCTCCTCCCTTGGGGTGGGGAGGTCAAAGAGCCTGCCATTGAATTCCTGTTAGAAATAGTCCTCATTCCCCTTACTATGGGAAACCAATTGGTTACTGAGCTACCACGGGCCACATCTGAGCAGAGGCTCTAGGTTATATCCATTCATGGTCTTTGGTTGAGTGTCAGTCTCAGAAAAGACCCTGTGCCCAGATATATTTGGTCCTTGTGGAGCTCCTATCCTTTCCACATCATACTATCTCCCCTTCTTTCATATGATTCCCTGTACTCTGCCGAAGGTTTGGATATGAGTCTTAGTATCTAGTTTGAAACACTGCTAGGTAGAGTCTTTCAGATGTCTTCTGCGGTAGACTCCTGTCATACGTTTAATGCACATCCCGTTTGTCTTTATAAATGAGGATTGATCATCTTACCCTGTGTCTGCTTTCTTGATTATTATCCCAGAAAAAGAAAGACAAACATGGTATTTAGTCGCTTATATAGACCTACAAGATATGATAAACATAATGAAATCTATACACCTAAAGAAGATAAAATAATATTTTAAAAATAAAATTAAAAAAATGTTTTTGTACTCAGACTACATAAAATAGAAAATTACCCACCATTGTCCCACAATTACTCTGTTTACTGTAATCAGAAAACTAATAATGAATTAGACCATACATTTGCAAAATAGTCAAACATAAAATATTGTAATTTAAGTTCAATTTTCATAATCAACCTTTCATTAATTATTGCTTCATCAGCAAAATTCCATATTCTACATCTATCCTGATATCTTTTAAAATTAACAAATATTAAAACTGTAATTGAAAGTTTTCTTTTAAAAATAGTGTTTGTGGCTTATTATATATTTCTTTGCCATTAAGAACAGTACTTTACTTTCTCAATAATTCTACATGGAAAATGGTGAATAACCATTCTGTTTCTCTGAAATACTGCCAGTGTGTTAATTAGGCTAAGTTCCGCTGCAACTAAATAACACAAAACAAAATAAATGAGAAAAACTGACCATAATAAACTGGTAATGTAGAAGGAAAACAAAGGCAAAACCAATGTTCAACAGAACTTTGAAAAGGCAGCCTTATTTTTTCATTCTTCACTAAAATACTCTCATACTCCTGGAAGGAAGTGCTTCTTTCCAGTTTTGTCTTATTGTTAGCTATTATGGCACATCTCATTCTTTACATTTTCTTCACAACTAAAATTCTAAATATTTCTGATTTATCACTTAAGACAAACTTTTCAGACTTTCAACAAACCTAGCCTGGTCGCACAGTCCTCTCATCCGATCGCTCTGAGAGGCAGAGACAGGCCAGGTGTCTGAGTTCGAGGCAGCCCTGGATTTCAAAGCAAGTACAGATCATCCAAGGCTACAGAGAGAAACCCCACCTAAGGAAAAATAAAATAAAAAAAGGAAGAAAGAAAATGAAAACAAACAAAGCAACAATAAAAAAACAACAACCTTGAAACATTCTCCTGTAGTTAGAGCTCGCATATCACAATGACAATTAAAAAATGCTCACAAAATCATTTATTATTCACCAAATGTAGGAAAGCAGTAGAGTTTGAATGGTGTTTACACAGATGAATTTTATCATAAATTCATATCCACAGACTAGAAATGCTCATTGAACAATGTCCTTAAAAGCTGCAGCATTTTTCTGTCTATCTCATCTTCTAACAATAGATTTCAAAAGCAATTTCAGTCTCTGGGAAACTTGGCAATATCACTTTCTTTCTCATTCTCACCAGAGAAATTGTCTCCTATTACATAATGTAATAAAAACCATAAGATTGACAAACACTGCTGTTTTATCTCCCAAATGACTAAAAATAAGTCTGCCGTGTTCTTTCTCACTTGTTTTGTATTAGAAATGCATTCCACTTTATATTCTCAAGTCATTCAGTCACAATTTTATGGACTTTTGTGTCGTGTTATGTGAGTCTTTTCAACAATATCCCTCTTTGTCCAGACTCGAATATATATAAATAATACCCTTTGTCAACTGCTACTATGCAGCCCATCAACAGGTGTAAGTATTCTTGGCTTGTCTGTATATAAACTATCCTGAACACTGTTCACACCACAGTCTAGGACTCCAAATGTCTCATCTATACCCTTCTAGACTTACTGCTTCCACACATACTATATGTTGAAAATATCTCCATGTCTTTATTTTATTTTTAATTAAAATATAATTACATAATTTCCCCATTAGTATAATGTTCTTTTGAAATGTATACACTTTACCCTTGTTCATTTAAATGCTGATTTCTCCCCCCTCTCTAGTTTCGATCCAGATATTGCATTGTGATACTTATTCTAAGCATCCTGTCTCAACTGTGTGTAAACAGGCCAAAATAAAACTAGCCACAATGTTGAGCCATGTGAGGACCCAGAAGGCAGGAAATTAGTGGAAGGAGAAAGAGCAAGAGGAGCTAGGAGAGAGGACGAGGAAAGATGGACTGGACCTAATATATCACTAAAAGCAAATATAATGTGGGTGAAACTAAATGTTAGGAAACTATTAGGGCTTGGAGGTTTAGGAGGAAGTAACTATTGCCCAGCATTGTGTTCTAGGTTAACTAAATAAATCCCAGCATGTGTGTGGTGATTTGGGTATACAGCTGTTTAGAATTAACAGCAGCATTTCTAAAAGATAAACCAAAATAGTAAATAGTAATCACGGCTTACAACATTTCCCTTTTCTCTTTTCTTCCTCTTATTCCTTCCATAAATGCTAGCCTAGAGTTGGATGACTTAGAGAAGAGATCAGGAGCCACAAAGGTAAGCATTGCCAACAAAATACAAGACATGGAGGAAAGAATCTCAGGCACTGAAGATAAAATTGCAGAAATCTATACATCTCTCAAAGAAAACATAAAATCAGAAAAATTCCAGACACAAAACATATAAGAAATCAAGAAAGCCATGAAAAGACAAAACCTAAGAATAATGAACAGACAAAGAAGATTCTAGGCTATAAGGCCCAGAAAATATTTTCAAGGAAATCATTGGAGAAAATATCCCCAACCTTACGAAAGAGATGCCTTTAAACATAAGAGAGGCCTAAAGAACACCAAATAGAGTAGTCCAGAAAAGAAATTCTTCCTGCCCGATAATCATCAAAACACTAAATCTTTGCTCAAACTTGAAATCATGGCTTTTTTCTACTTTATTTGTTACTGTAATAGACAGACACAAACACATACGCAAAGACAGAGAGAGAGGAGAAAGAGAGAGACAGAGAGAAGAGATATAAACACACAAACACAAAGAATAGTCTTCTTTTATTAATACAACTTTCTCAGTCCATTTAATATTGTTTGCGTGTTTATGATATCAAGACTGCCACTTGATACTGGATAAAAAAAAATGATGCAGATAATTCCTTGGTAGGACTGTCACCCTCCTTCACTGTTTCTTATTTTCCTGTAGTTGAGTGACCTAAATGAGAATTCCCAGGACATTAACATTCATATTTGAATCCACAGTACACAAACTTTTTATTTAGAAATGAGAGATGTGCCACAGTTGACATATTTAGTGCATCATTATACCTTGTTGAACTTATATTTTTATTTTATGCATTAATGTTAATATATTTCTCTTTGATCAGGCTCACTTTTGCTCTAGTTTAACTTTGTGCATTTGACATATTTAATGGAGGAAGGCTTTCTTGGTTCATTTTCTCATCTAAACTTTACTTATCTGTGACACATTTAAATAGACACCATTTCATTAACATTGCCTTCTAAATTAAAAACCCATTATTTTATGAGGACACTATTAGGAGAAATTCTTGTTAACATTGAATATTATTTTGTTGCTCCTGACTTTTCTCAAAGAAAGTTGAAAAGAGCTTGAACTTTTTTTAATTTTTTATAATACAATGTATGCAGAGCCAATTAACTCAAATCCAAAGTATATTGAAATTGTTTTCTACCACAAATTACTACTATACAATATATTATACATCAAATGTGTATACTTATTTATTGTGAAGAGAATGTGAATTTGCCTTTCCACTGCACAAGACCTTATGTACGTTCTTAAATAACTGAATTAGAACTCTTCATATGGTCCAGCATAATACTTCAGTATATAGTCTCAAAAATATCAAAGAAAACTTACTATAGATAATTTCTTAACTATGTTACTTACTTATGTTTATTGTTGAACTATTCATTTCCCCAGTAACAAATTTAATCATCAGCTCAGGATCAGTCAAGAATAAATGGATAAGAAAAGACTTTTACATTGTAGTTAATGTACATTACATACTTCACACATTTTTTTTTGGAATGGAGATGTGAAGATAAATAAGAAAGTAAAACAGGAACTTACAGGAATGTCGGAGGTAAATGCCAAGTGAGGACAAATGGAAGTGAGACTACAACAGAAGTAGTAAGCATAATTAAAGCACATATTTTTATGTATGGAAAGGTCATAATGAAATTCATCTTTTAGATAATTAATGCACATTGGTAAAATGTTTGTTATATGTAGGATAATTATTTTGTAACAAATTATTTTATTAAATTGATTCCTACATAAAATAATGTGTCCTACATAAAATAGTGTCTTCTATAAGAATGTTGTCAGATGTTTTGGGAAAAGGTTTATTTACATTACACTAATAAATATACTTCACCCTTATTTATATTTCTTCTTTTTTAATTTTTTTTTAATTTTATCATCACAATGCTTTTATGACCTCACAATGGTATATGACATCACAATGTTTTTATGTTATCACCATGGTGTCATGAATTCAAAATGCTAACATGACATTACAATGGTATTATGATATCTCAGTGATATTGCAGTCCAATGGTATTTTTACATCCCAATTATATTATGACATCACAACTGTGTTATGACTTCACAATGCTAGTCTGACTTCACAATGGTATTATTACATCTCATGCTCTGATGGCATCCCAATACTATTATTTCCTCACTATGCTATGATGACATCACAGTGCTTTTACAACATCAAAATGGTATTATGACAACACAAGACTATGATGATATCACAGTGCTCTTATGACATCACAATGATATTATGACAACACAATATTATGACATTACTATGCTATGATAACATCACATTGGTATTATGACATCACAATAGTATTATGATATCACCATATTATTATTATATCACAACTCAATAATGACATTAAAATGGTATTATTACATCACAATGGTATCACATCAAAATACTTTGATGACATCACATTGGTATTATGACATCTCTATATTATTATAACATCACATTGGTTTTATTTGATCACAATGCTATTATGACATCACATAATATGATATTACAAAGGTTGTATGACATCATAATGTTATTATGACATTACAATAGTATTATATCACATAATGACATCCCAATGGTTTTATGATTTCACAATGCTATTATGATATCACAAAGTTATTATGATATCACAATGCTAATATGACACCACAAATTTAAGGAATATGAACTAAAGAAAATTGGGACCAGTGCCAGAGACAGGGATCAGAGATTAAGAGCATTGGTTACTGTTAGAGATGTCTTTCTTCAATTCCCAGCAACCACACTGTGGCTCACAACAATCTATAAATCTATAATGAGATCCGCTGCCCTCTTTCGGCATGCAGGCAAAACATTTTATACATATAGTGGAAAAAAGATTAAAAAAAAAGAAAATACAGGAAACAAATGGTGGCATGTTTACACAAACTTGATACAGGTGATGAGTAGAATAAGCATCACAGTGCAATTTCCAGATTGTAACTAGAGAGCCAGGACAGAAATCAGCATTTGAATGAACAAGGGTAAATTGTATACATTCCAAAAGAACTTTGTAAAGACAATTTATTTAATATATTTCTTCTTTTAAAAATGTGTTTATTAATTCTTTGAGAATTTCATTCAATAGAATTTATCATAACTATCTTCAGTTTCATTCCGTATCCATATCCATATCATTCTCCCCATATCCATCTCACCATGCCTACCACCCTACGTAAATGTCTTCATTATCTTTTTCTCTTACTTTAATAGCCTGTGGACTCCAGCGTATGTATCAATTTACTTCTGGATATGGGGCCAAGCTCTATAGCCTAGTCAACCTATGTGCAGCCAACCCCTGAAAGACAACTGGCCTTCCTTCCCAGGAACCATCAACTGTCCATAGCTTGTCAGTTAGGGGAGGGAGGCTCATAAGCCCCTTGCAACATCATGCTGTAATGTTGGCTGCCATGAACTTAGATGGTTCCCCACAGTTTGTGTGTGTGTGTGTGTGTGTGTGTGTGTGTGTGTGTATGTGTGTGTGTTCAGTAAAGTCATCCTGTCATGACCAGAAATAAGTACTTTGCTTCAGCTCTCCCTGACCTTTCAATCTTGGAATCTTTCCCAAACCTTTTCTTCAAATAGTGTCTGAGTCTTATGAAACAGGTGTGATACACATGTCCCATTTGGCCCTGGGCCCTACACAATCATTTACGTTTTTCAGTTTGACTGGATATATTTATTATTGATAACCACCATCTACCAACATGAAACACTTTCCAATAATATTTGAGAAATGTACTAATCTACAGGCAAAGAAATGTGATACTTTAACATTTTCAAGTTCTAGTAGGCAACCAAAAACAGTAGTAGTAGCTTGCATTATGTTGAGGATCTCTGAAACACCTCTAACCAAAAACTCAATGGGAAATGTCATGCACAATAGGATTTATTGTTTGCAACCTCTGGCTTCTGGGGTGAGCATAATCCCACACTGTTGGGTAAATTTGCTTAAACTCTAGAATGTCAATATGAGTGTGTGTGTGTGTGTGTGTGTGTGTGTGTGTGTGTGCATGCATGTGTGTGTGTGTGTTAATAAAGTTATAGTATTCTGTATGGCTTTTTCAAAATCCTAATTGATAGATTTCAAAAATTATACACAATTTAAAAACCAGACAGGTACAAGAATGTATAAAGTAATGTTGAGCACATGACTGTATTGGCTGATATTGGGATTTTTGTATTAAACTGACAGAATAAAATGAGGTTTTATCAGTTCCAAATTATGAGTCTAATACTGACATTTTTCAAAAAAAATTAATCTGTAGGCATTCATTTTGTTTTGAGGACGGTGTCCTTTGCTTTACAGAAGCTTTTCAGTTTCATGAGGTCCCATTTATTGATTGTTGCTCTTAGAGCCTGTGCTGTTGGTGTTCTGTTCAGGAAGTTCTCTCCTGTGCCAATGAGTTCTAGGCTGTTCCCCACTTTTCCTTCTAACCGATTTACTGTGTCTGGTTTTATGTTGAGGTCTTTGATCCACTTGGACTTTAGTTTTGTGCAGGGTGATAAGTATGGATCTATTTTCATTTTTCTACATGTAGACATCCAGTTAGACAAATATCATTTGTTGAAGATGTATCTTTTTTCCATTATATGGTTTTGACATCTTTGTCAAAATCAGGTGTCCATAAGCGTGTGGGTTTATTTCTGGGTCTTCTACTTGGTTATGTTGATCCACCAGTCTGTTTCTATGCCAGTACCATGCAGTTTTATTACTATTGCTTTATAATGCAGCTTGAAATCAGGGATGGAGATACCTCCAGAAGATCTTTTATTGTAGAGGATTGTTTTTAGCAATTCTGGGTTTCTTGTTATTCCATGTGAATTTGAGAATTTTTCTTTAAAGGTCTGTAAAGAATTGTATTGTTAATTTGATGGGAATTGCATTGAATTTGTAGATTGCTTTTGGTAAGATGACCATTTTTGCTATGTTAATCCTGCCAAGCCATGAGCATGGGAGATCTTTCCATCTTCTGATACCTTCACCAATTCTTTATCTGACAGAGGGCTAATATCCAGTATACATAAAGAACTAAAAAAGCTGAAAAGCAATAAACCAAGGAATCCAATTAAAAAAGTGGGGAACAGAGCTAAACAGAGAATTCTCCATTGAGGACTATCAAATGGCAGAGAAACACTTAAAGAATTGTTCAACCTTATTAGCCATCAGTGAAATGAAAATCAAAATAACCCTGAGATTTCACCTTACACCCATCGGAATGGCCAAGATCAAAACCTCAAGTGACAACACATGCTGGAGAGGTTGTGGAGTCACCACTGCTGGCACTGCTGGTGAGAATGTAAACTGATACAACCACTCTGGATATCAATCTGGCACCTTCTCAGACAACAAGGAATAGCACTTCCTCAAGCACTTCCTAGTTGTCTGAGAAAGCGCCAGATTGCTTTCCAGAGTGGTTGTAGAAGTTTACATTCCCACCAGCAGTAGAGGAGGGTTCCTCTTTCTCCACATCCTCTCCAGCATGTGTTGTCACTTGAGTTATTCATCTTGGCCATTCTGATGGGTGTAAGGTTAAATCTTAGGGTCAATTTGATTTGCATTTCCCTGATGGCTGATGAGGTTGAGCATTTCTTTAAGTGTTTATCTGCCATTCAATATTCCTCTATTGAGAATTCTCTGTTTAGCTCTGTACTCTATTTTTTACTTGGATTACTTGATTTTTTGCTGTTTAACTTCTTTAGTTCTTTATATATACTGGATATTAGTCCTCTGTCATTTATATAGCGTTGGTGAAGATCCTTTCCCAATCTGTAGGCAGTTGTTTTCTTCTGACAACAGTGTCCTTTGCTTTACAGAAGCTCTTCAGTTTCATGAGGTCCCATTTATTGATTATTGCTCTTAGAGAGCCTGTGCTGTTGGTGTTCTGTTCGGAAAGTTGTCTCCTATGCCAATGAGTTCAAGGCTCTTCCCCACTTTTTCTTCTAAGCATTTTAGTGTGTCTGGTTTTATGTTGAGGTCTTTGATCCACTTGAACTTCAATTTTGTGCAGGGTGATAAGTACATATAATATAGGATAAACCTACAAAAACCTGTACACCCAAAGAAATTAATCAAGAGGGAGGACTCTTGCTAAAATGCTCAATTGCTATCCTGAAAGACAAAGAGGATGGACATCAGAAGAAGGAGAAAAGAGAGAACAAGTCAGGAGCCTGACACAGAGGACCTCTGAAAGGCTCTGCCCTGCAGACTATCAATGTAGATGCTGAGACTTATGGGCAACCTTTGGGCAGAGTGCAGGGAATCTTAAGAAAGAAGTGGGAAACACTAAAATCTGGAGAGGACAGAAACTCCATAAGGAGAGCAACAGAACCTAAAAAATCTGAGCACAGGGGTCTTTCCTGATACTGCTATTCCAACCAAGGACTATACATGGAGATAACCTAAGACCCCTGCACAGATGTAGCACATGGCAGTTCAGTATCCAGGTGGGTTCCATTGTAAGAGGAACAGGGACTGTCTCTGACATGAACTGATTGGCCTGCTCTTTACTTACCTCCCCCTGAGGGGGAAACAGCATTACCAGGCCACAGAAGAAGACAAGGAGCCACTCCTGATAAGACCTAATTGACTAGGATCAGAAGGAAGGAAAAGAAGTCCTCCCTTATCAGTGGACTTTGGAAGGGGCATGCAGGCAGAGGGTGGAGGAAGAGAGGGATTGGGACAGGAGGAGGGAGGGAACCACAGGGGGGATACAAAGTGGGTAAAGTGTAATTAATAAAGAAAAAAAAGAACCTCAAATAAAGTATATTTTTTGAAAAAATAGATAAATAAATAGATAGATAAATAAAATTATTCAAAGAATCAATGAAACCAAGAGCTGGTTCTTGAAGAAAATCAACAAGATAGACAAACCTTTAGCCAAACTAACTAAAAGGCAGAGAGAAACTATCCAAATCATCAAAATCAGAAATGAAAAGGGGGACATGACTATAGACACCAAGGAAATCCAAACAATCATTAGGTCATACTACAAAAGGCTATATGCCACAAAATTCAAAAATCTAAAAGAAATGGACAATTTTCTTGATAAATTCTATCTACCAAAATTAAGTCAAGATCAAGTAGAAAGATTGAATAGTCCTATATCTCCGAAGGAAATAGAAGCAGTCATCAACAGTCTCCCTTCCAAAAAAACCCTGGGACAGATGGATTCAGTGCAGAATTCTACCAGACCTTCAGAGAAGTGCTAACTCTAGTTCTTTCCAAACTATTCCACAAAATGGAAACAGAAGGAACTTTACCAAACTCATTCTATGAAGCCACAGTCACCTTGATACCTAAACCACACAAAGACCCAAGAAAAAAGACAACTTCAGACCTATCTCTCTTATGAACATTGATGCAAAAATACTCAATAAAATACTTGCAAACCGAATCCAAGAACACACAATAGGTATATCTATAAGCAATAATATTAAACTTCTCCTCAAAAAAATGACATTTGGGGTATTCTTTTATTCAAGAAGAAAAAAAGGACAAATTTTACTCTCATGTGCCTTTTCCTGGAAACACATGAAATATGTTTATTAAATTTATTCATTTATTAAATGTTTCATTTATTTATTAAATCAACATGAAAAATGTTTATTCATTTATTACCTTCCTCGACACACATTTATTTATCTATGACTTATACTACATGATGTGAATCGTCTTACATGTTACCATAAAGGAAGCACCTTCCTACCAAGAAAAAGATTCCACCCAATTCTATCTTGGTAAACACCACTGAAAAGCACATACCAGTACTGCTGAGAACTCAGAAAAATTGTATTCCTAGAGCTACTGATTCATACTTCAGAAAACAGGCCAGCCCTCTGCCCCCTAAAGACTACTTCTTGTGTAACTATGGCAAAGGGCAAGGGAAATTTTTGTAAATTTCAAATGTACCTGTACCTCCTAAATTCTCTGAGCTTTCTAAGAGTTACAAATTTCATTATGTTTCTGAGTCTTATGAACATCCAAGAAGCAATTACTCAACTCAATTTTGTAGCTAAATAGCATTTCACCTTTCTTGACTCCTATATTCTTTCTATTGCTTTATAATTTTACATGAGGTTATATAGGGATGATGCATACCTCTGATTACTTTTAATTATGTCAAGATATTGCTGTTATACTTACCTTGTCATTTTTGATAGTCTTTGAATGTTTGTCTACTTTGAGGGTAGATCTATCTCCCATTAAGCATTTCTTAGATATGCCCAAAGATATGTTTCTGTGGTATTGCTAAATCAAACCATGCCAGCAATGATAATTAGCAATCACAGAAATGAACTCAAATATTCAGAAAGCAATTTTACAGATAACCACATCCATAAATAACAAAAGATATTACTTCCACATTACATACCATTACACTCCTTGACACATTTTATTTTCTTTTAAATTTATTACAATTTATTCACTTTGTATCTCCATTGTAGCCCCCTTCCTAGTTTCATCCCAGTCCCACCCTCTCTTCCTCTTTCCCCCTTATGCCCCTCCCCTAGACCACTGATTGAAGAGATCCTCCTCCCCTTTCCTCTGACCCTAGTCTATCAGTTCTCACAAGAACTGATTGCATAGTCTTTCTCTGTATTCTGATAAGGTGGCACCTTCTGTGGCACACATTGGTAGGATTTGCAGAAGGAGGCAGAAGCAGGAGGATCACAAGTTCAGGACCAGCCTGGGTAACACATATTTATTTGTCTATAACTTATATTATAAGATATGAATTCACTCTTGCAGATGTGGCTTTAGATATAATTGGAAAGTAGTTGGTTACAACTGTAAAGGTGGTCCCACTATTACACAATTGAGTACATCTTGCCTACCATATTTTTAACATATCAGGCAAGGTCTATAACCTAGGAGCATTGTTGGTATCTATTCTTCACAGGCAACCAGCCAAGTCTCCCACTGGTAGTGTCAATATAGGTGCTAGAGAAGGATATTACATTCCAGTCTCAGGCTTATTTTTCCATACCTTGAAGCTAAAATATATTGTATATTCATCAAAAGAGCCTTAAAATTTTATTCCAGCCTTCAACCAACAACATAAGTAATAGCTTTGCTGGTTTGCAGAGCCTTGTATAAAATCCATTTTACATTTACATGAATTTTCCAGAGCAAGTAATATGTAAATCAGAAAATAGATTGGAGATTTTAAATACCAGCTGAATGAAGTAATCGAAAGTGATTACAAAAAATAAAAAGATTAATGATGCTAAAATCTAATATGAAATTAGAAAATCAAAACCATATGACTATATTAAAAACTTTGAAATTATCTAGGCATGGTGTCCTATGCCTTTAATTCCATCACTCAGGGAGACAGAGGTAGGAATATCTTTGTGAGTTTGAGGTCCGGTTGGTCTACAAAGAAAGTCCAGGAAAGTCAAGGCTACACAGAGAAACCTTGTCTCAATCAGCAAAAAAACAGAAATTAAAACAAAAAAACGAAAACAAAAGCAAATTAAAACCTATGAAATTTACAATTTTAATACTATGACATGTGAAATACATTTCAGTTAACTGTCTATCTAGAATTTGTGAATGCAGTAATTCATTATAATAAATAGTGAACCAAAGTTTAGTGCTGTGTTGCATGTCTGAGACATATCTCTGTGACTTTGAGGGCAGCCTGGTCTACAAAGTAAGTCAAGGACAGCCAAGACTCAAAAAACAAAAACAAAAACAAAAACAAAAAAAAAACAAACAGAAAATAATGAATAAAAATAATTTAATAGAAAGGTAATATATTTTTATATCAAAATTTACTATAGTTATTTTTTGAAAAGGTGTATTCCCTGAACAACACTTATTTCATTTTATATTTTCACTTTAGACTTGATTAAATTCCAGAAGTTGTTATTTATTGTAAATCTGTATTAGTAATGTCTAAAAGATAAACCACATAAAACATTTTTGCTACTACATATTTAAATTTCTGTTGTAGTACACATTGCATTATCCACTTAAAGAAAGCACACGAATAATGAATTTTAATGAAGCTAAGAGTGTTGAAAGCTTTGAAAATGTCAAGTTGTTTTGAAGTAATATCTTTCTCACTAATGTTTTGCATTTCTTATAATTCTATGGAGATGAGTAAAATGACATATGCTTTGAAAGTTAAGACTAATTAATTAATTAAGGCAAAGAGATGCATTTTTCAGTATGTATATTTAAAGCCACTTTATATTTAAACTATATTTCAATAAGTTCATTTTTATTGTTAGTGATATGCAAATACAAGTATATATGGATTCAGATATTTTAAATTATTGGTTCTGTTATCTTCATTTTTGTTTGTTTTGAGTTATGACTTTAATCTCTTGTAATGGTATCAGTGACACAGAAAACCACAGCTTCATAGAAACCCAAGATGGGGCAACTGTTTC
This sequence comes from Rhombomys opimus, assembly GCA_010120015.1. Classification (NCBI taxonomy): domain Eukaryota; kingdom Metazoa; phylum Chordata; class Mammalia; order Rodentia; family Muridae; genus Rhombomys; species Rhombomys opimus. The sequence continues at coordinate 186,320 of REGO01000482.1, read as the reverse complement.
TCATGGGTAAAAAGGAAGAGGAAGGGGGAGACAAATGAATGAGAGAGAAACAGCCAGACATGGAGACAGAGGAGACAGAGGAGACAGAGATAACACTTCATGGCTGTAAAAATGTGATGTTCAAATCCACAGATTACCTATACTCACCCTGTTGAGAAACTGTGAGTCCAGCACTAACAGCCTAAACAGTGCAAGTATCTTTCACATGAGGAAGTGACTTTACATAAATGATGTTGTTGGTGGGAAATCTTTCCAAGTTCTTTTTTGTGTCCTAGTTGACAATCTAAGAGACTATACACAGGCTTGTGATGTGAAACAATTCCCATCTTGAAAAAGGTGTAAGAAAAGGCTCCCACTTCTGCTCAGTGGGCACTGAATTTTTCTCTTTACAGTTCCTTCCATTTGGTCCATCTCTGGTACTAGGACTTAAATTCTCTTCAGAATTTCCAACATGCACTTGAGTATTTATCTATCTATCTATCTATCTATCTATCTATCTATCTATCTATCTATCTACCTACCTACCTAATTTATTAATTTATCTATTTGACTATATTCTGACCTGAAGGAACAATCTATATGTAATTCCCTTCTATTGTATGCAAGAGAAATGGTCTCACATTCTTACCCTCAGTGAAACTAAATTTATCTATGTTCCCTTTTGTAAATATTTCCTCACTTCCTAATAACCCATTATGCTAAAATTCTATCAACGAATAAATACATTGAAGAAGATATTGTTCATACTCAAATCATCTCTGCAAAATAAGGCATTTTAACGCCAATGCATTGGCAACTAATCCTTTATCAAATGACATTTTGCAAAGTATTTTGCAATCACATTGTTTTATCCCATCCCTGGCTTTTAAAGGCTATGCTCATCACTTAATTAAAACTTTTGTTCAACCATGTTCTGTTCGTAGCAGCTTTATTCGTAATAGCCAGAAACTGGAAACAACCCAGATATCCCTCAACAGAGAAATAGATACAGAAATTGTGATACCTTTACACAATGGAATACTACTCAGCAATTAAAAACAAGGAAATCATGAAATTTGCAGGCAAATGGTGGGAATCAGAAAAGATCATCCTAAGTGAGGTATTGGTAACCCAGAAACAGAAAGACACACATGGTATATACTCACTTATAAGTATAGACTAGACATATAATATAAGATAAACCTACAAAAATCTGTGCACCTAAAGAAGCTGAGCTAGAAGGAGGACCCAGGGAAAGATGATCAATTCTCACTGAGAAAGTCAAATGGGATGGACATTGGAAGATGGAGAAAACAGGAAACAGGACAGGAACGTACCACAGAGGGCCTCTGAAAAACTCCACGCTGCAGTTTATCAAAGCAGATATTAAGAATCATGAGTAAACTTTGGGCAGAGTGCAGGGAATCTTAGGGAAGAAGGGGGAGATAGTAAGACCTGGAGAGGACAGGAGCTCCTCAAGAAGAGCAACAGAACCAAAATATCTGGCCACAGAGGTCATTTCTCCAACCAAGGACCATGCGTAGATATAATCTAGAGCCCTGGCTCAGATGTAGCCCATGGCAGCTCAGTATCCAAGTGGGTACACTAGTAAGGGGAACAAGGACTGTTTCTGACATGAACTCAGTGGCTAGCTTTTTGACCACCTCCCCCTGAGCAGGGAGCAACCTTACCAGGCCACAGAGGAGAATAATGCAGCCAGTCCTGATGAGACCTGATAAGCTAGGGTTAGATGGAAGGGGAAGAGGACACTCGTATCCATGGACTTGGAGAGAGGCACGGGAGGAAATGAGGGAAGGAAGGTGGGATTGGAAGGAAATGAGGGAGGGGGCTACAGCTGGGACACAAAGTGAAAAAAATTACAATTAATATAAATAAAAATTTAATTAAAAACTTTATTTAGTCCTTTTTATTTTCTCCTTTAGTTCACAAATCCTTAGTAGTTCTGTTGTTGCACAAACACGCAAAGTCCTAGATTCAGGGAAAATACCTACTTTTGTACCTCTTTCAATACAAAACTAAACATATAAAAGAAACGAAGTTATATCTTGCAACATAAAATTAAATGATAGTCACTGACTAATTTTTTTCCAAAGAGGAGAAATGGTAACACAGAGGTGAGGGACGTGACCAAAACTAAATATAAGGGCTGTAAGGCACAGGTTAACTTCTGTAAGCGCCATACCTAACATTCGTTGTACATGGAGTCATGATCTCTGCAGAGAGTGAAACCGGCAGTCACATTCTACCACACTGTAGACCCCGTGGCCATTTTGTTGTTCTGGCTGTGTTGACTACCTGCAGATTTGCTCATCTCCATATCCTTGTCCTCTCTAATTTGCTGGTTTCTCAATGAAAGCGATTTGGTCTTATCTTTTTTAGCTTTATATGTATTACCCTCAAGTGCTGTTGGCAGAGACAGCTGCTACTTAGCCACACACTGAACATCCTCAATGATTCCTTTAGAATCCTGTTAGAATCTTCTGTGACTCACAAACGTTTATGCCCAATGAACAGCATTTCATGGATGAATACCAGATCTCTCAGCAAGAGCAGTTCTTTGGTCTCTTTAACACATATTATTACCCAGTGTGTGGAAGAACAACATAACTGAATTCTTCATACTCCTTATGTTAGTATGATTCTCAGGGCCTTACTTCCCAAAGAAACATATACACAATTTTACCTTCTAGTCCATACAAATGTTCCTGGGTTGCTCTCTAGGTCTCATTCTAATGATCACATTGAAAATCACTTAACAGTATTTACATGCAGCAAATTTACATGTGGTAAATGATTATAATCATGTTCCTTTACAAATAAACTTATACATTTTGGCACACATTTTTGTTTGTTTGTTTGGGGGTTTCTGGTTTGTTTGTTTGTTTTGTTTGTTTCTGTTTTTGTTTTTGCTCATGATGCTGAGTAGAGCCTAGTCAAAACCTTCCAGAAATCCTGTGCCCATGCCACATTATGAATGTTCTGAAGTGTCCTTTGTTAGATTAAATACGTGTAATTTAAACAATACACAAAACATGGATTAATGGTGAAAAGGTACTTGTCAGAACACGATGTGAATTTTCCTGTTTCCCATGTGAAAATGAATGATCACAGCCGTTACTTGTCATGGACCTGTCATGGTTTTACCATGAAGTTCTGCTTGCCTCCTTTTCAAGCATCTTTATTTCGTACCTCAGGTCTTTTTAAACCTGCTACAAAACAACTGCAGGGGCTTCTGAACCATGTCATCAGGTCTACTTACACACTTATCGGCATATTTAGTACTAGTATTTTGTTTTAGCTTTATTTTTGCCAGGGCAAAATTTGTGAAAATAAGCACAGAAGGGGATGATGATTTATTTTGCTCACTCTGAAGTTGCAGTTCTCAGACATTTGGTCAGAATGCTTTGGGAATCAGGGGGTACACCGCCACATTGTGAAACACATTAAGACAAAATCAGTTAACTTGCTGATTTTGGACAAAAAGAAGATTAGGGTTCTGATAATAAATTTTCTAGGCATTCAAAGAATCAGAAATTAATCCCTAGTTTAGCTTATTGATGCGATAAATCATAATCTAATCATCTCCCAAGCATGATCTCTTTGAAAAGTGGTACATGGGGATAAAAACTTCAATGGACAAACTGTGGTGAATATTATTTTTAACTTAATTTTATTTATATATTTATTTATTACAATTTATTCACTTTGTATCCTGACTGCAGCCCCCTCCTTTGTCTCCTCCCAGCCCCACACACCCTCCCTTTACCCCCTCTAGTCTTTTTCCCTTGTCAAATGATAAGGAAGGACCTCTTCCTCTTATGTGTAACCCTAGTTTATCAGGTCTCATCAAGGCTGGCTACATCATCTTCTTTTATGGCCTGGCAAGGCTATACCCCCCAGGAGGAGGTGATCAAAGAGCTGGCCACAGGGTTTATGTCAGAGACAGCCCCTGTGGCCCTTACTAGGGTACCCACTTGGAGACTGAGCTGACAGTGGGCTTCCTGTGAACAGGGGTCATGCATGATCTTTAATTGGAGGATCCATCTCTGCAGGCCCCCTGGGCCCAGAAATTTTTGGCTCTGTTGTTCTCTTTGTGGAGTTTCTGTCCCCTCCAGGTCTTTCTGTCTTCCTCTTCTTCCATAAGGATTCTGGCACTCTGCCCAAATTTTGGCTATGAATCTTAGTATCTCCTTCGATAACCTGGTGGGTAGAGTCTTTCAGAGGTCCTCTGTGGAAGGCTCCTGTCCTGTACTTGTCTTCTCCTACTTCAGATGTCTTTCCTGTTTCCCTTTCTGAAACAGGATTAAGCATCTTCCCTAGGGTCCTTCTTGTTGTTGAGCTTCATTTGGGCTATAGATTTTAGTATGTTTATCCTCTATAATATGGCTAATATCCACTTATTAGAGAGTACATATCATTTGTGTCTTTCTGCTTCTGGTATACCTCACTCAGGATGATCGTTTCTATTTCCCACCATTTGCCTACAAATTGCATGATTTCTTTGTTTTTACTAGCTGAGTAGTATTCTATCGTGTAAATGTACCACAATTTTTGTATCCACTCCTCCACTGAAGGACATCTGGGTTGTTCCCAGATTCTGGCTGTTATAAATAATGCTGCTAGGAACATGGTTGAGCAAATGTCCTTAATGAATGGTGGGGCATCTTTTTCGTAATGCCTAGGAGTAGTATAGCTGTATCTTGAGGTAGCACTATTCCTTATTTTCTGAGAATGTGCTAGACTGATTTCCAAAGTGGTTGTTCCAGGTTACATTTCCACCATCAACAGAGGAGGTTCTCCTTTCTCCTTTCTCCACATCTTCTCCATCATTCATCATTCCTTGAGTTTTTTTTTTTCTTTTGCATTTCCTTGATGATTAAAAACATTGAGCAATTCTTTAAATGTTTCTCTGCCATTCGATATTTCTCTATAGAGAATTCTCTGCTTAGCTCCATAGCACATTTTTTAATTGGATTACTTGGTTTGTTGGTGTTTAACTTCTTCAGTTCTTTATATATTCTGGGTATTAGCTCTCTGTTAGATATAAAGTTGGTGAAGATCATTTCCCAATCTGTAGGCTGTTGTTTTGTTCTCATGACAGTGTCCTTTGTTTTACAGAAACTTTTCAGTTTCATGAGGTCCCATTTATTGATTGTTGATCTTGTACTGTTGGTGACCCAAATGCCATCCTCCACCCTCTTTGGTGGAAAATTTTAATCCAAATCATAAGAACATGGAAGGAATCTTAATGCTCCCAGTAAGGAATTTATCAATGAGACTGTGTATCATCTATGTAAAAAGACAATTTATTCAAAATATTATTTCAACATATAAATGTTATATAAATTTGATTTTATACTTGCATATATGAAAGAATAACAGTTTATAACATAAGCACATGAAATAATTTTTCATTAAGAAAAAACCCAATACTTAAAATATGTATTTAAAAGACTATTGACATATAATGGCTGCCGAATTCATTATTAGCAAACATCTCCAGATTAATGAAAGCAAGCTGAGGAGGACTGTCAAATGATGTGAGTGTATGTGTGTGTTTGTGTGTATGTGTGTGTTCATGGGAGTAGCACAATACCTGCTTTTTAAAAAATTCTTTTGTTTCTAAATTGCTGTAAAATGACAAATTGGCAAAATTTACTTCCATCAATAGACACTAGCAATAATTTGCCCAGAAGTGCATTTCTCAGAGTAATTTATCAGACTTGCTTCATACTTAATGACTTTGCCTCATTATTGGCTAAGCTGGAAGAGTTCAGAAGCTTAAACTTCATGGATGCCAAAAGATGAAAATGAAAAAACAAAAACAGTATACACAAGACACTCTCTCTGAGGATAGAGCATAGGTGTATTTGTTCACATGAGAATGGAACCTCATATGTACTAGGTCACTAATCGGATGAGACTGAGAGTAATTTATCAAGTCAGGTAAATAACTTCTGTCATTTTGTCCCTATTAAATATGTTCAAAAAATTTGTTTCAAAAAAAACCAAAATAAATAAATAAATATATTATAGGTACATAACATTTTTTTTTTAAATTGAAAAATTAGAGTATCAATTTACTTTTTTTTCTGGCAGAAGTCTGTAATTACATGCCTTATTGCACCCAAATGACCTACAAATCCTTGCAAACTCAGGACAACCAATAAGCTATTACTGTTATTAATTTACTGTAATGTAATCTATACATTGTCTCAATTTTGAAGCCCACTGTTTATGTATGAACATATCATACTTCCATAAATATTTTTTGAGTTAGAAATTTTTATATTTCACTGTATTCTGATAACAAAGAAATGAGGTAACTTTTAAGTATTAGATTATGGCATCAAATTTTAGCTGCATGATTTTCAAATGATTTAACCCAATATTCATACACTACTATAATTATTTACAAAAAATAATATGCTGGGACTAAAAGACCCTGAAAGATAACAAAACAGGGTATTAGACATTACACCTTCCCGGCTGGAGAGATGACTCAGCCACTACGGGAGCCTCAGTTTCTTACAGAGGACCATTGGTGGGTTTCTAGCATCTGCTTCAGGTAACTTGCTACTTGCTACGGGGGATCCGGATATGAACCACAAGGTGGGCTCTTCCGGTCTCCGTTGACATGCACAAGGTACACATGGAAAACCTTAATATAAATTTAAAAAATTGTGCCTCAAACACATTTACCATTAATCAACCAGGAATAGACATATCCAATATTAAATTCATTTTAAAATCCCTATTTAAATACGAATATGATCTAGCACGAAACAAATGCATTAAAGAGTTTTTAATTTTCTTCACTGTTAAAATATTTATGTCCCTTAAGAGTTTTTAAATGTGTACCAAAATATTTTGTTTTTTACAAAGCAAGGGTAAATATAAAGTTGTAGTTAAATTTAGTTTAATTAAATTAATTAAATTTAATTAATTAATTAATTAAAATAGTAAAGAATTTCTCAATTTATATTTTAGTGACCTCTTTTTTTCTTTTTTTTATTTTTTATTAATTACACTTTATTCATTTTGTATCCCCCCCATAGGCCCCTCCCTCCTTCCCTCCCAATCCCACTCTCCCTCCTCTTTCTGCATGCATGCCACTCCCCAAGTCCACTGATAGGGGAGGTTCTCCTCTCCTTTCTGATCTTAGTCCATCAGTTCACATCAAAAGTGGCTGCATTGTCCTCTACTGTGACCTGGTAAGGCTGCTCCCCCCAGGGGGAAGTGATCAAAGAGCAGGCCAATCAGATTATGTCAGAGGCAGTCCCTCTTCCCATTACTATGTAACCCACTTGGACACTGAACTGCCATGGGCTACATCTGTGCAGGGGTTCTAGGTTATCTCCATGAATAGTCCTTGGTTGGAGTATGAGTTTCTGGGAGGTTCCCTGTGTTCAAATTTTCTTGTTCTGTTGCTCTCCTTGTGGAGTTCCTGTCATCTCCAGCTCTTACTATGTCTCACTTCTTACCTAAAATTCCATTCACTCTGCCCAACAGTTGCCCATCAGGCTCAGCATCTGCTTTGATAGTCTGCAGGGCAGAGGCTTTCAGAGGCCCTCTGTGGTAGGTTCCTAGTTTGTTTCCTGTTTTCTTCTTCTGCTTTCAGTAGCCCTCTGTAGAAGGTTCCTAGGTTGTTTCCTGTTTTCTTCTTCTGATGTCCATCCTCTTTGCCTTTCAGGATGGGGATTGACTGTTTTAGGTAGGGTCCTCTCTCTTGCTTAGTTTCTTTAGATGCACAGATTTTAGTGGGTTTGTCCTATGTTGTATGTCTATATGAGTGAGTATATACCATGTGTGTCTTTTTGCTTCTGGGACAACTCACTCAGGATGATCCTTTCCAGGTACCACCATTTACCTGCAAATTTCATGATTTCCTTATTTTTCATTGCTGAGTGATATTCCATTGTATAGATGTACCACAATTTCTGCATCCATTCTTTAATTGAGGGGCATCTGGGTTGTTTCCAGCTTCTGGCTATTACAAATAAACCTGCTACAAACATGGTTGAGCAAATGTCCTTTTTGTGTACTTGAGCCTTTTTTGGATATATGCCCAGGAGTGGTATGCCTGGATCTTGAGGAAGCGCTATTCCTAGTTGTCTGAGAAAGTGCCAGATTGATTTCCAGAGTGGTTGTACAAGTTTACATTCCCACCAGCAGTGGAGAAGGGTTCCCCTTTCTCCACAACCTCTCCAGCATGTGTTGTCACTTGAGTTTTTTATCTTGGCCATTCTGATGGGTGTAAGGTGAAATCTCAGGGTTGTTTTAATTTGCATTTCCCTAATGGCTAATGAGGTTGATTCAAAAAGAAAATTCTTTTTGTTAAATTATTCTGTTCAAACAATAGAAGTTTTAGAAAGTTTAAAATCATAACAGCACTAAAAAGGGAAAATATTAATTGTGCATAATATCTATGCCTCATGATTACTTTTAAGTGTAATTCCACTTTTTTATTTTGAAAGTAATATTTAAATGTAGAAAGTAAATTTTTAAATTTATTTTTGAAAATTTCACATGTGTGTTTAATGTATCTTGGACAGATCCATATGATACTCCCTCCCTCCAACTTCACAGAGTCAGCTTTCAATCTCATCAGTTAGCATCTTTTCAAACAAAAATTGTTGTCATTTCTCTTCCCTATCACTTTTCTTTTCTTGTGTGTTTCCACTTCGTGCTGTATAATTTTCATTTCTCGTCACATGAAATGTTTGATGTTTGTCCTTCTTTCTCCTAGTTTCTCAATTTCTATTAGTCTCCTCATCAATTTCACACTATACCCACTGTCACACCCTCAATTTTCCTATACAAACAGTAAAAGTTAAGGCCCACATATACCAGAGAACTTTCTTTTTCTTTCTGAGAGTGAGTCATCTTATTAAGGTTTCATTTTTTAAGGATACATTTATTTATTGATGTGTGTGATTCTGCATGAATTCAATTGCCTTATGTCCATGCAGATACCTGCAGAAGGTATAGTAGGAATGGGATATCCTGAAACTAGAGTTGATGACATTGTGAACCAACTGATGTGAGTGCTGGTGAGCAAATCCTGGTCTTTTGTAAAAGGAAAATCATTCTTAATCCCTGAGTTACCTCTCCAGTCTGCACCTCGCTTGATACCATCTTTCTATTCTGCCTATTTTTCCTACAAGTATAATAACTGATATTTTTAGCAACCGTGTAAATTTCTTTTTTATACTTGTAGCATTTATAATCCTTTTTCTGTTGATATACATTGCTCATTTATTCTCCTATTCATGATAAGATGCTCTGGCAAAGCAACTAAGTTCATAACGGGTTTATTGTACCTCACAGTTAATGTTCAGACCATCATGTTGGGAATGTCAGGGCAGAAAGCTTGACACCAAAGTTGCTGGCTCCTTTGAAGCAACAATTAGGAAACAGTGAGATAAGTACATGAATGCTATCTAATTCTCGTACACAGCCCTGCACCCAGCTGGAGAATGGTACTGTCCACATTGTATGTGTGGGGCCTTCCCACTTCAGTGTATGCAATCAGGATAAAATCCCACAGGGAATTCCAGAATATATTCCAGTAGAACTCCTGATATTCACATCCTGTCAGTTTGACTATAAATATAAATCGTCACTTATATCTAGGTAATCAAGTGGTGAGTGCTGAAAGATGATTTTATGCAGGAAATCATATTATCAAAGAGAGCTTACAGATAGTATTCAAAAGAAAACCTATTTGCACAGAAAACAAAACAAAACAAAAAGCAAAAGTGACACCAATAAGTGCTGATACAATCATGGATCACATGACCTATCCAAAACTCATGATGAGGTTGTTGCAAGCTGTAAACATGAGAAAATTTTGGCTATTGTTTCTATGAAGTTTTATCAGGTTTTGCAAGAGCAATTTTCGTTAACTTACACATATATCTTGTGTACTGTTTTCACATATTTTATTGTGTATGTATTGTATGTATTCTTACTACTACTCATCCTAATAATCTACAGAATACTTAATAAATAATTAATCTTCAATGAAAGTTTACAGAGAAATTTATATGATTCTTTCATCTTTTGAGTATCACAGTTCAAGAATGTATCTACTGCATTTGTATTAATGTGCAAAATGACTCATAATGCGCATATATGTATATTTGTACATAGATATACACAAGAATTTTCCTATATCAACATATAAAATACATACATGTGGATACATGTAGTTACATGTGTGTTAATAAAGCTGAAAAGAGGGGAAAGAGATTTATCACCCTTAGGTGTCCATATGTCTGCGTAAACATGGATATTTTGGAAGTATGATAAAAGCGTATTGCTGAGAAACAGATATTCACTTCTATGACTATTTTCAGAAAACAATTTCTTATAGACAATTTACACCTGTGCAAAGACTCTAGCAGTGCCTTCTAATGCTGTTCAAACAAGGAAGAGTGAAATTACTGAGAGAGTGTATCTTCCATCAAAGTCAATATGTCTGTTAACTCTATTAAAAATTAAACTATTTTATGCTAGTATAAAAATCAGATGTACTAACCCACAATATTCCTGTTTTCTAAGTCCAGAGTTTTTGTTAAAGACACTGTATGCGCTGGCACTCATCTGACAAGATATGTTACTCCCATTGGATTTATGGGAAAAGAAATTGAAGAAATATGCTGATTTTCATATGACTGGTTCTGACAAGATAATAAAATCTTTTGTTACTGACTCAGGAGTAAAATGTCTTTTAACAGCATCATAAATCTATGCTATAGTATCTGATTAGCTGGCAAGCTAAAATTTCAATGAATTCTCCCTTCTTGACATTTACTGTTTTTCTTGTGGCATTGAACAGACTACTAAATTTCTAGGTATCCTATAGCAAAGTCTCATAAAAGATAGGCTAAAAAAGGGTATGCTTTCACAGTTTGGAAATCTCTAATTCTGATATAAAAACACTAAGAGGAAATATTTTCTTTGGGACTCTGGGTAATACCTTTGACTCATCACCCTAAACCTTGAGAGAGCAATTTCAGTTTTTGTGTCTTTCAATGCATGCAATTATCATTATTATTTATAATACATTTCCATATTCAGATTCCTCTCATACAAAATGTTTGCCACATTGAATTCATTTACCATAACCATATTTCTAAATTATTTTAAATTTAGTGATTGTAGCATCTCCAGAAAATCATTTTAAGTCATTACATTCACAAAGACTGTCAGTTCCTCAGGTTTCATTTTAAAATGAATAATTATTATCACGAGCATAATTTGTTATAAGTAATCAACGAATGTAATGGTATATGAGCTGTTATGTTTCTCTTATCATTTCCCTATGCACATATGACCATTAAATTATAATTAGAAATATTTATTCAGCCCATCAATGAGAAAAATGTGATAAAATTATTAATATCAATTTCATTAAATAATACATGTATATCATTGACACTGACAACTTCAAATTGAGTATGTGAATTTTCACTTAGTTGTGTTACAGCTATATGTGTAAAACTGTGACCTTCAATTTTAGCAGTCCAGACACTTTCAATTTGAAGTAAAAATATATGAAAGTTTTAGGGAATAGTAAATCGGGAAGTAAGCTAAACTAACTATAGATTTTCACCTCTCCTGCTGCCCCGCTAACGCTAATTCCCAAGTTTCATGTACAGATCTGTTAACAGACAACCTGTTGCCTTCTCTCCCTGACTCCATGAGGAATGGGTGCTCCTTCACTACTAATCCATTCCCATGTGTCAGCTCCCAATATCTAAAAACATATTTAACATGGAACATACAACAACAGCACATACCATGATCTCAAAAGAATTTCACAGCAGGCAACACACAGAAACCATACCTTGCTAAGAACCAGTGAAGAAAGCAGAAACCAAAGGGGGGGGGAAACAAAAACACCCACTCAACAAACACGAGACCAGATATCTGCCCCTAGAATTATAATCTTCTCAAACTCAGATGCCTACACCCAAGTATTAAAAAAAAAATCAATAACATGAAAGTCACTCTAGTTTAAAGTTCTGCAATCCTACCATAGCTGGCCCTGAGTATTTCAGCATAGCAGAAGCACAAGAAAAAGACATTAAATAGGCTTTATGACTGTGATAGAGATTCTTAAGCAGTAAATGAATGACCCTCACAGAAATATGTGGGAAAAAAATAACAGTATAAGAAAATGAATAAAACAGCTCAAGACCTGAAAGGAAATAGAATCAATAAAGAAAATCCAAACTGGTAAAATATGAAAAAAAAAAAAAAGAAATTAGACACTGGAACTGGAACTGGAACTTCATGTAAGAGATGGAAGGGAGACTCTCAGGTACTGAAGACACAATAGAAGACACAGATATTCCTGTCAAAGAATATGCTAAATAAAAATTTAAAATACTGGCACAAAATATCAAGGAGGGAAAAAGGGAGCCCAGCATAGCTAACCTTTGAGAGGCTCCTCCCAGCAGCAGATTGAAACAGATGCTGAGACTCAGAGCCAAACTTTGGTAGAAGTGTAGGGAGTCTTGTGAAAAAGTGAGAGAAGGATAGAAGGACCTGGACAGAACAAGAGTTCCACAAGAAGACCAACAGAGCCAACTAACCAGAGCCCAGAGGGCTTAGTGGAGCACCATCAAAGAACCATGCCTGGACTGAATATAGGCCTCCTACACAAATGGTCAGCTCTGGCTTCATGTGAGTCTCCTAGTAAGGGGAACTGGGCCTGCCTCTGGTGCCTGCTTTTTTATCTATTCCCCCTGGTGGGGTTACCTCACTAGACCACAGGGGAAGAGGATCTACTGAATCCTGGTGTGACTTGACTTACTGGTGTAGGTTGGTAGTGGGGCTCCCCTCCTCTGAAGAGTACTGAAACAAGGCTAAGGGGCAGATGGAGGGAAGGTGGTACCAAGAGGAGAGAAGGGAGGAGGCTATGATCTGAGTGTAAAGTGAATTAATTAATTATATCAAGGAAATGTGGACCACTCTGAAAAGACTAAATCTAAGAATAGAGGAAGGAGAAAACTAGGCCAAAGGCACTGAACTTATAAAATCATGAAACACAATTCCCTTAACCTAAAAAGCAAATGCATATGAGGTACAGCAGGAAACATAAAGAGCACCAAATAGACTGCACCAGATAAAAGAAGTCCCATTGGCACTTAATAACAGAAAATCTAAAAATACGTAATGACGAGAGACTTTTAAAAGTAGTAAGGCAATATATATATATATATACATATATATATATATATATGCAAACAAGTTAGATTAATACCTGAATTCTATTTTCTTTTTTGAAACATGGTTTTACTATGTATACCTGGTTGATTCGGAACACAGATATTTACCTGCCTTTGCTTCTTGAGTGCTGTGACTCAGGGAATGTACCATAGGGTCCAAGATTGTATTTTAATTTAAAAGAGTGTGTATGTGTGTATTTTTGTATATATGTTATGTGTACATGAGTGCAGGTACCTGCAGAAACTGAAAGACAAAATCAGATCCTTTGAGCCACCTCTTCAAATCCATTAATTAATTAAATAGGGATTTTTTTCTTTCTTTTTTATTTTATTTTTTAATTAAATTTTTATTTTTTATATTAATTATACTTTATTCACTTTGTATCCCAACCGTAGTCCCCTCCCTGAGTCCCTCTTAATTCTACCCTCCCTCCCTCATCTCCTCCCATGCCCCTCTCCAAGTCCACTGATAAGGAAGGTCCTCCTTTCCTTCCATATGACCATAGCTTATCATGTCTCATCAAGACTGGCTACACTCTTCTCCTGTGTGGCCTGGAAAGGCTTCTCCCCCATTAAGAAGAAGTGAGCAAAGATCCAGCCACTGAATTCATGTCAAAGACTATTCCTGTCCCCTTACTAGGGTACCCACTTGTATACTGACCTGCCATGGGCTACATCTCAGCAGGGGTTCTAGGTTATATCTATGAATGGTCCTTGTTTGGAGTATCAATCTCAGAAAAGACCCTGTGCCCAGATATTTTGATTTTGTTGCTCTCCTTGTGGCACTCCTGTCCTCTCCAGTTCTTACTATCTTCCTCTTCTTTCATAAGATTCCCTGCACTCTGCCTAAAGTTTGGTTATGAGTCTCAGCATCTGCTATTATACACTACTGGGTGGAGTATTTCAGAGGTCCTCTGTGGTAGTCTCCTGTTTCCTGTTTTCTCCCTCTTCCAATCTCCATCTTGTTTGTCTCTCTGAATGAGGACTGATCATCTTGCCTCAAGTGTTTTTTAATCTTGTTTTAGTATTAGAAACATTGATGAGATCATTTCCCCGTATGTAAAAGCTTGTAATGGTTCTCCATTTTCTTTCACATGCACAGAAAAAAAAGTTGGTCAAGGCAGAATTGTAATCTGTAAAGTATGGATGTTGATATATGATTCAAGCTACTATTCTACAAAATTCTAATAAGCTATAATAATACAAACTCAAATGTCTTCTATCTAAATATTTTGTTCTGAAGTAAAAATGTGTAAAGAAAATGGTCACCTGATATGGATAGTATTTTTATCAATATTTGGACAATACTGACATTTATGGTGAATTTATTAAAATGACTTTCTGTGGAAGACTGGAAAGATATTTTAATGGATGAACTTCTATAATAGAAAGAAGCCCTCCACATAGAAATAAATCAATATTCAATTTCCTAAATAGCATTTTTGACTGATACAAGTGTCATAATATATTTAAACAAAATTCCAAGTAAAACATGGTTTTGCTGTGTCAAAATTTGCTGTGACATGAGCAGCAATGTGCATTCAGGAAACAGTGATTCGGAAGCCGGTATACTCTTCTGTCAGAACATGGGCTATAATTTGTCCTGTATTACAGCATTCTATGCCAATCATATGACACACTTGCCAATGCACCTTATTCCATATATTATCAAGTACATTTCACAGAGGATGATGTATTACCAGGCTCACTCATGTTTCAAAGACCTTTACTTCTGAACTTCATCTGCAAGACACATTCATGCTAGGCAAGCAACCCTTTAACTCTGAGATAGTCTTACTAACTACCCCAGAGACTAACCTTGAAATAATTATATATCCAGGACCCACTTTGAACTTCTCTTGCTCGTTGCCTCCCAAGTAGCTTGGACTACAGAACTGAACCAAATGCCTGGTTCGAATTTCTACTCTTCCCTGTAGTAGTATACAGTCCAAATTTGTATTAGTTAAACCTACCTCTTGATCCACAGGGACAATATAAGCCATGCATCCTTGTTTAACTGTATGCAACAACTCTGTGTTCCACCAGGTTTAAACTCTATACAATAAACAAGACAAGGTTCCTGGCTGGGGAGGCTTCTGTGAACAGCTTTTTTTCATTCCCAAGCTACCTTCATCTGGTTCATCCCTGAGTTTCTGAAAGAACATGGCAGTTGCTCTTTGTAGTTTTATGTACTGATTTAACATTTGTAACAAACATTTCTCAATTCTTTACTGAAGGTGTATACATAAGCTAGATATCATATATGTAGGCACATGTTTTTGTTTTGTTTTGTTTTTTGAAGTAGAATAAAGTGTTAAGTTTTGGTGAGAAAGCAAAGTGATATGAAGACTCAGTTCTCTCATCCCAACAGAAGAGGATTAAAAATGTTTCTTGATTTTCACGTTAAAATTGAAATAATTAGTGGAACAAAGGAATTTTTGTTTTGGAAGAATTTGAAAGACTTGAAACAAATACAATCTTTATAAAAAAAATTTTTTTTGTACCTTCACTCTTTAAAATCCTAATTGTGAGCCAGCATGATGGACAAAATTTGTAGTCCCAACACTGGAGGAAACAGAGGCAGATCTGCCTTATGGCATATCTCTGTGAGTTTGAGGTCTGGTCTACAAAGTGAGCCCAGGAAAGCTAAGACTACACAGGAAAACCCTGTCTTGAAAAAAATCACACACAAAAATATTCTAATTGTGTTCAAGATAGCAAGCTGTAAAAGGTCCAGCATGCTCTAAAAAGATTTTCAGCATTACTAAATGTTCAGTGTTAGTAAATGTTTAAATGGACAATACACTTTCTCAAATTTGAAAGAATGATTTTTAGATGATTTGTAACTAGGAAATTTGACTACATTTTTCAGCAACACTCAGATACCCTCCTGCTTTGGATAGCCAACGAATTAATACGGCTGAAAACAGTGCCTTGTGATGGGAAAATAAGAAAATAATTGAAGGCTATCACACACTGTTGGGAAATAAATTCAAACACACTTGAAGAAAAAAGAAAATTACTAATTTATACCTATATATCTTATTTTACATACTAAGAATATTAAAAAAAACTGGAGAAAATGATGCTTTCTTTCTTGGACAGAATCATTTGCTTTCAAACCATAAGCACATATAGCACCAAGAACTGAAATTGAAATAAGGAACATGATTTCATTGGGCTTCAGAAGGGTCCAATCATGAGTGCTAGTACTGGGCAAAAAAAAAAAAAAAAAACAGTTCATGAAATGAACAGAAACATTGAAATAATAATTTAATTTAAAAGACTAAAATCTCAAGTCATTTGACTGCAAATAATCATGTAGTTAGTTCCAAGCAATGAAATTTTTAAGGGAATTGACCATGTCTTATTAGAATTGGATAATAAAACATTTATACAAAATGATCACCAGAGGCCTATTTAGAAATATTCTCCTTGCACAATGAATGCCTGGTAATTTGGTACTCAGACTTAGATTCCGTGACCAAGTTTTAAATAACAGAGTGGTAAGGTGACCAAGAATTAGTTGGAAGTGATCTGGAATCATATGATCCTGCCTATAGGGCAATTTTTAGATTTTTGACTTTATGTTTTATAGCAAAAAAAAGAAAAGCATAATTCTAGATATATAACTAAAATATTGTTATTTCCATTATTGTTACAAATAATCGTTCAATTATTTTTACCTGCTTTAATATCTAGCATATTTATATTTCAAATTAAGTCTTTAGAAAAATTTTGTTCCTGCAGAGACTGATACCTCAACCAAGGACCACGCATGGAGAGGACCCCAAAACTCTGCTCAGTGCATCCCCTAGACTCAGTCTCCGTTTGGGGCTGTCTCCATCCTGAGCTCAGTGGCATGCTCTCTGATCACCTTCTCCTGGGGGGCGGGGAGCAGGGTGCAGACTTGCTAGGGCACAGAGGAAGACGACGCAGCCAGTCCTGATGAGACCTGATAGACCTAATAGTCCTGATGAAGGGGAAGGGGGCCTCCCCTATCAGTAGACTCCGGGAGGAGGATAGGGGCAAAAGAGCAAGGGTGGAATTGGGAGGAGACAAGGGAGGGAGCCACAGCCGGAATACAAAGTGAATAAATTGTAATTAATAATGATAATAATAATAATAATAATAAATATTTTAAAAAACAGAATTTTTTTTGCAAATTTATGGCTTATAAAATGTGCATTTAATCTCTTACAGAAACAATTGGGATCAATATTGAAGTTTGCAAACATCTTTTTGTCTATTACATGTTTGAACTGAACAAAATTACCCCTGAAATTAAAATGGCATTGGATAATAATCACCTTCTAAAAAGTATACCACTGTAGCAAGTATAAGCCCTTTGAAATATTGCTCAATACTGTTAAAAGGATCAAGATGAAACATTTCCTTCCTGCTGCATGTAGAGGTAAACGGAAGTGTAGAGATGTTGTTGCGTTCCAGCGGATGCAATCACACCAATGATCACTGTGTGGTTCAAGAGTAATTACCATCTCCGATTCAGGACAGCAGCGATACACAGTGTCAAAAAAACATGAATTCTGATAAAATTTCAAGTTAATTTACACCAGATGAGTGCTGGGAATAATCCAAAGTTACATCTGCAGAATTTGATTTTGTATTTATCATACACATGTTTAACAATGGATCTAATTTTCATATTTGCTTTGAGTATTCAAGAGCAATATCGAATCTCTGAATAAATCTCATTAATCAGTGCCACTTGAAAAAAATGTGAGATTTGTGTGGGTTGATTCCTACTCTATCTATTTTCAATTACCAGTTTGGCAAGTGTGAAAAACTGATGTGCTTTAGAAATGATTTGGATTATAGTAACTAATCAAGTGAAGCTTCCTTTGTTGACTGCTCATTTAGAAGTTATTTCTGTTTTGGAGAATATAAATATTATTTTCCCATTTTTATTTGCAAAAATGTACATTCTTCATAATATTATTAATCTATACTAAAATGCAGTGCATATACTGCATGAATCAAATGTATTAATATTGATAGCCATAATAGTTTAATATGAAATTTCCTTCAAAAACTCTAGTATTGGGGTTTTGAAAGATATCACATGATTCCATGATTGTATCTGTATCTTGATAGCTTTAAGTTATCAATGAACTCATTTATTAAATGTTTCAAGATGTTATGGATTTCCTGGAAGTAGCATAAATCAGGAGGCAGGATGCAGTTACTGGAAGCTAGTCACTGGGGACATAACTTGAAAAAAAAGGTATCTTTTCCCATGACACTGTTCTTCGTCTCTGCTTCCTTTCTACTTTAAGATGATCTATTTCATCAAAAGCTGTTACTACTATGATGTTTTGCGTTATAATATCATAACATTAAACAGACCTTTTACTAAAAACTTATAACCATGAGACAAAGTGTATCTTTGCCCCTTTAAGGTAGTTCAATGGACAGTTGTCACAGCTGGTCCCCAGAAAATGAATGTAGGAGGAATGCCGTTCAGCAAACAGGTCTCTTTCTAATACTGAAGCCCTCACACTTACCAGCAAGGTGTGCCTGATTCACAGCATCTTTGGTCATGATTATGGGCATTTGGACTTCGCGAACCTTACCTAAGTTACTTTCTGGGTTACTCACTCATTTGATACCTGACTCTTTTCACTGAAATTTTCTAATGCGACATGTACAGTTGCTTTAAATAAGTTACTGAATTTTCAAAAACTGTGTAGTCGAATAATTATAAGGACAAAAGCACAAGATAATATGTTAACTTTTATTTCTATAAGTACATGATCAGGATGCATCAATTGCCAGAAACACATCAGAATTTGTGTTAAGTATGCTAGACATAAGACAGGCATGTGAAGAGACAGAACTGAGGATATGTGGACTGTTCAAATTCCCGTTGAAGCTGATAGCTCTCAGTGATACTTCTATTCTATAACACAGACTATGATATTCTAAAATTGGAAGTATAATAAAAAAATAAGTGTCTACAAATAAAGAATAGTCATGTCTCGATTAAGTAAAAAATGATATTTTTTAAAAAACAAAAATACAATATATTGCAAGGCAGTAGTGGCACACACATTTATTCCAACTACTCATGGGCAGAGGTGCACAAATTCCATAGTTTGAGGCCAGTCTGGTCTATAGAGTTAGTTCTAGGACAGCCAGAGCTCCACAGAGAAAACTGATGTCAAAATAAAGCCCCTTCAATATAAAAATTACAATGTTTGTAAGGTATACTAATTCTGTCAGTCTCCCATAGAAATAACTCTTCTTGTTTCTAGAAATAACTTTTTAAGCATTAAGTGTGGATTTCTACAATATGTAAAACATATTTATCGTAATTTTCTGATGCTGAGCCTGATGGGCAACTGTTGGGCAGAGTGAATGGAATTTTATGTAAGAACTGGGAAATAGTAAGAGCTGGAGAGGACAGGGCCTCCACAAAGAGAGCAACAGAACAAGAAATTTTGAACACAGGGAACTTCCCAGAGACTCATACTCCAAGCAAGGACTATTCATGGAGATAACCTAGAACCCCCGCACAGCAATATTTAATATTTGTAAGAACACCTTTTACGGTGATTGATTGTAAATTGAAGAACCATTCTATTCTTTTTAATGTATATGCTCCGTAAGGTGGGACATAACTTTTTTAAAATGATAATATAGTTGATTGATTTTTTTCATTCTCCCATGTCCCACTCTCCCTCTAAAATTCACAATTTCCTGTTCTCTAACCACTGTTGTTATAGATACATATAAATGAATAAAAACATAAATACAGCATAAGGACTCCTTTTGTTGTTGTCTAAAAGTGTGTTTCTAGGGTTGATCACTTGATTCTGAATAACCAATTTTGTGGCTCTGATAAAGACAATATTTTACATTTACATAAAACTACATGCAATAGATATGACTATGTATATGACCATGATTTCAAGACGTGCCACTTGGGCTGATAATGCACTTCTCTCCCAATGTCAACTGACTACCTAACAAAACTCTAGTACCATTTGTGAGGAAGAAATGTCCTCTGGAGGTATGGTTCAGTGTGGGCCAAGACTCTAAAGATAATATACGCTAATGCTAACAGCGTTGCTCTTAGTTTCCTCACTGAACGTAAAGGTAATATCCTATTGTTGAAGATCTGATATACTTTACACACAGGACCTGGAAGATTGTGGACGCCGCTGAACTGGAAACCTTATTCCTAAGGAGCAGCTTATATAGTATCAGAACATGCTAGGCAGGCTGACAAAGGAGAGGGAAATTTGGTATTTCTACCCAGCAGTAGGGCCGACAAGAGTGACTGACCTGGTAACATGTTCACAATGATGGTATTGTACTTTTATCTTGAGGATTAGCAACTGTAGGTTAGGCTTAAGGTTATTGTGTGATTCAAATACTGATTTCTGTACCCCTCAAACCTGGCTGCAAACCTTTTTTGGAGAATTTCCTGTGTCAATGTGGTGTAAACATTGCTCCCCAATTATCCCCTAAAATGCCAATAAAACATCTTATAGCCAATCAGTGAGCAGGATAGATAATAGGGCTGAACTTCCTGCCAGCCAGGTGAGGCGCAGTTAGAGGAGGAAGTAGAGGATTTAGACACAGCCAGATGTCCAGAAGTGACCAGAAGAGAGACCACAGCAAGGAAAGCTACAAAGTCCAAGTATCTCAGCGATACACAGAGGGAGGAAGCGGAATTAACTTAGGCGGTTAAGAATAGAAGGACTGAGGGTCGGGGAAGTGAGGGAGGAGGCTTTAGTCGGGATATATAATGAATGAACTGTGAAGAAAAAATTTAAAAAAAATACAGTAATATCTGCTCAGTTATTGTGTTGGAAAGCTTATTATTAAAAAACAATATATATAATATATATATATCTTTATAGACAGGTAGATAGATAGATCGATAGTCTCAGTTATTTATGTGATAGCCAGGTTAAGAGAGAAGCTGAGAAACAAATGCAATTATATAAAAATAACATTAACAAGCAACAGCTGTTCAACTGTTTTTAAGGCCACTTCAACAGTTGTAAAATCATCCTCTACATCTACCTTGCTACCTGGGGGTGCAGAGGTCACAGACTTGAGAGAATCTAATACTAACTTTTTTTTTTTTTGAAAGCAGTATGATTTCTAACTGCACTTTAAATATTTGTTATATCCATTGATTGGTATGTATCTCAAACCTCATCAAGATTTTTTTTTCCAGCAGCGGGAAATCATTAAAGCAAACGACATCTAATTCAAATGTACAAAATAACCGGGAACATGATGCCCAACGCAAACTGATGTATCTATAACATAACCCCTGTATCTAAGGGTCAGGGAACATCAAAGAAATGGGAGAAAGAAAGTTATAAGAGTCAGAAGACCAAAAATTCTGCATTGTCATTGTGCTTTCTGCTATGACATTGAAGCTTCACAGATGAACTCCCGGTAATATAATGGACTCAAGATGACCAGTTGACATTGAAACAATGCTGGGGAAATCTCACTAGGCCTCCTCCCTAGAAAAAACAGCTACAAGAACTTAATGATTGTTGAAGAGGTTTAAAATATACTGGCAACATGGAGTAGTAACTTTAATTTTTATTTTTTTGTCAAGTATTGGATATTGAACTCAGAGTTTGACATATATCAGAGAAGTCCTCTATCACTGAGGTACACTTTCAATACTAGTAGTTGTACTTTTCAGAAATACTATATACAGACAAATTAGTGGTGAACAGACTGAATTTCCAAAAGAAAGTATATTTTCAGTTAACACATAAAGCGAAAATCGAAGCAGTCACACAGCCTGCCATCAGAAAGAATGATAAATTTGATTACAATGTAACAGACTGGTCTGTTCAACCTAAGGAAGGCCCTGGTTTTGAGCATGCATTGAAAATTAAGCTAATAGGGCCATCAATCTTTTAAAAAAAATGTGTTAATGTCTTAAGATGATTGATAGTGTTAGTATTTAGCCCAAGGGAAAGACAATCTCAAACAGTTCAAGGGAGAGATGATTAGTTCTTAGCATTTGTATGTTGATCAAATGCTGAAAGTTAAAATGTCTTTTTTCTTTTACTTCAAATTGATCTTTTTTTCTACAATATATTCTGGTTATAGTTTCCCCTCCCCCTAATCTTCACATAGATCAAGTCTCAATTTATTATTCTGAACATGGTATTCATGAAAACTTGTGTACTGAGACTACATGGAGATATACTAGTCTATATAAACAGGTTAAATCAATTTCAGTTTACAAATTAAATCCATATTGCAATGTTCTAAACAGAATAGAAAAATAGTTCTATAAAAGAATACCTCTTGTATTGAAAGGGTTAGACTAACTTCCTAACCTGTATGTCTTCTAAAGCCTATAGTTTTGAGTTTTAGGTCCAGGTTAAGCTAAAGCCTCTTAGTACCTTTCCAGAGAATGGAGAAATGTGACCCTATCTGTGAGGACAGACAGAAAAAAAGCGAGCAAGCAATGACCTTCACTCAGCAAAAAGAAGGACCCGACCCTTGTCTTTGAGATAGTGTTTCTTAGCAACCAACCCAGACGGCCTCAATCCTTCTTCTGAGTAGCTCCTGACCTCCAGCCAAAAGTCTGCAGCCCCAATCTTCAAGGATGAGCTAACCACCCCCACCTTCAATTGCAGCTGCATTCACACTTGGCAGGACTGGCCAAGCTTGAGCACCTAAGACTAACCAATTATCTTACTTATAGCTTCCTCAATCCTAAATTGCCAAAACTGCAACTTCAAATTTCCCGCAATTTTTCTTTTAAAAACCTAAAGCCTTTGTTTCCCGGTGCCACTCTTTGTTGACAGGCAGGGGTGACCCCATTGCGCAATGGTTAATAAACCTTTTGCTTTTTCAATGAGTCGTGGTCTCTGGGAGTTTCTGGGAAGGGCACGATCTTGAACTCTTGAGCTATGAGACCCCAGGTCTTACAGGAGGAGGGAATCTTTTTTTCCTCTATTCCTATTATTCTTAGGTTTTGTCTTTTTATGTTGTCTTGGATTTCTTGGATGGTCAGTGTCAGGAATTTTTTAGATTTAACATTTTCTTTGACGGATGCATCGATTTCTTCCATTGTATCTTAAACACCTGAGATTCTTTCTTCCATCTCTTACAGTCTATTGGTTATGCTTACCTTTGTAGCTCCTGTTTTCTTTCCTAAGTTCTTTCTCTCCACAATTTCCTCCATTTGTGTTTTCTTTAATTTTTTCCAATTATATCTTCAGATCTTGAGCCGCTTTATTGATTTCCTTTACCTGTCTGACTGTATTTTCCTGTTTTTCCTTCAATTCCTTCAGCTGATTGTCTGAATAATCTTCTGATTCTTTTATTTCTATCAGTGATTTAAGTATTTTCTCTCTAAAGGCCTCAAACTGTTTGGCTGCAACTTCTTGTATTTCTTTACAGATGGGTCTTTATCTTCCTCTATTTCTTTACAGATGGCCATAATCTGTTTGTCTTTATCTTCCTCTATTTCTTTACAGATGGCCATAATCTGTTTGACTTTATCTTCCTCTAGTTCTTTACGCATTTTATTTGTTTCCTCTATTATCTTCTTCATAAGCATAGATGTTAGGTCATCTTCTTGAATTTCAATTATGCTGGGGTGTCCAGGGCTGCTTGCCCCTGGATAGCTGGGTTCTGGAGATGCCATATTGCTCTGTTTTGTTGGTTGCGCTTTTACACTGGCCTCTACCCGTTGGGCTATCTCGGTTGCTGGGTGTTAGTTTCTGGTGTTTCCTGGAATCCTGTGGTGGAGAGAATCCTCTTGGCAGGAAGATGGTTTTTCCTGAAGGAAGCTCCCTCAGCTTTTTGGGTATGGTCACTGAATGGTCAGTGTTTTTCAGGAATTGCCTCAGCTCACCTCGGGCATATGGACCTGAGTGGTAACTGTGGTTCTTGTTAGTCAAGAGGGCTGTTCTCTCACCTGGAGAAGTCCAGGAGACAGCTGCCCTGCTTCTGGGTTTCTTGCTGTAAATTTAGTGAGCTGCTGCTGTAACCTGGGTGCCCTGTGGCTTGATCAGTTTTGTTAGGGATAAGTGGTTGCCCCTTGGAGCAGTATCTGGGGGTTGATCTCGGGGATCCCAGACTTCTGTAGATCTGAGGTTGGAGCTCTGTGCCCCAATACCCAAGCAGTAATCTGTGGCAGGTGAGTACCGCTCTCCTGGTAGCTGCAGGCTAGTTGGTGCACAGCAGGTCTCTGGGCTGGCAGCGTGCACCCCTGCTGGTCTGTGGGACCTTTCCCAGGGATAGACTGGATGGCCTAAGTCCATCCCCGTTTGCTTTCTTCCCTGTGGGGTTTTCTCCCAATAGGGACTCCCAGTCTCTGGTGCCCTGGGGTGCACAGTTCTGTCCATGATGGACAGTTGGGTGGATGCGCAGCAAGTCTCTATGCTCGCAGTTGGAGTCCAATTCAGTGCTGGCAGTGCACACCTGCCATTCTGTGAGACCTTTTCCAGGGAAAAGGTGACCCGAGGTCAGTCCCGTTTCCTTCCTTCCCTGTGGGTTTTTCTCACAACTGGGGCTCCCAGTCTCTGGTGTTTTTGTGCCCACCGTTCAGCCTGGGAAGGTCTTCGGGACGCGTAGGCTTGTGGCTCTGGTCTGGCGACCTAGTGCCTGCGCGACCCGGGATCTCTTCCGGGTTCTGGCTGGGTGACCTGAGCATGGTCCCGACTGATTCCCACACCGTGAGGTTTCCTCTCATCTGGGAAACACGATCGCTGTTGTTTTAGGGCCCAGAGTTCAGTCTCTTGGTCGCTGTATGGAAAATGTCCTGCTCCTCAGACGCAGTGTTCGCCTGGCGCCGCCATCTTGTCGAATCCTCTGTGTGTTTGTTAAAGGCTCAAGAAGATGTGGAAGTCTCAGGCTCTGAAGGAAAGCAAGACGAAGTCTCCCCCGACGTCTTCCCTGGGACAGCTGAAGCCAACCTTCCTCCTGCTTCCTATGCTCACACCAGCGAGGCCCCACAACAGCTCTGGGTCTGACAACACCTTAAGCCACAGCTGCCTGGGTGTGAGGGATGCAGCTTTTGACACCAGCAACACAGACTACTC
>REGO01000482.1:146394-159540 GCA_010120015.1 Rhombomys opimus | reverse complement strand
CTTCAAGATAGTGTTTCTTAGCAACGAACCCAGATTTCTTCTGAGTAGCTTTTGACCTCCAGCCAAAAGTCTGCAGCCCCTAATTTTCAAGGATGAGCTAACTGCCCCCCCACCTTAAACTGCATCTGCATCCACACTTGGCAGGACTGGCCAAGCTTGAGCACCTAAGACTAACCAATTATCTTACTTTATAGCTTCCTCATCCAATCCTAAATTGCCAAGACTGCAACTTTAAATCTCCCGCAATTTTTCTTTTAAAAACCTAAAGGCCTTTGTTTCCCGGTACCACTCTTTGCTGACCGGCAGGGGTGACCCCATTGCGCAATGGTTAATAAACCTCTTGCTTTTGCAATGAGTCGTGGTCTGGGGGAGTTTCTGGGAAGGGCGCGATCTTGAACTCCTGAGCTGTAAGACCCCAGGTCTTACAGTATCACAAATTCTTATACAGGTATTTTTCATGAATATGTGTATTACAAAGAATTTAATTTTACCTTAGATATAATTTAATTCAGTCTGTAAAGTGCAGAAGTTTCTTTAAGCCTCAGATATTGAACTTTAAAAAAAAATGTCAGCTATTTAGCCACTGTGGTTAATAGCAAGGAAAGGAGGTAAGTATAGGATTAAAAAATAATACAGTACTTTGTGCTAAAATATGAATACATCTGCCTTTGTTCTTTCTAGTGAATCATTTTAAACTTTTAATAACTTTAATATTTGGTTTTCTGAATAGGAGGAATAAAAATTTTAGTTTTATGTAATTATGTAATTTTACATAATTTACAAATTATACATTCGAATGTAATGAAATCGATATACCCACTCCACTCAGTGCTCCATGCTAGTTACTGAGCATGTTGTCTATGCTGCTTTAGATTGCTTCAAGCATATGGAAATGTGTTCATCTAAACCTAAGTTTTTCGAATGAAAACCCTAATTATCATTTAATCATTACTCTCTCACAGAACACAATTTATTCAGCACTTGCTCTAAGCCAGGATCTGAGTAGGTTGCTAGAAATACAAGGCTTAATAGAACTGTAGCTCTGCCTCTGAGCAGAATAAATTGATGAGATAGATGCACAAGCAAGAAAGTGAAGCACAGCACAACACATTTTGTCGTAAGTGGTGAGGAAAGGATCCATTAGGAGGCATCACAGAAGCAATAACAGTCCTAAACTTCTGCACATCCTTTATAATGTCCAACATACCTCTTACTTTAGGACTCACTGAGTATCTTTGATAGACAAATATATTTATTGTAAAGATCTAGGGAAGATAGGGCAAGCAGCTTCTTCAGTTCTTACCTGATGACACTGTGTAGTGATAAAACCCTGCAACTTGCTGTGTTACCTGAATCTCAATTTAGGTGTTTTTTTTTGTTGTTGTTGTTGTTTTTGAGGGGGGTCCCTTGCACAGCCTTCAGATACAATTAACATATAAATTAAAGTAAAATAAAAGGATATAATTTTGCCAGTTAGATTAAAAGGCTTAACATTTAAAAGGATGAATCATTGTTAGTTAAATACATACAAGGCTTATATTTTTTTTTCTAGGAAAGATAAAGCTATTCTTGTTCAGAAAATTCAATTTCTTTTATATTAGTCACATGCATTAACAATTCTACTTATATAAAAATAAACAATTGAACAAATGATGCCTACACAGCAAAACTTAAAATGTAAGACTAGGAAAAAGCTTAAAATATTCTCTAGCTATAATTATTTACCTTTTAGAAAGCTGACCTATTTGATTTTATGTTTTTAAATGAAGACTTCCAGCAGAGCTTGTCTGTTAATTGTCATGTAGAAACATTTCTTTACCATCCCTAAAAAGTTTTAATAAAATTAGGATTGACTTTTTTATTTTAAAAGGTCTATGTTTATTTATAACTCTCTCTTTCTCTCTCTCTCTCTCTCTCTCTCTCTCTCTCTCTCTGTGTGTGTGTGTGTGTGTGTGTGTGTGTGTGTGTGTGTGTGTACATGGCTCAAGCTGACCCCAGAAACCAGAGGGAACACATATTTTGGAGCTGAAGTCAAATACTGTTTTAGTCAGAGTTCTATTGTTATCAATACATACCTCAGCAATGGCAACTCTAATAAAGGGAAGTACTTAATTGGACCTGGCTTACAAGTTTCAGAGATTTAATCTATTATCACTATGGAAGGAAGTGTGGCAGCACTGAGGCAGACATGGTATTGGAGAAGGAACTGAAAGTTCTACATTTGGATCCGTAGACATCAGAAAGAGATAGACACTGGGCCTGACTTAAACTTTTGAAATTCTAAAGCCCACACCCAGTGGCAGTCTTTATCCCCCAAGGACGCACCTACACCAATAAGACCATAGCTTGAAATCCCTTTCATGTTGCACCATTTTCTAGGGGTGGTGGCAGTCAGGGAGGCATAGTCAAGGAGTTCAAGACCAGCTTTGTCTACAAGGTGAGTGAAGGAGAGCCAAGGCTACATATCTCAGAAAACCAAAAAGAGAGAAGTGGGGGATGGTGATGGAAGCAGAAAGAATCTGCATTCTCGGTCAAAATGTCAGAAGAATATTCTCTATACCATTTACTAATATTTTCCTCTGAAAATTTGTGAGCTAGACTTTCATAATTTAAATCCCACTGTCTTACATGCTCCTTCTAAAACAGATGATTAAGTGCCACTTAAAGCATTGAACTGTATTCACTCCTTCCTTAAGGGGCATCTAGGATGTTTCCAGATTTTGGCTATTTCGAATAGTGCTGCTGTGAACAGGATTGAGCAAGTGTCCTTGTTGTATACTTGAGCATCTTTTAGATATATCCCTAGGAGTGGTATAGCTGGATGTTGAGGTAGTACTATTCACAATTTTCTGAAAAAATACACCAGATTGATTTCCAAAGTTGTTGTACCTGTTTACATTCCCGCCACCAATGGAGGAGGGTTCCTCTTTCTCAACATCCTCTCCAACATGTGTTGTCACTTGAGTATTTGACCTTAGCCATTCTGACTGCATAAGGTGAAATCTCAGGGTTTGTTGATTTGCATTTTCCTAATGACTAAGGATGTTGAATATTTCTTTAAGTGTTTCTTTTAAAGTATTTCTTTGGTTATTCTTCTATTGAGAATTCTCTGTTTAGCTCTGTACCCCACTTTTTTAATTGGATTACTTAGTTTTTTGGTGTTTAACTCCTTAAGTTCTTTATATATCTTAGATATTAGCCTTCTGTCAGATGTAGAGTTGGTGAAGATCTGTTCCCAATCTGCAGCTGACTTTTTAGTCTGAAGATAGTGTCTTTTGCTTTACAGAAGCTTTTCAATTTCATGAGGTCCCATTTATTAATTGTTTATCTTAGAGCCTTGCTGGGTACAGAAATTGTGGTACACTTAAACAATGGAATACTACTCAGCTATTAAAAACAAGGAAATCATGAAATTTGCAGGCAAATAGTGGGAACTAGAAAAGATCATCTTCAGTGAGGTAACCTAGAAGCAGAAAGACACACATGGGATATGCTCCCTCATAAATGAATATTAGCTACCTAATATAGGGTAATTATACTAAAATTTATACTCCTAAAGAAGCTAAACAAACAAGGAAGACCCTAGGTAAGATGCTCAGTCATTATTCAGAAGGACAAATGTGATAGATATTGGAAGGAGAAGACAGGGAACAGGACAGGAGCTTACTACAGAAGGCCTCTGAAAGACTCTAATCGAGGTATCAAGGCAGAGGCTGGCTGAGACTTATAGTCAAACTTTGTGCAAAGAAAACAGATAATCTTGTGAAAGATAGAAAGACCTGGAGTGGACAGGAGCTCCAAAAGGAAACCAACAAAGCCAATAATAATAATAATAATAATAATAATAATAATAATAATAATTGAGCCTTGGGGTCCCTGCAGAGACTGATACCCCAACCAATGACAATGCATGGAGAACACCTAAAACCCTGGCTCAGAGCCCATAGACTCAGTCTCTAAGTGGGTTCCCTCATAAGGAGAGGAGGGCCTTCCTCTCCTTCTATCTGACACAAGCTTATTCAGGTCTCATCAGGACTGGCTGCAATGTTTTGAAAAAGAAATAACCTTGTTGTACAAACACAGTCTAGATATAGCTCAACATGAATATTTCAGAACCTATACCATGGCTAGATAAAAAAAAAAAAAAGATATAAAAAGCTGAAAATGTTGAAGAAAAGTTTCAACACTCTTTACAAATCCAGCAAATAAATCAAGTCTTATTGGCTAAAGTAAAACAAACAAACAAACAAACAAACAAAACACTCCTTTTACATATTCAATAACTACAGGATTTTGAAAGTGTATGCCCATGACCCCATTCCAGATGTTGAAATCTTCCTTCTCAAAATAATGATGTTAGGAGACTGATCCTTAGGAAGGGGTAGAGCCAGGAAAGTAGACCCTCATAAATAATATTCATGCTATTATAAAACTATTGAAAGAAAACTGTCTATCCTCTTTCCTTTTACACAAAAACACACAGTCTATGACCTGAATGGTAAGTCTTCAAAACACAACATGTATGTTGTTAAATAACTCAGTAGTATTTATCATGGCAAGTTTCGAGTGTCAACTTGATTGAATTAGGATACACTGAGGGCATAATTGTTGAGGCTCATTTTTTAGTTTACCTATGAAGGTATTTTTCAGAAAGTATCAGCTCAGGAGGTCAAACCTGATTACATATACCATCCTTGGATTTGAATAGCAGAATGACCTTTAAAATGTCCTCTAAGAGATAGCATTCTTTAATTTCTACTTCTTCATCTGTATAGATGTAAGGTATTAAGTTTAGTATTACCAGTGCTATGAACTATTTTCTGACATTTAATTCATGATAGACTATAAATTTTTAACCGATGATCTAATATACTTCTTTCTTTCCTGTAGTTATGTCACTCAAATAAGATTTCCTGTCAGTGAGATAAGTAAGTAATATAATATTCCAATAACACTGAACAAAGCAAAGAACCACAACAAAATAATGTTTCTTAATGAAGTAATAATTGGCAAACCAGAGACTCAAAGTATTTAGTATATGAAGATGATTCCTGCCTCTAGGTTGCTGCTTTGATTTCCTGCCATGACCACCCTCAATGATGGGTTGTGATCTAGAATACCAAGTTGTCTCTCATCTGAGTGCTTTCTCAGAGCAACAGAACACTGGAAAAGAGAAAAAGAGGAAAAGAGAACACTGTGCCTATTAGAAGCACTTAGACTAATGAAATATTGCAATAAATATCATACACACCTGAATATGACTATTCCAGTATGTAGGGGTTAATGCTGAATAAACAATATAAAAAAGGTCCTAACAGGAAATCCTGATGAGCTCCTGGGACAAATAAGTTAAAGATACAGCACAATGCCAAAGGTTTAGCTTTCCTTTGAGGTTTAGCTTATTTTATGATTGATCATCTAGTACATGCATCCACAGTGCCTAATATTAGAAAATAAAATAACTATGATCAGTTTTGAAACAATAAATATGAAGAAATAAAGATATCTATTATGATATGTATAATATTGTTTGTCTCTTGGATGGAAATAGACATCTCTATTAAATGTAAAAAGAAGTCCATATCCAATGAATAAGTACTCAATTTCTGCCATTCTATAGCTCCTCAGGTTGAGGACCCCGTTATTGAAAAAAAATGTTACATGCATCTTCAACAAATGGTGCTGGACCAACTGGATGTCTACATGCAGAAAAATGAAAATAGATCCATATTTATCACCCTGCACAAAACTAAAGTCAAAGTGGATCAAAGACCTCAACATAAAACCAGATACTCTAAATCTGTTAGAAGAAAAAGTGGGGAACAGCCTAGAACTCATTGGCACTGGAGACAACTTCCTGAACAGAACACCAACAGCACAGACTCTAAGAGCAACAATCAATAAAAGGGACCTCATGAAACTGAAAAGCTTCTGTAAAGCAAAGGACAACATCATCAAAACAAAACGTCTTCCTACAGACTGGGAAAGAATCTTCACTAACCCTTTATCTGACAGAGGACTAATATCCAGTATATACAAAGAACTAAAGAAGCTGAAAAGCAGCAAACCAAGTAATCCAATTAAAAAATGGGGAAGAGAGCTAAACAGAGAATTCTCGACAGAGGAATATCAAATGGCAGAGAAACACTTAAAGAAATGCTCATCCTCATTAGCCATCAGGGAAATGCAAATCAAAACAACCCTGAGATATCACCTTACACCCATCAGAATGGCCAAGATGAAAAACTCAAGTGACAACACATGCTGGAGAGGTTGTGGAGAAAGGGGAACCCTCCTCCACTGCTGGTGGGAATGCAAACTGGTACAACCACTCTGGAAAGCTATCTGGCGCTTTCTAAGACAATTAGGAATAGTGCTTCCTCAAGACCCAGCTATACCACTGCTAGGTATATACCCAAAGCTTGCTCAAGTACACAAAAGGGATACTTGTTCAACCATGTTTATAGCAGCTTTATTTGTAATAGCCAGAACCTGGAAACAACCCAGATGTCCATCAACGGAAGAATGGGCACAGAAATTATGGTATTTCTACACAATGGAATACTACTCAGCAATCAAAAAGGAGGAAATCATGAAATTTGCAGGCAAGTGGTGGGATTTAGAAAACATCATTCTGAGTGAAATATCCCAGAAGGAGAAAGACAAACACAGTATATACTCACTTATATAGACCTATAAGATATGATAAACATAATGAAATCTATACACCTAAAAAAGATAATCAAGAGAGCGGACATGGGGTAAGAGGATCAATCCTCATTTAGAAAGACAGATGGGACGTGCATTGAACGCATGACAGGGGTCTACTGAGCGCATCTGAAAGCCTCTAACTAGCAGTGTTTTCAAAGCAAAGACTCATGACCAAACCTTTGGCAGAGTACAGGGAATCATAAGAAAGAAGGGGAGATAGTCTGATGGGGAAAGGATAGGAGCTCCACAAAGACCAAATATATCTGGGCACAGGGTCTTTTCTGAAACTGACATTCAACCAAGGACCATGTATGGATATAACCTAGAACCTCCACTCAGATGTAGCCTGTGGTAGCTCAGTAACCAATTGGTTTCCCAAAGTGAGGGGAAGAAGGACTATTTCTAACAGGAACTCAATGAAGATACCTGATAAAACAGGATCAGATGAATGGGGGGAGGTCCCCCCCTATCAGTGGACTTGGAAAGGGGCACAGTGGTGATGAGGGAGGGAGGGAGGGACTGGGAGGGAACGAGGGTTTGGGGCACGGCTGGGATACAGAATTAATAAAATGTAACTGATAAAAATAAAAAAAAAGTAAATTTACTTTATTGATTTGTGTACAATAACATGTTGTGTGAGTATGGAGTGGTAATCCCCAGAATAATTAAAAACTCATTAGAAGTATCTCATCTAATTTTCTATAGGATTGAAGAAAACCATTGTCTTTTACTTTGGTTCATCTGACCAAAATTCTGAGATTTTTGTAGAAATCTAGAAAGCTAAAGCTTGGACAAATGTGTTGCAAAAAATCATTGTATTTGTGATGTGTGGTTTAATGATACATCTTTACTTGAAATGAGTAAATCATTTCCATCATTATTCAAGCATAGTTCACTCTCATCCCACTTACCTTCAACATTTAGGAATTCATTGTTTAATTTTATTTTGAGTGTCTGTCATTAAGTCTATTTCAGCATTTAGAACTAACTTAAAATATTGTCTCACTCTACTAACCGTGATACTTGGATTTTTAAGGCTATATTTAATTTTAACAATCTAATAACAGAAAAATATATTATTCATTTCTATCAAAAAAAGTAAACTTTTCTATAAATAAATATATATATTTATAAATAAATATATAAAAATATAAATAATACAAATGTAAATAAATAAATAAATATATTTATGTATTTATATAAATATATAAAATATTATATATATAAATATATATATAAAGGATAATAGGAACAAGAAATTCATAAGATAAGTTTAAAGTAGACCTGTGTGTTATTAAAGCATATTTAGAAGAAAATTAAATCTGTAGTTTTACGGGACAAGAATTGTAACAACTAAGAAAACATGGAAATTTGAGAAGATTTTGAAACTCAACTGTACAACTTATATGAATTAGAATTAGATAAAATTGTAATATGAATTGTAGATTATAAATTACTATGACTTTCTAGTTTTACATGGCTCACTTTTCAAAATGGTTGTTTTCTGGCACTATAGTTGATTAATACTCCCCATTTAGATTAAAATAATTACTACTAAGCTCTGGCCATTTTTATGAAAGATATTTTTATAAATAAAATATTTTCATTGCACCTTGGAGAGAAATACATAAATTATTGAAATTAAAAGGTACAATTTTGAGATATCAGGGGCAAAATAGTGTTAATAAAATACATCCTAATAAAAGTCCATTCCATTATCCTGAAATATCTTTTCCAAATACATCATCATTTGGTACTCATAATTATAGCAGTGGGGTCTTCAGGGCAAGATACAGTTTAAATTGCTTTCAAATTTTAAGCCCAGTTAATGAATATAGAAGGAAAGAAATTAATCATAATTAGGCAATTAGCAATTATGACAAACAGTACAATTTACTTCCAATTAGCAAATGGAAGAGATCTAGAAAAGAATATATAACCTCAGATTAATTAACACTGACCATCAACTCTCCTCTTCATGCAGTATATGTTTGTTAGCATATAATTTCAGTACATAATATGATCCAAACTTTTACAGAGGCCTCCCAAAATATAAAGGTTAATTTTGTCAATGCACTAACAGAGAGCTTGTTACAAACATGATGTAGGACCCTGGCTCTGTGTGCCTTGTTAGTTGGGGAGTGAAAGGCACACCTGCACGACTGTAGACATAGTGTCTATATAGAGTGACATCTGGATTCATCACGCAAATATAAAATATTCTGTTTGTTGAAGGAAGCAGCTTAGAACCCTCTCTGTATTCTTTTTATTCCCCCCCCCACGGTGCATTCAATTGAGATATGATATATTTAAAACAAGGGTGCCTTGCTAAATTTTCTGTTTTGTTTTTATTTGTGTGTTTGTTTGTTTTTGGTAGAAAAGGGATTTTGTGTGTGATGGTAGCTGAGACTCCTAACACAGGGGGATATGAAGACCTAAGTGGCCGCTTCCTAGCCAGCCAAGACTAGTGAAAGTAGGTCACCAACAACCCACCCATGAAACCTGAGAACCAAACATTGCCCTGCCTATGAGAAGTGTAGGGCTAGTGGGGGAACTGAGATAGAGAGACGGTCCAAACAATAACTGGACCAATCTGACACCCACCCCGTGCTAGAGAGCCAGCTCTGATACTAATAATGGGACCGCGTTATGCTTGCAGACAGGCGCTTAAGCAGACTATCCTCTGGGAGGCTGTATCAGGCTGTGGATGGATGGAGACAGTTGCTGGGACTTGCAGATAAGCATGAGAAGTGCTCTGGAGGACCTGTGGAAGTATTGGGGTAAAGATGGAAGGACCTGGAGGCAACAGGAACCTCACAAGAAGACCAACACAGACAACTAACCAAGTCTCATGGGGACTTGCAGAGACTGAGACATCAACTAAGGAGCATGCATGGTCTGGACCTAGGTCTCCCGAACACATGTAGCCAACATGCTGCTTGGTTGTCATTTGGGGTGCCTAGCAAGTGGAGAGGGATGCTGTTTCTAACATGGACTCCATTGCCTGCTTCTAGAACACTTCCATAGCAAGGCTGCCTTGCCTGGCCTCAGGGGAGGAAGATGTGTGTAGCCCTGATGTAAAATAAATAAAATAAAATATAAAAAAGAAAAGTGATTTCGTTTTTTTCTTCTTTCATTTATTTTAGTTTTAATCAATTAAAAAAAACAATTGTAAATATATGTTGGATTCATTATGATGGCATTCTATTATTTCATTATATAGTACTTGACTCTAAGAATGTGTTACTTATTTCAAATTAACTAGGAATGGGGATCTTGAATTTTCTTACCTCAAAATTTGAAAACATTATCTGAAATATAGAATGTGAGAAAGCAGGTTTCTGAATCTGTAATTTTAGTAGATAATAGGATAGATTCTTTTTTTTCTGTTTTTTTTTTTTTTTTTTTTTTTTTTTTTTTTTTTTTTTTTTTTTTTTTTTTTTTTTTTTTTTTTTTTTTTTTGAGACAGGGTTTATTTGTGTAGCCTTGGCTGTCCTAGGAGGGGCTCTTTATATCAGACTGGCCTAAAACACATAGACATCTACCTGAGTCTGCCTCCTGAGTGCTGGATATAGGGACATATTACCATTGTTTCCACCATCTTCTTTCTATAAAGAGGCTAAAAATCACCTTTTAATACAGATGTGTACCATCCAACCTTATAGATTTACAGAAACCTGTTTGTGTTATTTTTCAGAGATCAAATCAATTTAAAATTATATTGAAACAAACACTGATATTCAACACACCACATACGTATTCATGACCATGTGCATGCACACACACACAGACCTCTTACTGAAGTAAGTGAAGAATATATGCCTGTACAATTTATGATTCGTTTGAAATTCCTTTCTTATCTGGTTACTCAGCTCATGTAGCAGTTAACATTGTTAAGATATTAGGGTAAAATTCGTAAGGAAACGATGAAATATAATGTTGTTCTGAAAGATCTTACATGTACTAAAATAT
Organism: Rhombomys opimus; assembly: GCA_010120015.1. Lineage (NCBI taxonomy): Eukaryota > Metazoa > Chordata > Mammalia > Rodentia > Muridae > Rhombomys > Rhombomys opimus. The sequence continues at coordinate 148,857 of REGO01000482.1, read as the reverse complement.
TAGGTAGTATTTTTTTTTCAGGCGGAGTGAACATTGGAAACAAATCTAACCCTTCCCTTTGGGATGCTCTTTATTCTGTGATATAGTGTAGAAGGAAAGGGGAGATTAATTTATTTCCTGACTGTGGATAAGGTGTAATAAGGCCGGTCCCACTCCTGTCACCATGCCTTGCTCATCGTCATGAACCAAAACCTCTCAAAACAAAAAGTTATGCTATTGCTGTAATTTATTACTTATTATATTTGATGATTTTCTCAATTACCTGCATTAATATTCATGCATTTATTTTCAAAGAAATAGTTAAAATAATATTGAACTGGCAAGAAAAATATTCTGAAGTTATAGATAGCATTAACACAATTCCTCCTGTGCTAGATAAAACAATTTTGTCAATTGCCAATTCAGATATTCTGTTTTTAATTATCTATTGACATCTTATTGTTTTCATCTTAAATGTGTGAGATGTACAATATGATCATTTGTTGTTAAACGTATTCTTAACTTAAATACTAGATATAATATTGATCTACAGTCTATATTTTTACTAGGAAGGAACACCTGTCATATTGCATGCTATCTATCTGCAAAATCATTGTTTTTTTTTTTTTTATCCATACTAAAATTGGGATGCATAAATTGTTTTCAAGTCTTTCCAAGAACTGGGGCTTAGTCAGACATGAAAAATTTGAAGCTCTAGTCACAGGTGTGACACAGGATGTAGCAGGGGGACTGCAAGTCCAAGCTTGTCTGAACAACCTATCAAGAGCTTCTCACAAAATATGATAAACTAAAACAATTAAGAATGTGGATCAGTCTCTGGGAAGACCCCTGTGTTCAAATTTCTGGTTCTGTTGCTCTCCTTGTGGGGTTCCTGTTTTCTCCAGATCTTACTATTTTCCACTTGTTACATAAGATTCCATCTACACTGCCCAAAAGTTGGCCGTAAGTCTCATCATCTGCTTTGATAGTCTGCAGGGCAGAGCCTTTCAGAGGCCCTCCGTGGTGGGTTTCTAGCTTGTTTCCTGTTTTCTTCTTCTGATGTCCTTCTTCTTTGCCCTTCGGGATGGGGATTGAGCATTTTAGTCAGGGTCTTCTCTCTTGATTAGTTTCTTTAGATGTACAGATTTTAGTAGGTTTATCCTATGTTGTATGTCTATATGAGTAAGTATATACCATGTGTATCTTTCTGCTTCTGGGACAGCTTACTCAGGATGATCCTTTCCAGGTCCCACCATTTACCTGCAAATTTCATGATTTCCTTTTTTTTTTTTTTCATTGCTGAGTAACATTCCTTTGTGTAGATGTACCACATTTTCTGCATCCATTCTTCAGTTGAGGGGCATGGGGGGAGCAGCCTTACCAGGCCACAAAAGATGAGAATGCAGCCACTCCTGATAAGATCTAATAAACTAAGATCAGAAGGAAGGAGAGGAGGACCTACCTATCAGCGGACTTGGGGAGGGGCATGTGTGAAGATGGGGGTGGAAGGGTGGGATCAGGAGGGGAGCAAGGGAGGAGCTATGGGGGGATACAAAGTGAATAAAGTATAATTAATAAAAAAAGAATAAAACTTGAAGCAAAAAAAAAAAAAAAAGAATGTGGAACAGTGGTAGAACACTTTCCTAGAATATATAAGACTTTTGTTCAACCACTTACACTATGAAAAACAGAGTGGATTAACATTTGAATAAAATAAGTCAGAGGAAAAGGGTACAAATAATAAAAGAAAGGTACATATTTCCAAGACAATCATAAAAATGACATAATTTTTGACAAAATTATTATCTTGTATAATTTCAACATTTGCTCAACCTTGATTGTACTTCATTACATTACATAGGATTTATATAGAAAGAAAATGGTTTAGGTTTTCAAAATCTAACCTTATAACCTCAATGTTAACATTACAGATAAATTTCTGTTGTATTTCCTTTCTCCTTCCTTCTCTCTTTCTTTCCTTTTTTTTCTTTCTTTTATTCTTTCTTTTTCTTTCTTCCTTACTTCACCTTCTTTCTTTCTTCCTCTCTCTTTTGTGTTTCCTTTTTCCCTGAGTCTTCAAATCTGAGTAATAACTTTATACATGTACACCTCCAGCACTGGCTTTGATGACTAAATTTAAATTTGTCTTTGCCTAAATGACTGCAGTTATTATAAAAGATAAAATGTAATATAAATGTATGTATTTGTCTTAATATTCTAGCATAATATAATAATTTTTTGTTTATGTCATAAAATTATTTAAAGTTCTGATTAGTCAAGAGGGCTCTCCTCTCACCGGGAGAAGTCCTGGAGACAGCTGCCCTCCTTCTGGGTTTCTTGTTGTAAATTTAGTGATCAGCTGCTGTATCCTGTGTGTCCCGTGGTTTGGTCAGTTTTGTTAGGGATAACTGGTTGCCCCTTGGAGCAGTATCTGGGGGTTGATCTCAGGGTTCCCGGTCTTTTGTAGGTCTGAGTTTGGGGCTC
>REGO01000482.1:109750-145599 GCA_010120015.1 Rhombomys opimus | reverse complement strand
AGGGACTTATGGGGGGATACAAAAGGAATAAAGTGTATTTAATAAAAGTTAAATAAAAAATTTAAAAAAAAAGAACACTTGACCTTAAAAAAATTATTTAAAGTTTAAATAAAACCTTTATTAAAGATTTTCATATGCTAAGACTCATAGCCAACTTTTGGGCAGGGTTCATGGAATCTTATGGAAGAAGAGGGAGATAGAAAGACCTGGGGGGGACAGCGGCTGCACAAGGAGACCAGCAGAGCCAAAACACCTGGGCCCAGGGTGCCTGCAGAGACTAATAAATCAGCCATGCACCATGTATGGAGAGCACCTGTATCCACTCCTCAGATGTAGCCCATGCGCAGCTCAGAGTCCATGGGTGCTCCCTAGTAAGGGGAGCAGGGGCAGTCTGACATGGGTCCAGTGGCCAGCTCTTTGATCACCTTCCCCTGGCAAGGTGGCCATACTAGACCATACAGAAAGAGGATCCAGATAGTCCAGAAACCTGATAGGCTAGAATCAGATAGTAGGGGAGAAGGATCTCCCCTACTAGGACTAGGTGAGGGACATGGGAGGGAAGAAGGAGAGGAAGTGGGACCTTCAGGAGATTAGGAAGGGGGCTACAGCTGGGTACAAAGTGAATAAATTGTAACAAATAATAATAAAAATATTCTTCAATATCATTTCATTTAATTAGATTTTATTAAAAAAAATGAGCATTCCTTTTTAAGAATGCAAAGCCTCTATGCATGGTCCTTGGTTGGGGTGTCAGTTTCTGTGGGGTCCCCCTGGCCCAATTTCTTTTTGTTTGTTTGTTTTTGTTTTTTATTTGTTTTTGTTTTTGGCTCTGTTGGTCTCCTTTGGTGCTCCTGTCCCCTTCAGATATTTCTACCTCCCACTTCTTGCATAAAATTCCATGCACTGCTCAGATGAAACCCATAGACTCAGTCTCCATGGGACTTTCCTAGTAAGAGGAACAGGAGCTGTCTCTGGCATGAATTCAGTGGCAGGCTCTCTGATAGCAACCCCCCCCCCCGGGGGGGTAGCCTTGTCAGGCCACAGAAGAAGTCAGTGCAGCTAGTCTTGATGAGACTTGATTGGCTAGGGTCAGATAGAAGAGGAGCAGAATCTCCTCATGGCCAGAGGAGGAGCAGAGAGGGAGACCTGAAGGAGAAATTCTTTTGCTTTTAGCTAATGTTGTCTCTGAATTCATCTCCACTTTTTATATGATCTAATTTATTTTTGAAACATAGAGATGACATTTTAATACATTTCTTTATGATCAAATTAGATATAAAATATATTTTAGACAATGGCTCTGTTCCAAGTGAATGTATGTACACACACACCCTAAACACAGTATGAAAACAAAACCTGATATTTTTTAATGCAGATGAAAGGTTGATTCTGTCCCTACTGTAAAGCGAGAAAACCAAAAACCAAACCAAACCACACCCTTGTGTTGTGTAGAAATGATCTCCAAAGGCTCTACACTCTGCCCTGCCTTCACTCTTTTTTCCAACTTTGCTGTCTCTGAACTAGAAAGAACTGAGCAGTCATGTTTCAAAGGGCATCTTAGGCTGAGAAACACTGTCTTTTCCTGAGGATGACAGTAGCTGAACTATGCTCAATCCCTTTCCTACAAAATCCTGCATCACTTAAATAAACTAGCTGATGTCACTGGGAGGTATTTTCTGTATAGTGACAGTCAGTTTCAAAGTAAACATACTCTTTTTTAATGTTTTAATTTTTTTAATATTAGTTACATTTTACTAACTCTGTATCCCAGCGGTATCCCTCTCCTTCATTCCCACCCCTCTCCTTCATTCTCCCCTTCTTTCTTATGATGACCTGCACTCTGTAGAATGTTTGGTTATGAGTCTTAGTATCTGCTTTGATACACTGCTAGGTAGAGTCATTCAGAGGCCCTCTGTGGTAGGTTTTTGTCATTGGATGTAGGAGAAAACAAATAAACATACTCTTTTTTATTTTTATTTTTAATTATTAGTTACATTTTATTAACTGTATCCCAGCTGTATTCCACGTCCTCATTTCCTCCCAATCCCACCCTCACTCCTGCATCTCCTCCCTGCCCCTTTCCAAGTCCACTGATTGGGGAGGAGCTCCTCCCCTTTCATCTGACCCTGTTTTATCAGGTCTCATCAGGACTGGCTGCAAAGTCCTCCTCTGTGGCCTAGGGGGACTGCTCCTCCCTTGGGGGTGCGTGGAGGTCAAAGAGCCTGCCATTGAGTTCTTGTCAGAAATAGTCCCTGTTCCCCTGACTAGGGGAAAACCAATAGGTTCCTGAGTTACCACAGGCTATTGTTGTGCGGGAAGTAAGTGGTGAAAAGCATTAAATCGAGGTTGATTTTATTGTTTGCAGTTTTATTCTATAGATAGAAAATTGGATGAAACCAGAGAGAAATTGAGTCTGTAATATTTGTTGAGACTCTCTCAAGGAGATATTAACCAAAGAAGTTCAAAGAAAAGTGATATACCACATTCAGATGCATAATTTTCAAGTAAGCTAGTTTCTCATCATAAATTTGTTTTGATTATTTCAAAAGAAAATAGACATGGAATAAAAGTGAATCTGTAATAAGAATATTCCTTTTCATGAAAGCATTTTTTGGATTTCATAAACATGATGGAGAGGATATGACTGAGAGAGTCATATTTCAGTAATTGTATATTTTGGGATCAAGATAAATCCTTCAAATATAATATAGATCCCTTGAATCTCATGATTTCTATGAGTATGTTCTTATATTTTCTTTTGTATGCAAATTGGTGTTTACTGATCCTAAGTCTTGAAGATTATGAATCTTCAAATATTTTTTCTTATAAACCTATGCTTTCTCATTAATAAGTTTTTAAATTAAATTTTCCTTAGACTTTTGGTATTTAAAATCTAATTATTTTCTACCAAGAATGTTTGCATTGCTTCTTCTGTGGCTTTCTCTTGAGCTCTAGTGATTTTCTAAGTTTAGGAAGAGTATGGAGTGCTGAACAACTCGTTTTATTTAGAAAAGACCTAAGAAAGCTAAGGAAATTACAAAGTAGCTTACAGGTATGCATGTTTTGAAGGTATTAAAGTGACAAATATACCAGAAGGAGAAAACTCATTGAATACGCAGAGAAATTTGATGGAAGAGTGGTATAATCATGTTGATGGAGTGACTAGGATTTAAGATGCTCTAAGACCCATGAGAGTGATATTTCTTGGATTGTAAACGTTAACCCAACTTAAGATAAAACAATACATGCTGCTCATACTGTGCTTCTGTTCTGTTGTTTAGAGAGAACCAACCATCGGAGTGAACAGCAACTAAATATCAGTTTTTACTAGATTGAAGTGTGTGATTTGCATATAAGAGGTAATATTGCTTTCACATGTACATTTGACAGATATTTATGTGCTTTACCATAATTTTGCCATCATGGATTTAGGTTATTTTAACAAACCCAGATATATTTTACACAGTATAGCAATCAAAATACATTAAAAAAATGAAGTGTATCCTTACACTTACTGTGTGGCACTTACTGTATACAGTAAGGATATACACTTACTGTAAGAATATACACTTACTGTATATCCTTTTGATGCCTCCTTCTTGAGATGTATAAAATTCATTTCCCATATAAAACTCATGCTAATCAATAAAAACAGTAGTTTTAAAAATAGTTTTGTGGTTCTAAACCCACAACATGAGTTATAAGAGGACAAGGAGTAGCACTGTGCAGCTCACATGTCTCTGAACGTGTCTCATCATGCTTACTCTCACTATACAGAAGCTAACATGCTATTTTTAAACATAACCCCGTTTGTTAACATCGTTGTGACCATGCCTGACTCAATAGAAAACTGAACAAAGCTTATGATTTTACATTGAGTACAGTATCATTTCTAATTTTAGGACATAGAATTGAAATAAGATAAACAAGTCCAATCACTTCAGTAGATTGATATGAAAGGAGATTGTTTTTCATCAATCTCCTATCGAGTTGCATGGAATGAATTGTACCAGGTGATAAAACCAAGACTTCTGATTTTTTAAATTTAATTTTATTTATATATTTATTTATTACAATTTATTCACTTTGTATCCCTGCTGCAGCACCCACCCTCATCTCCTCCCAGTCCCTTCCACCTGCTTTATTCTCCCCTGTGACCTGTTTGAGCAGCAGTGTTGGGAAATTGAAGATGGATTTAGGAATAGATCTCAGAATATCCATGATTCTTTTCTTATCTGACAACTTTCCCTTTGAAGGAAAACTTCTCATTCTCCAGTGCCTTCTGAGCACAATCATTTCGACAAAATGAAGGTGCATTCAGATATCAGCAGTTGGCAGGGACTAGGCGATTTTGCTTGTCACTGTGCTTAATAGGGGCTTATTACTTACAAGTGCTATTTATTTTTTCAGTCACATTAAACACTCATTTTTTTCTAAGTGGAATCACCTTAACAATATGTGAGGCATCTCTAGGGAAGGGTAGAAACAAAGAAACGCATGGAAGGGTGAGTGTTTCTAATACTCATAATTAAATATATTCTTCTTCAAAACTATAATAAGAATAAAATTTTTATCTTGCAAAGTGATGGTCTGAAATTTCCATAGAATCATACCTGGGATAACATTTCATACCTGTAATTATGTCTAAATGCCCTTACATGAACAATAACGATTCATTGTTTTTTACAATCAAGAGATTTATTGGGAAATATAAAAGAGAGTTCCTCCCTTGCTTGGGGAAGAGGCAGCAGATAACTGAGTGGCAGACAGGCTTATATAGGGCTTCTTGTGAGAAGAGTTTTCTGGGTGTAGTTTTTAGGGTGGAAATTTGTGGTGACAATAATGATTCTTCTCTGGTTCTATAGATTTTCTTGCTACCTGGTGTTACACTGAGAATTTTTATAAACACATAGGAAATTCTCTTGACTATGGATTTATTTTTTATTTATTTTAAATTAGTGTATAAAATCACAAGTTTCTTATAACTTGTTCATAATGTATATCATTTTAATTTGTTCATATTCATTCTAACATTCCTCCTCTTCATATCCTCTCCTGACATGTATTTCCTCCCTTCATACTAAACATTAACCAAGGTAAAACCTTTAAGCTTCATTCATAAGACCATTGGGCCAGCATTTTGAGCTGTGTGACCTAGATCATGTAACTAGGACTTGTGGTGAAAGCTTATAATCCCAGCTATTCTCAAGTCTGAGCTGGGAGGATCAAAGTTCAAGGTCTGCTTGATTTGCAAATGGAAATCAAACCAGCCTTGATAGCTTAATAAAAACCTGGTTCTAAAATATATATAAAAAGCAAAGAGGCAGGGACATAGCTTATCTATAGAGTAGTTTTTTTTGTTTTGTTTTGTTTTGTTTTGTTTTGTTTTTTTATATGAGCCTCTATATTTGATCCCCAAACACACATGCCTTTGAGACAGTTGAGACACCTAAGGAATGCCACTAATTGTCTTGCTTCTAGGACTGGTGAATGTGCCTGCTCCTTTGTATGCATACCTTTATTTTTACTACAATGACTAATGCTAAAGAATATAATTAGGTTAAGAGGGATCAGCCTTCTTTATAAGAAACAAACATCAGCCAGTATTTTCTCAAGATGTCTGACTACAACCCATCTCTGGATGACATAGTGTTTTGATAAAGGGGAGGATAGTTGCACAGGGTAGAGAGTAACTTCAGGTACGTATAATACAAATTTTTTACAGCTTTTGTTCCTCACATAAACTTGGAGAACTTGGACAGTTGTATAAAGATTCACAATGCTAATCCAATATGTCAGCAGAAACACACAGAATATTTTCTTTTTTAAAGAAATTATGTCATTTTTATATCTTTGTAATTTTTATTCCCGAATTGTGTGTATTTGAATTTGTAATGACTTCCTAGCTCATCACCATTCCTACTGGAATTTAAATCTGGTGATGATCTCAGACTGCAGAAACAAACTAAATTAAATTCCTAGATGACTGAGTGGCTAAGAAATTTATTGGTAGATTTTGATCCCCATAAGAATTTGAACTCAATGGTACAGGAGACAACTTTCTGAACAGAACACTAACAGCACAGGCTCTAAAAGCAAAAATCAATAAATGGGACCTCATGAAACTGAAAAGCTTCTGTAAAGCAAAGGACACTGTCATCAAAACAAAACAACTGCCTACAGATTGAGAAAGAATCTTCACCAACCCTTTATCTGACAGAGGACTCATATCCAGTATATATAAAGAACTAAAGAAGCTGAAAAGCAGCAAACCAAGTAATCCAATTAAAAAATGGGGAACAGAGCTAAACAGAGAATTCTCTGTAGAGGAATATCGAATGGCAGAGAAACACTTAAAGAAATGCTCAACATCATTAGCTATTAGGGAAATGAAAGTCAAAACCACCCCGAGGATCTAGAAAAGATCATTCTGAGTGAAGTATCCCAGAAGGAGAAAGACAAACATGGAATATACTCGCTTATATAGACCTAAAAGATAGGATAAACATAATGAAATCTATACACCCAAAGAAGATAATCAAGAAAGCAGACACGGGGTATGATGATCTATCCTCATTTAGAAAGACAAATGGGATATGCATTGAACATATGACAGGAGTCTACCGCAGAAAGCATCTGAAAGACTACCTAGCAGTGCTCCAAAGTAGATACTAAGACTCATAACCAAACCTTTGGCAGAGTGCAGGGAATCATATGAAAGAAGGGGAGTTTGATGTGGAAAGGATAGGAGCTACACAAGGACCAAACATATCTGGGCACAAGGTCTTTTCTGAGATGGACACTCAACCAAAGACCATGAGAGGATAAAACCTAGAACCTCTGATTGGATGTGACCCGGGATAGCTCAGTAATCAATTGGTTTCCCATAGTAAGGGTAACAAGGACTATTTCTAACAGGAACTCAATGACTGGCTCTTTGACCTCCTCACCTCCCAAGGGAGGAGCAGTACTGTTAGGCCACAGAGGAGGACTTTGCAGCCAGTCCTGAAAATACCTGACAAAAAGGAGTCATATGTAAGGGGAGGAGGTCCTCCCTTATCAGTGAACTTGGAAAGGGGCAGGGAGGAGATGAGGGAGGGAGGGTGGGATTGGGGAGGGAATGAGAGATACAGCTGGAATACAGAGTTAACAAAATGTAACTAATGAGAAAAATAAAATTTAAAAAAAAACACCCTGAGATTTCACCTTATACCCATCAGAATGGCCAAGATGAAAAACATAAGTGACAACACATGTTGGAGAGGCTGTGGAGAAAGGGGAACCCTCCTCCATTGCTGGTGCTCTGGAAATCAATTTGGTGCTTTCTCAGACATGTAGGAATAGCACTTCCTCAAGATCCAGTCATACCACTCCTAGGCATATATCCAAAAGAGGCTCATGTACACAATAAGGACATTTCCTCAACCATGTTTGAAGCAGCTTTATTTTTAATAGGCAGAAGCTGGAAACGGCTCAGATGCCCCTCAACTGAAAAATGGATACAGAAATTGTGGTACACAATCTACACAATGGAATATTACTCAGCAATGAAAAACAAGGAAATCATGAAATTTGCAGGTATATGGTGGAACCTGGAAAGGATCATCCTGAGTGAGCTGTCCCAGAAGAAGAAAGACACGCACGGTATATACTCACTCATATAGACATGTAATATAGGATAAACCTACTAAAATCTGTACATCTAAATAAACTAATCAAGAAAGAGGACCCTGACTAAATTGCTCAATCCCCATCCTGAAAGGCAAAAAGGAAGGACATCAGAAGAGGAAGAAAACAGGAAACATCTAGGAACCTGCCACAGAGTGCCTCTGAAAGGCTCTGCCTTGCAGACTATCAAAGCTGATACTGAGACTTATGGCCAACTGTTGGGCAGTGTGCATGGAACTTTATGTAAGAAGTAGTAAATAGTAAGATCTGGAGAGGACAGTAACTCCTCAAGGAGAGCACCTGAACCAGATAATTTGAACACAGGGAACTTCCCAGAGACTCATACTCCAACCAAGTACCGTGCATTGAGATAACCTAGAACCCTTGCACAGATGTAGCCCATGGCAGTTTAGTGTCCAAGTGGGTTACATAGTAATGGGAAGAGGGACTGCCTCTGACATAATCTGATTGGCCTGATCTTTGATCACCTCCCTCTGAGGGAGAGCAGCCTTACCAGGCCACAGAAGATGACAATGTAGCCACTACTGATGAGATCTGATAGACTAAGATAGAAGGAAGGAGAGGAGGACCTCCCCTATTAGGGGGCTTGGGGAAGGGCATGTGTGAAGAAGGGGGAGGGAGGGTGGGATGAGAAGGGGAGCAAGGAGGGGCTTATGTGGGGATATAAAGTGAATAAAGTATAATTAATAAAAAAATAGTAACAAAAAATAATTTGATAGAACCAGGAGTCATTGATAATCTTTTACAGTATATTTGGATTTCTTGTTGACTATTTCAGTACCCCAGACAAAATGCCCGTCACTATAATAAAACTAAGGGGGCTGAAACATGACAGCAGTAGTTCCTCTAATACCTTCTCTACTATTTCAATGATATTATTGACGAGTATCTGCAACATCATCACTGTTGCTATCACATAGACACACAAAAACAAAAAAACAAACAAACAAACAAACAAAACACCTCTAAACGATCTTGAAACTGCTCCTTTGTCTGGTTATTCCTGATATCATTCCTACCTATGCCACTTTGCCTTCCCATCCTCTTTGCCTTTCAGGATGGGGATTGAGTCCTCCCTCTTGATTAGTTTCTTTAGGTGTACAGTTTATTCACTTTGTACCCCAGCTGTAGCCCTCTACCTCAGCCCCTCCCAATTCCACCCCCCTTCCTTCATCTCCTTCTATTTCCCTCTTCAAGTCAACTGATAGGGAAGGTCCTCCTCCCTATCTCCCTATCCTCCTGACCCTAGCTTATCAGGTCTCATTAGGGCTGGCTGCACTGAATTTAATGTTGAATAAAATATACCTTATGCCTTATTATTCTCAAATTCTTTTTCAAGGACTGTATCAATTTTCACTCTTTAACAATGCTCTATAGAATGGTGATGCATCCTAAATTCACTTGTTGGGAATCAGTAATGAATCGGATATGCCTCTTCAAAAGGTATTTGATAAAGGATAACAGCTGCTTTATTGGTGTGTCTACACACTTAAGCGAGGGTCTGCCTTTAGGAGCATGAGTGATGAGTGATTCAAAGGCAGCCACATCATTGAAATGACTACCCTGACATGAGTGATGTATGGAGCAGTCTCCTCATAATTGACCAGGAGGTACCAGCAACCCTAGCCTGTTTCATAGAAACCACTGCTGCCAAACGGGCTCTGACCAGTGAGCTGTAAAGATAAGATAAAATTTTAGACAGTTGAGCTACTCACAAACTATCCAAGTGTTGCAGACCTGCAGGCTGTGAGTCATCACGTCATCACCCCTGGTGTGTGTGTGTGTGTGTGTGTGTGTGTGTGTGTGTGTGTGTGTGGTGTGTGTGTGATCCAGCTTCTTTTGAGATACTCCTGTTCCAGTATATCACTGCTCAGTCACACTTTCATTATTTACCCACTGTCTGAATTACTGGTAGGCAAATGTGGCAAGATTCACACTGAGTTGTATTTTCTAGTAAAATTTTTGATAAAATGCTAAATTCTGAGTCTTTGGCTGGCTCTAAAGCCTCAGTGTCAAAGGGTTAACAGAAATGAAAGCCAGGAAGATACAGCAGTCTCCACTGAACCTCCTTGGATGAAAGAGATATTTGCAAGTAAGAAATAGATATTTTGTGGTGGGGGCCATCCAAATTGCTCCTGTGACAATGTGGCCAAGTTGGCCTGTCAGTACGGTTATGTGTGGCAACCAGAGCCCTGCTGTTGAATTAGAATTAGTTGGTTCACTATCAATGTAAAAAAAAAGGGGGGGGGGCTTTGGTGGATTTCAAAGCTCAGTGTATGTGAATAGAACTTAACCCACAAAATCAATCTTTAATGTGAGCCCCAGTCTTCACGTCATCTATCACTCATAAATGTGGTTTACAAGTGGCAGCACAACCACGAGAAATATTCACGGAATTTTCTGATGCAATACAAGAACCCTCACTATTTGTTGAGTCTGTGTATTGCCATTGCAGAAGGAATGCATTCTGTCTCTTGGAATTTCTAATGTGTAAAGACCAAATCCTTTGCTATGTTTCTGGCCTTGATGTCACAATGTATTTAGTAGAGGTCGTGCGGTGGAAATATAGGCTTTAGGTGGAAGACTTGACATTTGCTGCTCTCATATGGTGTTGATAGTTTCGGTAATAGCTGCCATTTCTGTCAATGGAGAAACATTGGTTGCAGAATTTTTCACTTTTATTGAGCATTTAGCAGTAATTCTGAGTAAAACCTCTGAAGGTAGGAGTTTCCGTGTAACTGGAAGAATTTTTCTAAAGAAATACCTGTTCTTGGGGAAGAATATCTTTTCCCATTGATCCAAAGGTGGGATGTTAATTCTCATCCCCCAAAAACTTGGCTAGCTCCATTTCTTCCTGGTGCCCATGCATTGGTGTGAGGAAGCATGAATTGGATTTTGCTCTCATGGCTTTAATGTTAGCACTGATTCTATTTTCTCATACCTTCCTGTTTCATCTCTGGAATCAGTTCTGAGAGCCTTCCTGTTAGTTGTACCCTTATGTACAGAACTGGGATCTGTGGTAAAGGCTAAGGCGTCAGAAAGCAACCTTTTCGGGAAGTGCCTCTGGGATCCTCCGTTTCTTTAAATAACTGCAGGAAATTTCATCCCCAGGATGATACCTGTGCTCTAAAACTGCACTGCTTTTAAGTAACAGATATTTTGCAGTCTTTCACTCGCACACAGGTGGCTGAGAACACAGAAAATGCAATTTGACCTATTATCTTCGGTTTACTTTATTTTTAGGTTATCAGATCTTGTTTCAGCTTGTACTTCATGAGGGAAGAATGAACCCAAGAAAAGTGAAGGTGATTTGCCATTCAGATATGGGCTCTATGGTGATGACCTTTACGTGAATCATTTATTCAAAAATGTTAAAATGGCAAATGTATATTCACTAGCAAAAAGGATGCAAATATTTCTGAAAAAAAAAAAGATACATTGAATCTCACTGTCTGATTTATCACCATTCCATTGAAAATATTAATAACAGTTTCCAGTGCCAACATTCTGGATAATATCTAATAAACAATATTTGAGCAGAGGAATTGTTATTATTCATCAACTATTTTCTCTTATGTATTTCATTGTTATTTATACATCTCCATGCTTCATTCTGACCATTTTCTGTTTATCTTCTACTCTTTCCTATAGACTTGAAGTCATTTGGAATAACTTCATCATGTATTTTATATTAAAATTAATTTTATAAATATATACACACATACCCTCCCAATACACAGCGAGGTCAAAGTTATGTCTTTCAGTCCAGCTTGCTCATTGATGCCTAATCTAAATATTAGCTCTCTGATCTTGAACTTCTTCAAATATTTTAGATCCATTGTATTACTTTGATTCAGAAGACATTTATGTTTGCTTCAATATAAACATGGACTCACTCATATTTCTGTTTAATACTACATAATTCCATAAATGGAAGTCACTAGACAATATATTATTTCTTGTTAATGAACCTTGACCTGAAATCTTCGCTTATCCCACTAAATAATATAAGCATGTTTTTAACTTTAAACAGAATTTTACAGATTTTCTCTATCCAGTATTTTCCTCCTGTCTCTCCCATGTCCCCTTGGTTTAACCCCACTCATATTTTTCTCACACAATAATATTTACAATAGGCCATTAACTTAATGGTATGTGTATGTGCACAAAAATAAAATTACAACCTACTGTGTCCATTTTTGTTGTTTGTCTAGTGTCAAGGCTGTCCACTTTACATTATACAGTTAATAAGGGCCTCATCCCTGAGAGAGCCATTAACTACATATTATCAATATCACAGTGCCTGCATCTATGGATCACAGAACACTTCTAAAGGAAGGTAGAAAGATTTTAAGATCCAGAATACAAGAAATTCTGTGGTGACAATGTCTCCCAGAAATAGCTGCATAAACAACACTAAACAATGGAAAGTGAAACTATCGTAATGACGTTTCAAAAACTAAGTTAGACAGTAAAATAAAAAGATATTGACACTGACCACTGACCTACTCCAGGATGTACAGGTCTACATATTTACAGTGTATAGAACAAACTACAAAAACCCTAACAAATTCAACACATATGTCAAACTGGCATGTCCACTTTCCCAGGGTAGCCATGACTATGTTTGTCACAGGCATGTCTGATTCTCAGTATTCATGCCAACTTGTCCATTCTCTAATCATTTTAATTAATCGCTGTATGTTTTCATCATTTACAGTCTCCCAAATGACAAAACCATCTTTTAATGTTTAGCTGTTATTTAAAACTGTTGGTGTATTATCAACAAACCATGATTATTTTCCTTTACTGTACGGTTACTGTGGTTACTGTGCCCATCATGGACAGCTGTTTCTGTCAGTGGATACTGATTCATATGCTCACACTTCTTAATGATCTGTGCAACCTCCTTTTCTTCTTCCTCTTTGTACCACCTATATATTCTATTTATCAAGGTCTTTCTATATTTAACTCCCAGTCTAATCAATGATCAGTTGAAATTCTCTTGATATTTATTTACCAGTTTCTTCAAGTTCCTGAGTCTTGATTTCCTGTTAATGCATTTCATAAAGCACATCAGGTTTTTACTGCCAATTGGAGTAGAAAAATAAGAAAGATCTTCGTAATTTTTCAAGAAATTTGTAATTTTAATTCATTACTTCAAGGAGCAACGTCATATATCCCTTCAATTAGTTATCTACTATATTTTATGAATAAAAAGAAAAAAAGCAGAAGAAAGTATTCATCTCGAGCAAAGGTTTGCAAAGAAAGTTCATTTTTAGTAAATATTGGAATTTATTATTCAAGAGTTAGGACATAATTGATTGAATTTCTCAAATATTTTATCCAAATATGGATCTTGCAATGAAATTAAATATTTTTGTTCTGATTACATATTAAAAGGAAAAAAAAGTAAAAGCTTTATATTGTTAAGCATTTATGTCTTATTAGAGACATTTTCTGAACAAAGGTTTCCTCATATAAAATGTGTCAAAATTTATACAATGGCACTAAGTCCTCAACTATAAATACATGGATACTTATGAGATATATGTAACATATTTTAGTTATATGCTTTAGGGAATATGTTCTGTATTTATACAGACATGTTATTTATTTTTAATGATGATTACCCTCAGAGAAAATCTTGATAAAATTAGAAAACATAAAGTTCACAGAGTGTATTCTGTGACTTATGTTAATTAAAATATATATTTAAACTTAAAGTAGAATATCTAAATTATATTAACTATTCATGTTCTTAATCAAGTGGAAGACAGAAGCCAGAAGTGAAGGAAGAAAGATAAAAAAAAAATGGAAAGAAGAGAGGGAGGGAAAGTTATGGGAGGAAGAGTTAAAGAAAATGATAGGGCCTAAAATGCTCAATCCCCATTCAGAAAGGCAAAGAGGATGGACATCAGAAGAAGAAGAAAACAGGGAACAGGACAAGAGCCTGCCACAGAGGGCCTCTGAAAGGCTCTACCCTACAGGGTATCAAAGCAGATACTGAGACTTATGGCCAACCTCTGGGCAGAGTGCAAGGAATCTTATGAAAGAAGTGGGAAATAGTAAGTCCTGGGGAGGACAGGAGCTCCACAAGAAGAGCAACAGAACCAAAAAGTCTGGACAAAGGGGTCTTTCTCTGAGACTGATACTCTAACCAAGTACCAGACATGGTGACAACCTAGAACCACTGCACAGATATAGCAGTGTCCAAGTGGGTTCCATAATAATGGGAATAGGGACTGCCTCTAACATGAATTGATTGGCCTGCTCTTTGATCACCTCCCCCTGAGGGGGGAGCAGCCTTATCAGGCCACTGATGATGAGACCTGATAGAGTAGGATCAGGAGGAAGGAGAAGACCTCCCCTATCAGTGGACTTGGGGAGGGGCATGTGTGGAGAAGGGGGAGGGAGGAGTTTATGGGGGGATACAAAGTGAATAAAGTGTATTTAATAATAAATAAATAAATAAATTTAAAAGAATTATATGGCCAATGTTAGGTCAAAAAGAAAAAAAAAATTAAACTGGGGATGCTCCAGTAGTGATTTCTCCTAGAGTGAAGGAAGATAAAATACCACACACACACACAAACACATGGATACATAAATAAGTAAATTTAAATTAAACTGTTTTTATTTATTTATTTTATTAGTTAAAGTTTATTCATTTCTTATCACAGCTGTAGACACCCCTTGTCCCTTCTCATTCCCAACACTCCTCTCTTATCTCCTCCCATGCCCCTACACCAGTCCCTTGATAAGGGAGCTTCTCCTCCCCTTTCCTCTGATCCTAGTCTATCAGGTCTCACCAGAAATAGATGCATTGTCTTCCTCTCTGGCTTGGTAAAGTTGCTCCCCTATAAAGGGTAGAAAATCAAAGAGCCATACACTTAGTTCATGTCAGAGACAGTCCCTACTCCCACTCCTAGGGAACCCACTTGGAGACAGAGCTGCCATGGGCTACATATGTGCAGTTGTTCTAGGTTACCTCCATGTATGCACCTTGATTGGAATATCATTCTCAGAAAAGAACCCTGAGCCCAGATTTTTTAGTTTTGTTCCTCTCCTTGTAGAGCTCCTTTCCCCTCAAGGTCTTTCTCACACACCGCTCTTTAATAAGATTCCTTGCATTCTGCACAAAGTTTAGCTATGATTCTCAGCATCTTTTTGATACCTTGCTGGGTAGTCTTTCAGAGGCCCTCTGTGATAGGCTCCTGTTCTGCCCCCTGTTTTCTCCCTCTTCAGGTTTCTGTCCCATTTGCCTTTCTAAATGAGGATTTGTCATCTTACCCAGGGTCTTCTTTCTTGCTTACCTTCTTTAGGTGTACAGATTTTAGAATGGTTGCAGAAACAGGATCCAACATGCTGCATCTAAGAAATGCACCTTTGCAACAAAGATAAACACTACCTCAGAGTAAAGGGCTGGAATAATGTCTTTCAAGCAAATGGACACAGAAAAAAAAGCTATCCTAATATCTAATAAAATAAACTTTCAGCCAAAACTTAATCAAAAAATGTTAGAAAGGGAACTACATTCTCATAAAAAAAAAATCCACCAAGAAGACATCACAATTCTGAATATCTGTGCCCCAAATACAAGAGCGCCTACATTTGTAAAGGAAACATTATTAAAACTTAAATCACACATTGATCCCAACACTAATACTGGGAGACTTTAACACCCTCCTCTAACCAAAGGACAGATCATTGAGACAGAAGCCAAATAAGGAAATAAAGGTATTTACAGAGGCCCTAATTCAAATGGACCTAATAGATGTCTACAGAACTTTTCACCCAAACTGAAAAGAGTATACCCACTTTTCATCACCTCATGGAACCTTCTCCAAAATAAACCATATAGTTGTTCACAAAGCAAGCCTCAACAGATACAAGAAGATTTAAATAATCCCCTGTACTCTATCTAACCCCCATGGAATAAAGCCAGATCTCAACAACAATAGAAATAACATAAAGCCTACGTGCACAGGGAAACTGAACAACTTGCTATTCAATGACAGCTGGGTTAAGGAAGAAATAAAGAAAGAAATTAAAGACTTCCTAGAATTCAATGAAAATGAAGATACAACATACCCAAACTTACGGGACACAATGAAAGCAGTGCTTAGAGGAAAATTCATAGCACTAAGTGCCCTCAAGAAGAAATTTGTAATATCTCATACAAGCAACTTAATGGCCCAAGTGAAAGCCCAAGAAAAAAAAAAAAAAAAAAGAAGAAGAAGCAGATACACCCAAAAGGAACAGACAGCTGAAAGCAATCAAAATTAGAGTTGAAATCAGTCAATTAGAAACAAATAAACAATTCAAAGAATCAATGAAACCAAGAGCTGGTTCTTTGAGAAAATCAACAAGATAGACAAACCCTTAGCCAAACTAACTAAAAGGCAGAGAGAAACTACCCAAATCGGCAAAATCAGAAATGAAAAGGGGGACATAACTACGGACAGTGAGGAAATCCTAACAATCGTTAGGTCTTATGACAAAAAGCTATGTGCCATAAAATTTGAAAATCTAAAAGAAATAGACAATTTTCTTCATAGAATCTATATACCAAAATTAAGTCAAGATCAGGTAGAAAGATTGACTAGCCTTATATCCCCCAAGGAAATCAAAACAGTCTTCAACAGTCTTCCTTCCAAAAAAAAAAAGCCCTGAGCCAGAGGGTTTTAGAGCAGAACTCTACCAGGCCTTCAAAGAAGTGCTAATTCCAATTCTCTTCAAACTGTTCCAAAAAATAGAAACAGAAGGATGGAAGGGGAGGAGAACCTTCCCTATCAGTAAACTTGGAGAGGGGCATGGGAAGTGATGAGAGAGGGATGGTGAGATTGGGAGGCAATGAAGGATGGGGCTATAGCTGGGATGCAAAGCAAATAAAATATAATTAATGTAAAAAATAACAATTTAATTTTTAAAAATGTATAAATTGCAAACAGAATATTGCTTAGGTATAGAACCCTCTTGTCTTCTTCCCCCTCTCGGTTGTGTGACTCCATCCAGCTTGAACCTGTGCAGGTCTCCTTCAAGCTGCCACAGTATCTTTGAGTCCCTGTGTGTACCGGATTGGTTGTGTCTAGACCTAGTGTTTTCTTGGAGTCATTAATCACTCTGGCTTCTAAAACTTTCCAGCCTTTTCTGGCACAGAGTTTCTTGAACTTGAGCGTGTGAATTCCTCAAAAAAATTTTTTTTTAGTATACACTGCACATCACCTGTTTGTGAGTGTATGTGTTAATTTCCATCTATTAAACAAAGAAGCTTTTCTGATGAGTTTTGAACTTATCAAGTCCGGAGTTTTAGAATCTTTTTACCATGGATTTCTTGATATCTTATGGACCTCTTTCAAATTAAATAGTTTTAAATGAAGAAGATGTTTAAAAGAAACTCAAGGTAATATGAAGAAAAACTTTACTGTCAAGATATCAAATTACTGTTTCAAAATGACTATGATTCTGTAATACTTCATTTTATGACCTGATACATTGCATTTAATAAATCAGTAATGTCAATGCAGGGATGTTTATGAAAAAAGCGACCTTCAGGAAAATAAGAATTTAGCATTATTTTAAATAATTATCTGTGATACTTGACTATAAAAATGTTATTACTTTCTAAAATAGTATATAAAACTGAAAGAAGTGTGTCTTTTTAATTAGATTGGGGTTTTCATCTAAGTTAATGGAATGTCTTCATTCAATTATGATTCCACCCTGGAAGGCAGTTGTCCTGTGCCAGCAGCTCAATGAGCAATGAGCAGTCCTCAGCAGAGCCATATGCCAATATTCTTTAAGGCTGGAAAAGGGCCTTTGGCAAAATACCTTTTTATGTATTTATGAAACAAAGAAAATAAAATGAAGCAACATACAGACATCTATGCATTTCCATTTCTTTGTATGTTTTGAAAAACATTCATTAGTAGATATATATATATATATTTAATCTCCATTTAATAAAATACATAGTCCTGCACAATGATGCAAAATAAAAATTTGCATTTCTTGGAGGACAAATTGTAAATAAAATGACTGTTAATAAAGTCATGTCATCAAATGATGAAATTTTAATGTTCTTAAATATATAGTGACTGAAATAATTGATGACCACATTTTTGGTTAGTAAAAAAGGATAAGAACTTAATTATGCTCTTCAGTTTTTTTTTTTAAGAATAAAACAGAAGGCATAAATTCTACATATGCATAAATTCTTCTTATTTTATTATTTCCTTTTATGCTATATATATGTATTATGTATGTATTTTATATTATGCAATATGTAAAATCATTTATATATAAATACATATTATATAATCATTATATATGTAAATATATATTGATTATATATAATCCTTATATATACAAATATATATACAAAATATATATACAAATATATAATGATTATATTTAAAATAATTTTATGCCATATACATGTATTTTCTGTGTATTTTTATAAACTATATATAAATCATAAAAATATGCACATGTATTTTGTATACATATATAATCAATTCACATTCATGGAGCATTAAATAATTACCAGTTCAAAGTATCTGAAAAGCTCAGGTGTTTGTAAAAGTAAACAAATTGTTAAGCATTTGTTACGATCAGCACACACTAATTCAGTTCAACCTAGGCAATGAGTCTCCCTTGAAATACTGCACTCTTAGAATCTTAATGTATTTATTTGCCTCTCCATCCGAAGGAAAGCCCCTGTAAAATGGATTTTCC
Source organism: Rhombomys opimus (assembly GCA_010120015.1). Classification (NCBI taxonomy): domain Eukaryota; kingdom Metazoa; phylum Chordata; class Mammalia; order Rodentia; family Muridae; genus Rhombomys; species Rhombomys opimus. The sequence goes on along the minus strand of REGO01000482.1, from coordinate 127,170 downwards.
AGGTGTTTAGTTTTAAAAGGTTACCTGTGTATGAACACCATTTCTGCTAATATTTAAGAATGCACTGTAAGTCATTGAACGTTTCTTTTCTGCCTTCAAGTGCTAGTGTAACTTCAAGGTCATAGTAATTTATGTTTATGGGGAAAATAATCCTAATTTTCTAATTGTAAGACCTATTTAAACTTTGTTGTTTGTAGAAAGAAATTGAATATGCAAGGTCAAATTCAGAATGAGGACATCCACCGCTGCCACTCTGTGTATGAGTGTGAAACTGAAGTCAATTCCTAAACATTGTAACCTTAAATTACTTGCTTAAGCCCTGAAAACAGACATTCAGAAAGTCTAGTATTATGCATCCACTATGACAAAGAAAAACAGAAATTAATGTAAATGGAACCAGTATGTAGCTATTTCATATGTACTAAACATTTTCTCCTGGAAGAGGAGAGTATCTATCTATCTATCTATCTATCTATCTATCTATCTATCTATCTATCTATTATCATCTATCTATCTTATCTATCATCTATCTTATCTATCTGTCTGTCTGTCTATCTGTGTGTGCTATCATCCATAATTTTAACTTTAAACCAAGAGTGTTGGTAAGAGGTGTGATAACCCAAATAAAGAAGACATGTAGCCCTTTGGATAAATATGATCTTCTTTAAATTTTGCTTCCACTGAATTTCCCTAGATTCCTTTCTGGTCCTTTTGCTATCACCATCATGCATTGTCACTGCATCAGGGTCAAAATGTCATTCATTTCAGCATATATTGCTACATTCTGTTTGCTTAGATAACCATGTTACTTCTTACAAGATCTCAGCACTGTATTCTCTTGCACAAAGGAGAAAATTACCTTCCTCTTCTATGTTGTAGCACTGTATAAGGATATAATTGCTTAATTTGGAGGGGAGAAGCAAAGAACTAGCTTCCTTAGGGAAGGGCACCTGTCTTGATGTCTCATATAACTGCTTTACCTCATTTCAAACTCTTGATGAGGAAGAAATAATAGTTCATATTCAGAGAATATGAATATATACATATATACAAACAAACATACTCCTCTCTAAACTGTTAAATTGAAAATACAAAAGTCAATTTCTTTTTTTAATTATTATCATTTATTACAATTTATTCAATTTGTATCCCATCTGTATCCCACTCCGTAGTCCCCTCCCACTTCGACCCTTCCTCCCTCTTCTCCCCCTATGCCTCTCCCCTAGTCCACTGATAAGTGCAGTCTTCTTCCCCTTCTATTTACCCTAGCTTATCAGACCTCATCAGGACTCAGAGGACTGGCAAGGCTGCATGCCCTAGGTGGAAGTGATCAAAGAGCCTGCCACTGAGTTCATGACAGATATAGCCCCTGCTCCCCTTACTACAGACCCTAATTGGATACTGAATCTATGGGCTACATCTGAGCCAAGGTTTTAGGTCCTCTCCATGCATTTTCCTTGGTTGGGGTGTCATTCTCTTCAGGGCCCGCAGGGTTCAGTTTTTATGGCTCTGTTGGTCTCCTTTTGGAGCTGCTGTCCCTCGAGATCTTTCTATGCCCCCCCTTTTTACCTAAGATTTATTGCACTCTACCCAGAGTTTGCCTATGAGTCTTAGCACCAGCTTTGATACTTGGATCAGTACAGTCTTTCAGAAGCAGTCTGAGTTAGGCTCCTGTCCTGTTCCCTGTCTCTTCTGCTTCTGATGTATATGGTGTTTGTCCTTCTGAATGAGTATTGAGCATCTTCCCTAGGGTCTTCCTCGTTGTTTAGCTTCTTTAAGACTGTAGATTTTAGTATGTTTATCCTACATTACATGGCTAAAATACACTTATGAATGAGTATATACCATGTATGTCTTTCTGCTTCTGGAATACCTCACTCAGAATGATCTTTTCTAGATCCCACCATTTGCCTGAAAATTTCATTATTTTCTTGGTTTAATAGCTGAGTAGTATTCCATTGTGTAAATGTACCACAATTTATGTGTCCATTCCTCTGTTGAGGAACATTTAGGTTGTTTCCAGCTCCTGGATATTAGGAATAGAGCTACTGTGAACATGGTTGAGCAAATGTCCTTGTTGTATAGTTGAGCATCTTTTGGATATATGTCGAGTATAGCTGGATCTTGAGGTAGCGCTATTCCTAATTGTCTGAGAAAGCAACAGATTGATTTTCATTTCTTAATAATTTTAATGTTAAATTACTTGCTCAAGTCCTGAAAACCAACATATAGAAAGTCTAAAATTATGCAGTTACTACAACAATGAAAAAAAATGAATTAATATAAATGGAAACCAGTGTAGTTAATTCATATGTATTGAACATTTTTTTTTCTGGAAGAGGAGTCTTATAATGTTCAAGAAGCTAATGAAACATGAGGCTTAGAAATAGCATTAAATATCCAATAAAGAGGGAGGTCACAGAGATATGAGACTGAAAGGAACCTCCTCTGAGACAGTGTAATTCCTGAGAAATTGCTGAGATAGAGGAGATTATTCTCTGGAGGTTCCTTTATGGTGGTCAGTATTTGCAGAAACACAGCTTTCATGAGTCACTGTCCGTGCTAGAGTTGTTTTTCCAGTGGTAAAGCTGCCTTTAGTTCACATGTGCTCTTTTAAGTATTCTCTCACCTATGCCTCTGTAAGTCACCTGCTTAAACTCACTGGTTCACAGAGCAGTTTTGCCTGGGATTGTTTTGTTTGGCAATGCTAAGTATTCTTGCTGTAGGGTCTCTGACAGTTGTTCAAATCTGACAAGAAAAAGCCTAACATCAAAAAGCGTGGGTTTCAAGAATACATGAAGAAGTGTAATGAAACTCATTATGTTGCTATCTAATTAGTTATTTAGAAGAATAAGAATAGAGGTACCTTAAATTGGTAAACATTTCTAATCCTATAGAAAGGGGTTGTTAATGCTCAAGGCTCAGGGGACATTGTGGAAGACCAGGCAGGAAGAATGCAAAAGTTAGCAAGAATGCTGTGTCATGAAGTTCTTTGATCATCAGAGGCCTGTTGGTCACATTTGTTCAGATCATTTGGGGACACCTGCACAAACCCAAGCCAGTTAAAAAAAATTCCAACATCTCTTGCTGCAACCCGTGCCATAGCTGCTCCCTATATCACCTCTTCTGAGAACATGGTTGTGCCTCCCACATATGTCGATCTTGGCCAAGTTCACCAACGGCTACAGCTTTCGCTTAATAAAACTTGATTTGAAAATGAGGGCAGAGAGAACGGATTGGAATTTACCAGCTCAGGCTCCACCAACACAGAGACGACCAAAGTGAATGGCAGCCTGGAAACCAAGGACAAGTAGATAGAGTAAGGGCTGACTTCTCCAGTGAAGTGATACACACAGAACAGCCTGGGCACCGAGATCTCTGTGGAAGACCAGCCTGCCCCGGACTGAAGCTGACTCGTTGACTCATCCTTCTCTCCTAAGACTGGGAAAACATGCTACAAACAAGATAGGGTACAAAAAGGAGCATATCAACCTTTGATATCACCCTTGTCCAGGGTGCTCTAGTGCTTAGCTATAAGGGCTTGCTGGTTGCCATATTTTGAGACCTCAAAGTCCCAAGTGCTGCAGAGCAACTTCTCAGTTGGCTACAAGATGGACAAATTCCAGCTTCATGCTTATGTGAATGAGCATAGGATGAGAAGAAGGAATCAGGGTGGGATTGGGAGGAGACGAGGGAGAGGTCACAATTGGGATACAAAGTGAATAAATTGGAATAAATAATAAATAAAAAGGTATACAAAGTTAATAAACTGCAACTAATATTAAAAAAAGAAAATAAATAAATAGGATAGGAAAAAAGACCAGATGATATTGTATGGGAGATATGAACAGGAGGATAAAGTCAGAGTATGAGAAAAGAGAAGGTTGTGGGAGGGAATATGAGGGTGGGGTGACAGCTAAAATTAAGATATTTGAGGAACAGTATGAAAATTTAATACAGTAGAATATGTGTGTGTGTGTGTGTGTGTGTTTGTGTGCGTGTGTCTGTACTAATGAAGACAATATAAATAAAATTGCTAAATAATGGAGAAGACAGAGTCTAAACTTGCTGTGTCTTGTAACCAAAAGAGGCTTCCATTACAAGGACTGGGTAGCAATGTAAAAACTAATTGAATTATTAGCCAAAGAGGCCACACAGGAACCCCCAAAACTCAGGATGTTGCGAAATCTGTAGGTAGCTCTGAGCAAACTGACTTCAAGGCCCCATTGCTGAAGACAACACTTAAACAAGGTATTGAGCAAGGGTGTGTCAAGTTTATGCCTATACAAACACCTCACCTCTACTTTCTAGAGTCTTCAGCAAATGAAGGAATTCAGTATGCTGCCCAAAGACAATTATAAACACTAACCCAACCATAAAACCTTTATCCTCAGCTGTGTACTGACTGCAAGATATGATTGGGTAATGGCAGCAAAAGATTGTGGGACTACCCAAATGATAACTGATTTGACTTAAGGCTTACTCCACAATATTGAAGTTGATAAAGATGTTTGGAATGCAGTTACAGATGGAACCTGTATCTGATACTTCTTGGTGACCAAGAACTAGAAACTAGATAGCCCAGGGACCTAGGGTAAAACCAAATAATACTGGTTTATAAAAAGAACAAAAGAGAGAGAGAAGAAGAAGGAGAGTAGGAGAGAGTGAGAGAGAGAGGGGAATGAGGGAAACTGAGACAGAGAAACAAAGAAACAAAGACATAGAAAAACAGACAAACATGGTGATAAAATGACTCTTAGTGATATTCTGCTATACTGATATTGAGACCCACAGCCACTATTTAGTTTTAATCAAGTATCTATGCATTGCAAACTCTAAATATAAAATGTAGAGATAAACCACAGAAAAATATATACCATGCTAAAAATAAAAGAAATTAGATAACAATTTTGGAGGATTAATATAAAAGATTTATGAAATTCTGTATTTTTCTATGATAAAATTCAAAATTTCAAAAAATATTATGAAATGATATTTATTAATTTTCTCATTTATAATCTTAACTATTAAATTATATAACAAATATGAAAAGTATGAAGTACTTTTGAAATTATATTTGTTAGGACAAATTCAAATCATTCATAGTAATTAAAGTAATCTTTAGCAGCAATGTGATTTTAATTGTTACAGGAATTGTCAACTAAATGATATATAGAATAAAACATGTAAGTATATTAAAACAATAAAATAATTAAATATTTATTAAATAATGAAAGAACATTATATTCAACGAATTCTAATTTTTACTTGAAACTACAGTATCTCGTTTATAGCTTTTTTGCATTACATTGTAATGTTAAAAAGTACAATGTTTCTACTTCTTTATATTTTGATGCATACTTAAATCAAGAACAGTTTTACATTATTGCTGACCATTTTAAAATTCCTATATAAAGTACTTGTAGGGTGCGTAGTTACTTTAATAGAAACTGGAATTTGTCCTAAATTAGACATCTGTGCTTTTAACTTTCATTCTGGCAGCTGATTTAATTTCAAAAAGAATAAAATTATCAAAATTTGAACAGTGCTCATGTCTTCGATAAAATATGGAGCATCATGATTTTGTTTTTGTTTTTCCTTCTTTAAGACTACTCCATCCTTCCTGGGATACTCATGACTGTCTTGATAACAAACCATATTCTCTATGGCTACTATCATTAAAGTACAGTCCTTCCTTTTATTTCAGAGTAACCACAGAGAAATAATGAAGATACAAAACAAAACAAAAAAATAGAAAACATGGCATAACAGTGAGAGAGCTAAATAAAAATGTACATCATAAGCAATTTATATTCAAATCCATATGTAACTGCTAATGACAACATATGAGGAAAACATGCCATCAAGAATCCCATGAAGTTTTCAGGCAAATGGATATAGCTAGAAAAGATCATCCTGAGTGAGGTGACTGAACCCAGAGAGACACACATGGTATGTACTTACTTATAAGTGGATTTAAGCCATACATTTCAGGATGACCTTAGTATAATACACAGACCCAAAGAAACTGAGTTACAAGGACAGTCCATTGGAGGATGTTTGAATATCACTCAGAAGGGGAAATAGAATAGACAGAAAAAGTGATGGAAGAAAGGGAACAGGATGGGAGAGGCAGTGATGAGGGAAATGAATGTGAGGATCAGATGTCTGGAGAGGGTGAGGGTGGCAAGACAGGGCTTGCAGAGAGAAAAGAAACCTTGGGTGGAGGGATCTCTGAGACAAGCTGGTGACCTACCACAAGGTATGCTCTGGGAGGCTATGGTAGTGATTCTGGCTGAGACCCCTCGTAGCAGAGGTGAAGGAGACTTAAGCAGCCACCCTCTAACCAGGGACTACTAGTAGAGAGAAGGGAACTCCAACCCATCCACAAAAACTTTGACTCCAAATTTACCCTGCATACGAGAGATGCAGGGATAAAAATAGAGCCGAGATTAATACCTGACCCAATCTGAGACCCACACCAAGGAAGAAAGCCAAGCCCTGACACTATTAAGAATACTTTGCTATGCTTGAGGAAGAAAACCTAAAATAGTTGACCTCTGAGAGGCTCTACCCAGCAATGGGTCGAAACACATGCTGATACTTACAGCCAATTATTGGAAAGAAAGCAGGGAGACTTGTGGAAGAATAGGGGGAAGGATAGAAGGACCTGGAGAGGAAAGAAACTCCACAGGAAAACCAAAAGAACCAACTAACTTGGGCCCAAGGGGACTTGAAGACAATGAAGCACCAAGTATTATGAATGGCCTGCACATAGGCCCCCTATACCTATATATCAGATGGGAAGCTGATATATATGTATCATGTGGGAACCCAGTAAGGGGAGCAGGAACTGTCTCTGATAAGGACTCTCTTGCCTGCTTTCTGATCACTCACCCTTGGTTGGGCTGTCTTGCCAGGCAAGCAAGGAAGAGGATGCACTCAGTCCTGATGTGACTTGATGTGCTAGATTTGGTTGTATGGGGGAGTTCCACTTTTCTGGAGGTTAGGAGAGGCAGGATAAGGGAGTGAAGAAGGGAGGATGATACTAGGAGGAGATGAGGAGAGGTCTATGATTGGGATGTAAAGTCAACATATTAAACACATTTTAAAAAAACAAGAAAGAGAAAGAAAGAAAGAAGGAAGGAAGGAAGGAAGGAAGGAAGGAAGGAAGGAAGGAAGGAAGGAAGGAAGGAAGGAAGGAAAGAAGGAAGGAAGGGAGGGAGGAAGGGAGAGGGAGGGAGGGAGGGAGAGAGAGGGAGGGAGGGAGGGAGGGAAAGAAGGAGGGAGGGAAAGAGAGAAAGAATGAATGAATGAAAGAGAGAGAGAGAAAGAAAGAAAGCGAAAAGAAAAGAAAAAAATTGTTGGGACTGGGAGATGGCTCAATCGATAAGAGCACTGACTGCTCTTCCATATGATCTGGGTTCAATTCCCGGCACCCACATGGCAGCTCACAACTGTCTGCAACTCAAGTACCAGGGGATATGATGCCATCCCACAGACGTGTAGTTAAAATACCAATGCCCATACAATAACATAAACAAAAAAGAATCAAGTGCTATTTTCCCATCATATTGTTAACTTTTACTTTTAGCTACTCCACACAGTAGATTTGATAGTAAAATAAGAGAATTATATTGTGATATAATACTAATATATCATATAAAATATTAGTGAATAATCTGGGTAGACTAATATGATAGATGATAGATTAAGTGACTAATATGATAGATGATATATTAAGGTAGGAGGGACAGTATAAGCAAATTTCTTTCTCATCCCTTTTCTTCCATTGATTTAAGTAATAATTCATTCCTTGGCAAAGAATAGCAGTTCTGACTCAGAAATCATAACATCTAAAATTCCTAAAGATGGAAGAAGAAACTCAGATTTTATGAACAATTCTTCTGCAACTATCATTACTTCTTATATTAATTATCAAAATAATAATAGAACAAAATTTCTCCCCTGAGTTGTCATAGTATTGGAAAGATAGTAGTCGTCTTTGAGACCAAATTTCTTATGCATTTTTGTAGTTGTCAAAATTTAAATAGTTAAATGTATCAAAATCACAAAAAGAAAACTTGATAATAATAAAAAGACATAAAAAGTACTGCTACCCTGCTAGCCTATCAGGTCTCCTCAAGACTGGCTGCATTGTCTTCCAAGGGGAGGGACCTAAGAGGAGAAGAGGAAGGGAAGGCTGGATTGGGAAGGAATGAGGGAGAGAGCTACAGCTGGGCTGCAAAATGAATAAATTGTAATAAATAAAATTAAATTTAAAAATACTATTGCCCATTATAAGATAAAATAAATTTACAATATAATTCTCACTGAAAAAAATGCAGGCACAATACAGCTAAAAATCTGTGATTAATGGTTAAAAAAAAAAAAGCCTACATGCGTTCAACACATAGCTAACCTAGTAGTAGATATAGTATAGAAATGATCAAGGAAATGAGAGGATTTGCACCCATGATCAGCAATGTTTTTCCTTTTTCTTAGTCTTAGGATCTTTACAGGGTAGCTCTTATGAGATTTTTCAGTGTTAATCTAACACATGTGATGTTTTCTTTCTGAATGAAGTTAACACCTCATTAAAAGGTTTATAAACACGAATAGTGATCAAGTAAAAAAAAACAATAAAGCTGTCAAGCCTGTTAAAGATCTTACATGGTTTTGTAATTGGTTAATAATTACAAAATCGATGAAAAGAATAATAGAAAGATGTGTTTTCACTGAAAGCTGAGACAAGACTGTAAAATATATATACAATTTTAAATTAGAATATAAATTTCAGATTAGACATAGTAATGGAATTTTGAATTCTTTATTTTGTTGTGTTGAGAACATTTTTTTCAACTGTAAATCAAACCCTCTTAAAATAGATTATTCTATAAGTCAAAAATGAGAAGAATAATTTCCTGTTTTGTGTAAGTTACTGAAAGATCCACTTTCTAAGACCACAGTTGTTGGTTTCATTTCTCTAGCACATGGAAGCAGCTAATTTTTCTCCAAGTATATTTGTTTGGACTTATTAGCAAGAAACGGAGATGGGCCTTCTAAGTCTGGTTATATTAATTTGTTATATATACTTTGGTTTTATAACTTAGGATTTTGATTTATTTTGTAACAAATCTGTACCATTTTAGACAGTAACATTACAAGAATTCATTAACTATGATATGACAAATACATTATGAAAGAACTTGTTCATATTAACAATTCTTATCAACAACATAGCTAAAATATTGCTAATTTTAAAACATAAAGACAATAGTCTATTTCTTAGGTATTTCTTTCCATTATAAATAACCAATCATGTATTTCTGTCTGTATTGCATATGTTCCAGGTGTCTATATATGTATTTATTTAACATTATGCTGATGCATTGAAAATGTGACAGTAATGTAGATTTTCATTCATTCTTTGAATATTCACTTACAGAAATGGAACAATACAGTTTTCTTCATAATCTGTTCCCTACCATCCTAATAAATTGCTTGGCATCTATCCAGATAATTTAATTAAACATAGGAGTCAGTTATAACATTTTTCATTCTGTAGTCCATGCTACCACATCTCATTTTCCTCAGTGATTTTAATTAAGAGTATGTAGTCTTCTCAAAGTGTTTCTGAGTATTTTCTTACATGGTATATTAGTTAAGAAATATGGATATATCTACAAATTTACCATTTTCTACATAATCTCCGTAATCCCTAGTAAGGGGAACAAGGACTATTTCTGACAGGAACTCAATGGCTGGCTCTTTGACCTCCCCACCCACCCCTGTGGGAGGAGCAGCCCTGCTAGGCCACAAAAGAGGACATTGCAGCCAGTTCTGAAGGTACCTGATAAGCTAGGGTCTAATAGAAGGGGAAGAGGACCGCCCTTATCAGTGGACTTGGAACATTGCAGGGAGAAGATGAGGGAGGGAAGGTGGGTTTGGGAGGGAATGAAGGAGGCAGATATGGCTGGGATACAAAATAAATAAGCTGTGATTAATACAAAAAATAAAAATTAATTTAAAAAAAGGAAATATGGCTATATCTACAAATTTACCAGTGTCTACGTAATCATTTTGCTTAGTGATAACAGCCAACCTAAAATGTGTGAAGTAATACTTCATTGTGATTTCAACTTGCATTTCTTAAAGATTAGTTCTGTTTGAAAGTTAGAGGGGCATGGGAGGAGATGAGGGAGGGAGGGTGGGATTGGGAGGGAATGAAATAGGGGTCTACAGCTGGGATATAAAGAGAATAAAATGTAATTGATGTAAAAATAAAAATGTAATTAAAAAAGTTTTCATGTATCTGCTGGCTATTTGCATGCTTGCTTCTGATTAATATCTATTCAGATCCATTTAACCTTTAAAATTCTATTGTTTAGTTATTATTAGTTATTGTTTAGTTATTATTTAGTTATTATTGTTATTTTACAATATAGGGTTCTTGTGCATTTTGAAATGAGCCCTAACATTTATATGTAGTTTGCAAGTGCTTTCTCTTATGTGTAGCTTGCCTTGTTTTATTTGTGGTGTGGAAGCTACATGAGTTGAAGCAATCCATTTTCAATGCATTTATTTTGACTATCTGATTATCTTCCAAATCAGCATCTTTTTCTTCGTCAGTTAGCTGGTGAATCTTTTGCTGTTAATGTTGCTATAGTTTGTGAATACCGTAGCTTTACCATATTTTGTAACATAACAGCATGATGAGTCTAGCTTCATTGTTTGGCCAAGGTTAGCATGATTATGTTAAGAATATTATTATTCTATGTGAATTATAAAAATTTTCCTAAAATTTTGAGAAACTGGATTGGAATTTATATGGAGATTTCAATGAATAGCAGATTATTTAGAATGAATTTTGCATTTTAGTGATTTTAATTCTAATTCATAAACATTAGTTTGTTTGTATAGTCCTCAATCTTCCATTGAGGTTTTTAAATATTGTACAGTGATAAAAAATGATAGCATTGTGAGTTAACAAACAATTTAGATGGGAAACACAAAGTTTCATTAAATAATCAAAATAGAATTGTGGGGTCACTGTGATGCCTCATTGAAAAAAAAAAAGACTTTGTCAAGAAACTCTGATGACCTTAATTCAGTCCCCAAATCTCACAGTGCAGTGGGGAATCTACTCCCAAAAGTTTTCTCTAACTTTCAAATATACACTGTAATTTTGTGCTCCTGCACTTAAACACACACAAATAATAACATTCATTCACAAACAGAAAAAATATGAGGTAAGGAATATTATTATCATACAATACAATAATCCCACTAAATTTTTTATGTGTTCTCTGGTAAAATTATGTTAACATGTTAAAGAGATAGCTAAATGTCTACATACATGATTGTATCATTCATGATAGCAAAGGTGTTTAAACACTTAAAATGCCAAACAGATTTTCAAACTGTGGTTTGTATATGCAATAAAATGTTAATTAGACTTAAAATAAAACCCATGTGATTCTATCATTTACCCAACCTGGATTAAACAATAGGGCATTACAGTAAGTGAAATAGAAAAAAAGGAAAGATCATATGTTCTCATTTCTGTTTTCTGAATGATTTGAAAGCATGAAAGTAAGACCAAAGGTGACAAATAGCAGGGCCAGAAGGTGTGAAACTGAAAGTTAGTTGTCAAAGGGCACAAGGATTCAGAGAGGCCTAAACCCTGGTGACCCACAGTATGCCAGGGTGACAACAGGTCACATGATCTAGTGTATTTTCATTTCAAAACATGTAAAAATAGTAGTTTAGTAATAAAAACCAAGCACAGAGACTGATACCATATATTCACCTCAAAGAATATTTTTTTCTTTTTTGTAATTTTTCTATTAGTTATTAAAATTTATTCACTTTGTTTTCTGGCTGGGGACCAATGCCTCATCTCCTCCCAAATCCACTCCCCCTTCCTCATCTTGCCTTATGCCCCTCTCCTAGTCCACTTATAGGGGAGATCCTCTACCCCTTCTGTTTGACCCTAGCCTATCAGGTATCTTCAGGACTGGATGCATTGTTCTCCTCTGTGGCCTGGCAAGGCTGCTCCTCCCTCATGGAGTGGTCAAAGAGCCAGTCACTGTGTTCATGACAGATACAGTCCCTGTTTGGCTTACTAAGGAACCCACATTGGAGACTGAGTCTGTGGGTTACATCTGAGCAGGATTTTTAGGTCCTCTCCTTGCCAGTCCTTGGTGGATCATGGTATATACTCACTCATAGTAGTTATTAGACTTATAATTTAGGATAAAAATCTATACTCCTAAAGAAGCTAAACAACAAGAAAGAACCTAGGGAAGATGCTCAACCCTGATTCAGAAGGGCAGTTGGAAGCAGGAGAAGACAGAAACAGGACAGGAGCCTACCACAGAAGGCTACTGAAAGGCTCTACTGATTGAGGTATCAAAGCAGAGGCTGAGACTCATGGCCAAACTTTGGGCATAATGCATGGAATCTTATGAAAGAAGGGGAAGATAAAAAGAGCTAGAGGGGACAGGAACTCCAAAAAGAGACCAACAGAGCCAAACCCCTAGGCCCTGGGTCCCCTACAGACTCTGATACCCCAATCAAAACAAATTTTAAGAGATGTAGATATATTAACAGGATTTGATCATGCAGCATATATATCTATATTAAAGCTCCATTGTACCTCATTAACATCTACAGTTAATTTATCATCAGAAATACAATAAAGAACTGAAAACACTGAATAAATTACCACTAAATATGACACATATGAGAATGTAATTCGTATTTCTAAAAAAAAAAAATCTGGTGGTTTTCCTTACACTTCTTATTAAGTCTAAACTCTTTCTCATGACCTGGATGTCTGTACATTATGCTATCTTCCCCAAACCCAACATTCAAAATTCTTTAAGTCAGTAACTTATTTCCTAATTAAATACCATAATTATATTTCTTGAGCATCAAGTTCTTCTACCCTTTTCATATTGTAAGGTCACCTTTATGTCTTGGCAAGTCCTTAGATGGATTTCTGAGAATAGCTTAATCCTAGCTACACACTCATTACAGCTCATGTGATCTGTGATATTTAATCCTTCACAGACTATGCATTATTAGTCATTTTCTTTCTCTCTAAATGTTTCTTTTTTCATAGTGCTTCCTCAAGATCCAGCTATATCACTCCTAGGCATTTATCCAAAATATGCTCATGTATACAACAAGAACATTTGCCCAACCATGTTCATAGCAGCTTTATTTGTAATCCAGAAGCTGGAAACAACCCTGATGTCCCTGGACTGAGGAATGGATACAGAAATTGTGATACATTTACACAATGGGATACTACACAGTAGTGGATCAGATCTAGAAAAGATCATCCTGAGTGAGGTATCCCAGAATCAGAAAGACACACAGGGTATATACTCACTTACAAGTGCATATTAGACATAAAATATAGGATAAACATACTAAAATCTGTACACCTAAAGAAGCTAAGCAAGAAGGAGGACACTGGGCAAGACGCTAAATCCTCATTCAGAAAGGCAAATGGGATAGACATCAGAAGAGGGTGAAAACAAGGAAAAACACAGGAGCCTACCCACAAAGGGCCTCTGAAAGGTTTTTCTAATTTTCAAAATTTACACTCTTGTAGAAAAACAGATTTTTTTTTGCTTAATATTGTACTGCTTATATCTGGCAAATATCCATCTTTCTCTTGAAAAATATCACAACACAGTAGCTTTAGGGAAAACAGATTTGTTATTTTCTTGTTCTGGAGGCCAGAGTTAAAAAATATGTCTCAGTGTATGAAAAATCATACTGCTTGCAGGTAAAACTGTATTCTTTCAGGAAGCTTAGAGAATACATTGGCTACTGTGTCTTTCAAGGGTTTTCATATAAATAAACTTAGAGTGGATAAGCAGGTTTCAATACCACCTTCCTGGTTCTGTCACTTCACCCGTCTTCCTTTCATTGAGAACCTCATAATTATATTAGATTTATGCTGTTAACTAAATTAGATAACTTATTTATCTTAAATCAGGTGACCATCCATCCTTATTTCTTCTTCAATAAAAAGTTCTACTTGATCAAGTTTTTAACAGATTCTTATAGCTGGAGGAATAATACAGGTTCCAGACATGCATCATTGTACCTGAGACAATACATATTCCTCACTCTTCAGTAATGGCAAAATGTTAAATTTTCACTTTTAATAAATATTAACTGTTTGCATTTAATTTGGTAGTTTAGTAATATTTTTTACTTATATAAACACTCAAAATTTATTACAATATTACAATAAGCCTCTACTTTATTTTTTATAAACTTTATACATAGCATTATATTTATATGTATATGCTTTCTGCCCCTTTTCTTAATAACACTTCCCATGTTGTCCCTTTCCTTCCTAAATTCATGATCTTCAATTATTATTTTACTTGTAAATGCATATATGAATTTAGCTAACTTATTATATAGTAATACACAATGATGATTTGAAGTTCATACTCCTTGGCATTTGTTAATGTATTATAAAATGGTTTCATTCAATGCAACTCTTTTCACACTGTCATTGATTTGGGAACTTGTATTTATCAAAAGTTGCCTATAAGAAAAGACTCTGGAAAGGCTATTTTCATCCCCTATTTCTTAATGTTTCCTGTCACCTGTCAGTTGCATCTTTTTCACATCTGCTCTGGTTTATCATTTCAGCTCTGTTCAATTTTCAGTATCTGTGACTCATGCTTTTCTTAATCACTTCCCCCAGAGTAAGCATAATCGCCCTCAGTTGCTTGAGGAGAGAAAGTGGAACACATGTAATTCCTCATCACAATCTAAACTGCATCCTATACAATTCACAGAATGCATCAACTCCCGCTTACAATTTTCAAATGGTGATGAATCAAAACTCTTATTCTATGTGTCCTAGCATAAGGACTCATTCTTCCCATAAATCCCTGAAGGCTTCAGGGAAACCAATTTGTGATTTCCATCACTCAACTGAGTTCATCTTTCTTAGCATCTGCATGTGAGCTGTGAGGTGCCTGATGCTTCATGAATTGATTTTCTGGACAGACATAGGTATTACTCTCTTAAAATAATACACTCAGTTTTGGTTCATTTTATGTGAAGCTTCTTTCACTTTGTCTTTATTATTTTTATTTATTTCTTAATTATTTTAAAAGCTCTTTATTATTTTATTGATTCTTTTGTCATATTTAAATTAACACACATAGTTTAAAGTTATATAAGCTTTAAGGTTATTTAAAAATAGAAAAAAGCAGGGTAACCATTTTTTTATAATCTTTATTTCATTGAAGATAGATTTTTTTCTTTGTTACAGTACCACACTCTCATTTGCATGGCAAGCACATTACCAAGTGAACCATCTTCCTAACCCCATACGTGGTTTTCTCTCTTTTTCTTAACCAATAAAGCTAAAATCTTATGTGATGTTTGACTTGACAGAAACCTAGACATACTTTGGAAGAGGAAATGTCAATTCAGAAATTACCTCTGTCAACCTGGCCTCTGGGCATGAATGTGAGAAATTAACTTGGTTGCTGATGGACGTGGGAATGCCCAGCTCACTGTGGGTTACCCTGTCTGAGCAGGTGGGCCTGGGCTATCTAAGAAAAATAGGTGAGCAAGCTAGAAGAAGCATGCCAGTAATCAGTGTTTCTCCCTGGTCTCTGACTCAGTTCTTGCCCAAGGTTTCTGCTTTATGTTTCTGCTCTGACTTCCCTCAGTGATGGATTGTTACCTTCAGGCTAAAAATAAACAACTTCCTTTCCTAAAAGACAAACAAACTACAACAAAAATAAAAGAAGAAAGAAAAATATGTATTTTTTTTTAATACAGTATGTTCTGATTATGGTTTCCTCTCCCCCAACTCCTCAGCCTTCTCGCTTTTTCTCCCTAAAAGCCATTCCAAGTTGGGTAAGTAGGGCGTTTCACCATCTTACCTAGTTTTGTGTAATGTTGTGCCTTTATTTACTGCTAGGTTTCTTTCTTTTTTTAATTGAAAGAGGTTATTCTCTCACAGAATACATGCTGGCCACAGTTTCCCTCCCTGTCACTATTCCCAGCGCCCCCTGCCTCCCTTCTCTCTAGATACACTCCTCCTTGCTTTTCCTTCACAAAGGAGCAGGCCTCCAAGACCCAACACCCAGAGGAGACAAAACAAGCTTCAATAACACATGGCAAGAACACTCGTTTCAAGGCTGGACATGCCAAGCCAACAGGTGAAGAAGAATTTCAAGAGCAGGCAAAATACCAGAGACATGCTCCCACTGTTAGCAGTTCACAAGATACACAGTTGGGCAGAGGTTATCACATAGAGGCAGAGGTTCTTACGCACCTCTCTTGCTCTGTCTGTGTCTGTCCGTCATATGAACTCTGCAGTCGACGTGACGTGCTATGTCAATGATGGTGTAGAACTGTGGAAGTGGCCAAACAATGTCCGGTCTAGCTTGAGGCCCACACCACAGAAGGAAGCCCATGCCTAACACTGCCGGGAGGATTGCCGGATACTCAGACACCTAAGGTAGAACCCAACAAGGCCGGCAACAAACAAACAAACAATAAATAAATATTCGATGAAATGTTTCCTAACGCTATTCTGCTAAGGTTAGAATAACCTTAAACTGGTGCCTTATCCAGTTATCATCTTAGAGGTTTCCTCTGGCAACAGATAGAAACTATTCAGTAATTTCATCTCTGCTGTAATTGTGTTCGGAGTTTCACAGGTTTCTGCCAAAGGTTGATTGGCTCCTTTGTTGCTGCTCTGAGGTGAGGCTGAACAGAAGGGTGACAGTAGCAAACAGTGAAATAGAATCTTTGAAGTGATGGACAGAGAAGCAGAGATGGAGCAGGAGGGGCAGCAGGAAGGGAGAGAGTGTGAGGAAAGACTGGGAAATAAGCATATCATTCCAAGTGGGATTTCTTCATTCAGCCAGATCCTGGGTTTATTTCCTTTTTAATTTTAAATATATCTAAAACTGAATTTTTTACCCTTTAAAATACCCAACTTTTTTTTCTCTAATTGTTGAAGATGTTTTCCAAAAAAGGTTTCATTTTATTTATTTCCAATTATAAAAAATAGTTGGAGGAAAAAAATGAATTCATACTGAACACCAAAGTTTACTGAAACTACATTCAAGGTTAAATATTTTTTTAATTTTTTTTATTTTATTTTTATCAGTTACATTTTATTAATTCTGTATCCCAGCCGTGCCCCGAACCCTCATTCCCTCCCAGTAACTCCCTCACGCCCTCATCACCACTGTGCCTCTTTCCAAGTCCACTGATAGAGGGGGCCCTCCCCCCCATTCATCTGATCCTGTTTTATCAGGTATCTTCATTGAGTTCCTGTTAGAAATAGTCCTTGTTCCCCTCACTTTGGGAAACCAATTGGTTACTGAGCTACCACAGGCTACATCTGA
>REGO01000482.1:64004-95632 GCA_010120015.1 Rhombomys opimus | reverse complement strand
TACTGAGCGCATCTGAAAGCCTCTAACTAGCAGTGTTTTCAAAGCAAAGACTCATGACCAAACCTTTGGCAGAGTACAGGGAATCATAAGAAAGAAGGGGAGTTAGTCTGATGGGGAAAGGATAAAAAAAGTATTTTTAAGAATATATGAACTTCAAGTGCTTAACAAAGAAGCTACTGATAACCAAACATTCCAAAATATGTCATGATTCAGGATAGTAATTTGAAATTTTCACTATGTTTTTGAAAATAGGATTTTTATAATAGTATATTATGCTCTGTCAGAATTCAAAAATAATCATGAAGGCATTTCAGACATTCATGACTATATACTCACTAGTTTCTAAACACACATACACTTGCATATACATATATGTAACATACATTATTTTATTTATGTCCATTTGAACAGTACATTTATTCACAATAAACACTTTTGTAAAATGCTTATGTGCAAAAACATTAAAATAGGTAAAATATTCAGACGTATTTTATTACAAGAAATATTTTTTCTCTATAAGAAATGGAAATATTAATGATTTTTGTATTTTAAAGAATCAGTAGAGAAAGGGAAATTATTGATAAAGAATGCATTTTTTATAAAGCGAATCTCATCAGGAGATATTTCTTAGATACTCAGAGATGTCCCTAAAATATGTTTATTACTTTATAATATGTGCTTAATATTTTAAAATGAAGTTTTAAAATGTTTTTCAAATTTTGGAAATGAGTGTTCTGCTTGCATTAGTCTTCCCTCCCTCTCTTCTCCAACTCTGCCTTGTTCCTACTACTCCATTCCTTCTGAACTTCATATTATTATTATCCTTCAATTATTATATGTATGTGCATATGTATGTATGTCTATTACACAGATGTTATAAATACAATCTGTTGAGATTTAGGGCTGACCTTTTGTAATTGGCTGATCTATCATGAGGCTGGTCACAGATAAAGACTGCTTACAGCAACCAACAGTTGTTTGTAGTTATTGCTTAAGAGAAGCCATGTGAGATTCGAATCTTTTTTGCCATTTCAAGCATTCCTGTCAGTTTTGAGTCCTTCTTAAGCAATCATTCTGTTGATATCTCCTGGTAGCACCTGCCTTCTCATTTATAGAAGCTACTATCTTAGAGCAGTACCCTGTCCTGGTCCTAAAGTCCAAAAGCAAAATCATCTGTGTCTTCATCATTAATGTTCACTGAATTCAGGCATAAGGATTGTGTTGAAGATGTCTCAATTAGTGCTGGTCACTACACAGTCAATTGTTCCCTGACATTTGACTAGTTGTGGTTTGTTATATTGATCTCTATCTGCTGAACACGCAATCATGTAAGAGACACACTTACTTGTGGTATAAGGACAAGTATTTAGAATGCATTTAGAAATGACACTGGTTTAATGAGATGGCTTCCTTTAATGATTGTTGTTTCTTTTAAAAGGTCTATGACCTCACCAACCATAGATAATTGACTAGGTTTATAATGCCACATGAATTCCCTCAAGCCTAATTAGATAACAGCTAGTTGAGAGCAGTGCATAATTCCACTGCTGGTACTTTTGTAATATCCTGACATTCTTGCCATTGTTGTTATCCATAGGCATCTCTGCTGACTGAATTTCTCTGTTGGCTATTTCCATAGCTCATTCTGGTACTGAGGGTTTTTTCTCATGGAGGAAGCTCAGGTGATCTGAGCATGACATAGCAAACCTTCTTGCATATGCTTGAGGAGGGAAAGTGCTAGTGACTCTAGTCAGGTTCAGGCCATTCTTGAAACCAGTCTTTATGTTGCCTGAAGATCCTAAGGAATTACTCTAGGGGATAGGATGGTTCACTTTCTTTTAGAATGTAGTGTCTTCGGAAGGTTTAGGAGGATAAAATGTTCTACCTCCTTTTAGAACATCCTGTGTTTTAGGGAGCTTCCATTCAAGATGAACACACTGCTCCTTTGTTTGGTTTTTATTTTTATTTAGAGGGAATTGCTATGTACATGCAATTTGTCTGCTGACTTGCTTTCTGTTCCACAGTGTCACAAGAAACTGCTCTAATGGTCTTGATGGAACTAGAACTAGTATAGTCTGCTATACTAGAGAAGTACAGTTTGTTGGCAAACACTCTAGCAATCTCTCTGTTTCAAAACTTTTCTAAAAAAAATAAAAATCAATAATATTGCACTTTAAAGAATAGAATATCTTATAGTTCTATATAAGTGAGTATATATCATGTGTGTCTTTCTCCTTCTGGGATACCTCACTCAGAATGATAGATCCTACCATTTGCCTGCAAATTTCATGATTTCCTCATTTTTAATTGCTGAGCAGTATTCCATTGTGTAAAAATACCACAATTTCTGTATCCATTCCTCCGTTGATGGACATGGGTTGTTTCCATGTTCTGGCTATTTCAAATAAAGCTGCTACAAACATGGTGGAGCAAATGTCCTTGTTGTGTACTTGAGCAAAGTTTGGGTATATGCCTAGCAGTGGTATAGCTGGGTCTTGAGGAAGCACTATTCCTAATTGTCTGAGAAAGTGCCAGATTGACTTCCAAAGTGGTTGTACCAGTTTACATTCCCACCAGCGATGGAGGGAGGATAAACATAATTTAATCTATACACCTAAATAAGATAAACAAGAAAGAGGACATGGGGTAAGATGCTCAATCCTAACTTAGAAAGACAAATGGGATGTGGTTTGGATGTAGGAGAAAACAAGGAGCAGGACAGGAGCCTACCGCAGAGCTCTGAAAGACTCTACCTAGCAAAGTATCAAAGCAGATACTAAGACTCATAACCAAACCTTCGGCAGAGTGCAGGGAATCATATGAAAGAAGGGGGAGTTAGTATGACATGGAAAGGATAGGAGCTCCACCAGGACCAAATATATCTGGGCACAGGGGTCTTTTCTGAAACTGACACTCCACCAAAGACCATGTATGGATATAACCTAGAACCTCTGCTCGGATGTAGCCCGTGGTAGCTCAGTAACCAATTGGTTTCCCACAGTAAGGGGAACAGGGACTATTTCTGACAGGAACTCAGTGGCAGGCTCTTTGACCTCTCCACCCCCCCAAGGGAGGAGCAGTCCTGCTAGGCCATAGAGGAGGAGATTGCAGCCAGTCCTGAAGATACCTGATAAAACAGGGTCAGATGAAAGGGGAGGAGGTCCTCCCCAAACAAAGGACTTGGAAAGGGGTAGGGAGGAGATGAGGGAGGGAGGGTGGGATTGGGAGAGAATGAGGGAGAGGGGTACAGCTGGGATATAGAGTTAATTAAATGTAACTAATAATTTTAAAAAATAAATAAATTATAAAAAAATAAGTTAAACAAGGATGCTGCTCTTGCTGTCTGCAAAAAAAATAGCTTTGCAGAAGCTTAAAAAAAGACAATATTTATGTTTTTGTTTTCAGGAATAAATTATTTTTATTGTTTTACACTTTTTTTCTGAATTAAAATCGAATTTTGTGCTTAATATATAGTATAAAGTAGATAGCAACCCATGTTAACATAAATATATAAATTATTTACACAAAAAACAAGTAAACCTATACCAGCAGCAGGAATAAAGAATACCAAGTATATTAATATTTTACTCTTTCAAAATTACTAAAATCAACCGAAGACCATGTATGGGGAATGACGTAGGCCCCCTGCTCAGATGTAGCTCATGTGCACATCAGTCTCCATGTGGGTTCCCTAGAAAGGGGCGCAGGGGCTGTCTTTGACATGGACTCATATGCTGGTTCTTTGATCACCTCCCCATGGCAAGCTGGCCTAAATAGGCCACGGAGAAAAAGAATCTAGAGAGTCCTGATGAGACCTGATAGGCTAGGGTCAGAGAGTAGTGGAGAAGGACCTCCCCTATCAGTGGACAAGAGGAGGGGCATTGGGGAAGTGGGAGAGAGGGTGGGACTGGGATGAGATGAGGGAGAGGGCTCAACAGGGGTACAAACTGAGTAAATTATAATAATTAACAGTAATAAAAAATAAAAACAAAAAGACTGTTTAAAGGGCAGAAAGAACTGGCAGGAACAGGGTTAATTCTATTATTTTTGGTTTTCAACTTTAACAAAGTTCTTTTAATTATTATTTTTAATGCAAAAAAGCATTTAACAAAGTATAATTGTGTGTATTTATGAGATGCATACTGATGTTGATATATGTATATAATGTTGGATGATTATATTAAATATTCATTACTTAAAAAATCAACAAGAATTTCAAAACAGAAGTAATAAAAGTGTATTTATTTTATAAAATAAATTACATTTTTATGTGACTCCTCTTCCACAGAATTTGATAATTCATTTTAGTGCTTGTCCCAAGTTGAGTACAATAATAAACAATAATGGTGATGAACGATACATATATAGATAATTGATGGATGCCTATAGTACTGTATAGATAAGAATATTTGTATGTAAATATACATATAGATTGAACTATATACATATAGATTGGCTGACTATAACCTATGTTCAAAACTTAATTTTGTATTTTAAACTTTAAAATCACATAATAAGTACATATCTTCAAACATGTAGAAATAACATATAGTAAAGTAAACTACAAATACTGTAGGCTATTATAATGCTGAGCATTTCTGTAAAATTTTCTTTGCCATTTAATATTCCTCTATTAAGAATTCTCTGTTTAGCTCTGTATCCAATTTTTTTAATGATATACTTTTTTTGGTATTTAAATTCTTGAGTTCTTTATATAGTCTGGATATTAGCCCTCTGTCTGGAGGTTTCTCCATCCCTGATCTCAAGCTGCATCATAGAGCAACAGTAATAAAAACGGCATGGAACAGGCATAGAAACAGAAAGGTGGATCAATGGAATCTAGTAGAAGAACCAGAAACAAACCCAAATACCTAGAGATACTTGATTATTGACAAAGAAGCCAAAACCATACAATGAAAAAAGATAACATCTTTAACAAATGGTGCTGATCTAAGTGGATGTCTACTTGTAGAAAAATTCAAATGGATCCATACTGATCAACCTGCACAAAACAAAAGTCCCA
Source organism: Rhombomys opimus (assembly GCA_010120015.1). Lineage (NCBI taxonomy): Eukaryota > Metazoa > Chordata > Mammalia > Rodentia > Muridae > Rhombomys > Rhombomys opimus. Next base: position 90,609 of record REGO01000482.1, on the reverse strand, counting down.
GTGGTTCAAAGACCTCAACATAACACCAGTCACACTAAAACTTTGGGAAGAGCCTAGAACTCATTGGAACAGGAGACAACTTCCTGAAAAGAACACCAACAGCACAGGCTCTAAGATCAACAATCAATAAATGAGACCTTATGAAACTGAAAAGCTTCTGTAAATCAAAGGACACCGTCATCAGAACAAAACAACAGCCTACAGACTGGGAAAAGATCTTCACCAACTCTATATCTGCTGTCTACTCTATTTCCCCTTCTGAGTGACATTCCAGTATCCTCCTATCTGCCTCCCTTGTTACTTAGCTTCTTTGGGTCTCTGTATTTTAGTATGGTTACCCTCTACTAATATTCACTTATAAGTTTGTAAATACCATCTGCATCTTTCTGGGTCTGAGTTACCTCACTTAGAATGATCTCTCCTAGTCCCATCCATTTGCCTGAAAATTTCATGATTTCTTTGTTTTTATTAACTCAGTAGTATTCCATCGTGGAAATGTAGGCATTCTTCAGTTGAGGGACATCCAGGTTGTTTCCAGTCTCTGGCTATCATGAATAAAGCTGCTTTGAACATAGTTGGCCAAATATCCTTATTATGCAGTGAACCACCTCATAGTCAGGTAGAACAACCTCCTACCCAGTGGAAGGAGGGAAACAACTCCCCTCTGACACAACCTGTGATCCAAAAATTACCCTGACTAAATTAAGTGCAGGGATAATGAGGAAACAAAGATGAAGGAAAATCCAGCCAACAACTGGCCCAACCTGAAACCCACCCCAGGTGGAGAGCCAGCCCTTGGTACTAATAATGATACTCTGCGATGCTTGCAGACAAGAGACCAAGTTGACTATTGTCTGAGAGTCTCCAGCAGCAGATTGGGACCAATGCTGGGACTTGCATCCAAGCTTGGGGCAGAGCTCTGAGTGTCCTGGTGAAGTGTTGGGAGAAAGATGGAAGAGTCTGGAATGGACAGGAACCTCATAAGAAGACCAACAGAGCCAACTAACCCAGACCCATGGGGATTTTCAGAGACTGAAACATAACCTAAGGAGCATGCATGATCTGGATCTAGGCCCCCTGCATACAAGTAGCCAATGGGATCCTTGGTCTTCAAATGGGTTGCCTGGAGAGTGGAGGTGGTGGCAAGTGTTTCTAACAAGGACTGTATTGCCTTCTTTTGGATCACTTCCCCCTGTCAGGGCTGTCTTGTCTGGCCTCAGGAGATGAAGATATGCTCAGTACCCTCCTGAGGCAACTTGATATACTGGGGAATGTTGGTATGGGGAAGGGAGGATACCCTTTTCTGGGGGAAAGGGAAAGGGCAAAGGGAAAGAAGGAGTCAGCACTCATAGGATGTAAAGTAAATAAAAGAAAACAAAAAATTAAAAATTTTCTTATTCTCATTTAAAATAAATTAAAATAGAAGCTAATTAGGATTCATGCCTTAAACTGTTAATGTGTGTTTTCAAGCTGAATATTTGCTTCAAAATATTAGGAGAAGAGTATATGGGAGGGTTTTGAAGGAGACAATACAAGGCAGAAATTTCATTAAATTATAATTAAAATTTTAAAAATCATAATGTAATATTAGTATGTTTAGCATACAGAAATTACAAATAAATTCAAACTATTATATTAAGAATTAAATTGCTTTATTTATCAAACCAGGATGTGTGTATCATGAAGCACAAAATTGTGAATTAAGAAACATCTTGATAAACAGATGAACACATGCAACCTGCCCATAAGTAACAAAAATAAGTAGATAAATAAATAAAATTAATTTATTACTGGATTATTGTATTTTGAATAGATTTCAAACTCTGTTGATTTAAATGATCAATATCTCTGTTTCAATGTTATTTTGTTATAGCTAATCCATTTTACTGTCAACACAATCTATGAGATACTGAACCTTACTTTTTCATAAAGTCTACTTTCTTGTAATAGCAAGATCATATTTAAAAAGTTTCTAATACACATTGCATAGGTAAGAATTATAGATCCATGCTTCCTATTAGTGGAGCAAAACTGTGCTCTGCATTGTTAATCAAAATCAACTGAAATAAATTAGAAATTACTTTAAAGCTAAAACAAGCTAAAAAAAGAGAGGAAGTCTTTTAATAAAAATGATGTGTAATTGTAATATTTGTTTCCTGTAAATAGAAGACTTTGTTTGCATTAATTACACAAGCAAAGATCAAACAAGTTCTTGGTTGGAATGTGATCGTGTTTATAAAACAAATTGTTCTGAAAAACACAGTTAAATAATTAAGGAGACTTTTTAGGTGCAATCTAGAATAAATTAACGTTTTTCTATTGTTTTCTTATACGACTGATATAAAACAGAGAACTTTGGTTTTGAACAGTCTTTAAAAGTGCCAAGAAGGACATCTTTGATAAATACATATTTGCATAATAAGTACCTATTTAAAGATCTATTTCAGGAAACAATAATAAAGATACTTTATTCTTAAGAATATCCAAATGCACAATATCAAGCAAAGTCACATTTATTTTTTTCAGCGGGTTATAAACTACCTCGTATTGATTTCTATTTCTTTAATTTTTTTTTTTTTATTGTTGTTGTTAGTTTGGTGGCCAGACAAGGATTTCAGTCTTTAGGAAATGTTAGTCAAAAGAAGGGCTTATTACTGCAACAAAAATAGCGCAAATTCTACTCATAGAGTGCCCCCCCCCCAGTAATTATTCCTGCACAATTGCATTTTCCTCAAGGTAGCTGGAGTGCCATAATTGATGATTTTGGGCATGGACTTATTATGTACTAATAACAGTGTTTGGCCTATTACCATGAGCTCTCTCCTGCTGTTTTATAATTAGCTCTGTGCATAGTGTGGACAAGTAGCTGTGTCTTTCATGGACAGTTCACCAGGTATAACATAACAGCTCCTTGGGTGCCAATTAGTTGGACCTGTCAAACTCAATTTCAGCAATTTTTAGTTTGCATATTATAACCCCAAAAGCTGTAATTGTGACAACAAACAGAGCAGATGACTAGCTAAAAGAAGTATCTCCTTTGACAACATAGATTCCTTTCTATTCATTATTATAACAAAAGAACATTTCTTAAAATTGCCCAGTGATTCAGAAATGGGAGTAATGTTTAGCCTACATAAAGCAGTTATCAACAATTCTTATTTTCAGTGTAAGTTTTTAAGCTTGAATGAAAATGAATAATGCAAAGAAGTGAGAAAAGGTACATTATTTTTCAAAGACAATATTTAATAGAGTATATTTAAAGTTTTCTTAAAAGTATATTCCATATATTACAAATATTACATATATTACATATATATTCCTGAATAATTAAACAGAACCAGCTCTGACTATATAATAGTATTTGTATGTAAGTTTTAAGGGCTGAGTATTTGGAATTGGATAAACAATTGCTGTGCCCTTCCCTGGAAAAAACTGTTTCTCCTGCTCTCTGCTTTTTTTATTTCCCTGTAGTTCCTTTAAAAAAAACCACTGAGTCAACTTAATGCTGTCTGCATGTGCATGGGTGTAGAACCATCCACTGTATTATTATTATTTTCTTCTCTCAGAAGCCAAAATCTGCCAATAGGGCTTCAGCTATAGATGGGACCTTTTCCACAGTACATGATGAGATTTTGGCTGGCTTGGTCTTATGAAAGTCTTGTGTATGCAATCACAGCCACTGTGAATTTCTGTGTATTGATGCCATGTTGAATGCACCAAGTAACGTTCATTTGCAGACATTTAATACAGCTGGCTATGATTACTTTTCTAGTGCCTCTTCTGCATTGATCTCTGAACCCTTATCCTTGGGGGAAGTGTTAATTAGATGTCCCACTTTGAGCTGAGTACTTCACAATCTCTTATTGCCTGCATGTTAAATAATTACTGGTCTCTGTTCCATTAAAAACAGTGTTTGAGAGATCTATTAATCTATATATCTAGTAATAACTCAACATGTGTTGGTTTTATACTGTGTCCATTTAGCAGAATAACAGCATAACATTTTTCCTTATCGACCATGACTTAGCCAGCCACAGATCTATGCCCTTTTACCAGTTAGAGGCATGGGTTCCATCTTATGGAGTAAGTTTTTTTATATACTTTTTGTTTGTTTGTTTGTCTGTCTGTTTGTTTGTTTGTTTCTGCATGTATGTGTGTCTCTGTGAAGGTGTCATGTCCCTTGGTCCTGAAGTTACTGACAGTTGTGAAACATCATGTGTGTGCTACAAATTGAACTCATGTCCTCTGGAAAAGCAGTCAATGTTTTCAACCACTGAGTCATCTCTCCAGACCTATGGAGCAAGCTTTTAATTCAATTTGGTGATTGCTACATGCAAATAACTTGTATTCATCAGATGTAATTGCATCTCAGAAGCTTACTACTGAATAATTTCACCCTTTATAGCTCTTTCTGAACTCTAGCTGGCTAATTGAACTCAGATGTTCAAGCTTGAATCCCTCTCTGAGCTGACTGATTCAACCTGGCTTCTCTTGGCTTCTGACTAACTTTCTCTGCTTGGTCTCTCACTGCACTGACTTCCAGTTGACTGATCTCAACTGAACTAACTATTCAAGTGAGCTTCCAGAATTTACTGAATTTATTCAATTCACTGCCTCTCCCTGTTCTCTCTTACATATGCCCAGCTGTTCTTTTGAGAGGTGGGCATATCCTAGTCTGTCAGATATTCCTCTGATTCATCACAATATCTACCCCTCATTTAGATACCATTTTTTTTTAGATTAAAGGTTTATACTAAATACTTGTCTATATTTCAGCCAGAGGGATTAAAGGTGTGGTATGTTTGCATTCCAGTTAGATCACACAGACCTAGGTATTTGGATGTGGCAATTTGCCAGACAGCGTATTTCTGGATTAAAATTCCTCTACAGTTACTTCCATTTCATTCATGGCATTGTTGTACTAGCAGACATTTCTTACTTAGTTCACAGCTACTTAAGACTGTTGATTACGTTTCTTCTCTAGCAACACAATGAAAGCTATTTTGAGGGTCCTCAGAAAGCTAGACATAAATCTTCCATATTATTCAATTGGGACAAGTGTGCATATTCCTAAAGGATGTTATATCCCACTACATAGATAATACCTACTCATGTTTATTGCTAACTTATTTACAATATCAGAAAATCACAAATGGTCATTTCTCCATTAATTGATTAACTAATGATGAAAATTGAATGCTTATACATAATGAAGTATCATTCCACTGTCAAGAAAAAAAAATGAAATGAGGAAGTTTCCAGGTCAAAAGATAGAGCTGGAAATAATTTTCTGAGTAGATAATTTATAGCTAGACAGACAGATGCCATGTTTTCAACTATGCAGATGCACTAACTGAAGGTGAGTATGTATTTAAATCATAGTCATCATAAAAGTCAGGAAGAGAGACATAGAGTGAGTTTTAAGAGAAGGGGGCTAAAATACATATGATGTGAAAGGTGAGAGGAAGATAACAGGAAGAGTTAAAGGAGATAGAGGTGGAAGTGTGGGGAAGAGGATGAGTGGGGTCCCATATGTCACTCTTACAAACATTGTGAGCTACTGTTATCACTCTTAGAGGTCTTCTAGAACTTAATGGTGGATCTGGATTGCTGAAGAAAACTCATATTTTAGTTAAAAAGCCATGCTTTAAAACACTTGCTTTTTGCTGATTTTTGAGACCATTATTTTGAGCAAATGCAGTGTTATTCTATTTGAATGTCAAGCTTAAACTTTGCACAAGACTACCATTCTACCATCAAGAAGTTTTATACGGAAGGCAAATATTTCATCAACTTCTATATTTAGTTTTTGTTCTGCCAGCAAGGAACATATTGTAAGTTATGTTTTCTGATTTACTATCTTCTAGGTTGTAAACAGAGACGTGAAAATCTACACCCGACTGAATTTACTTTTAGAATATCCTCATATATAGAGAATCAGTGAATTATTCCAACTAACACAAAAAAAATATGCCTTTCTTGTTTATTTCATAATCTTTTTGGTGTTTTAATAGTTGTTTTTTGTGCATATGTCTGCACATGTGTTGGTGTGTTTGTGTGTGTGTGGTTGGGTTATATAGGTCTTTGTGGACACATTTAACTTCAAGGAATAGTCAGAGGAGAATAATAAAGACAGTGTTCATGACAGAAGCCAAGAGTATAAACACGTTAATCCAAATATCAAATCCTAACATTTAACATTTTGATGAAAAAAGTTGTTTTGTAATTACTACTGATTCTGAATACATAGATAATAATAGATGTGATAAAGGAAGTTTGACTTCTTTTCAGTTGCACTCATTCTTATACTCCTGTGATTGATTGTAACATATAGATAAACACCGATTCCTTACCTGTTAGTGATGGCCATCTTTTGTTTATTCTTGGTAATAAAATGTGGTATAAATGACTGTCAACTCTCAGGAAAGTTTCATAGAAGAATTACACATTGATTCTTTTTACCAGTACACATTACAGTGGCTTGTCCTTCTATACACTTATAAAAGATGCTAAAGGGCTTTTTATGTTTTTTTTTATTTCTTTTTAGAACTTTTTTATTAGAATTTTTTATATTTTTATATTAATTACAGTTTATTCACTCTGCATCCCAGCTGTAGCCCCCTCGTGCCCTCCCAATTCCACCCTCCCTCCCTCATCTCTTCCCATGACCCTCTCCAAGTCCACTGAGAAGGGTGGTCCTATTCCCCTTCTATCTGACCCAGGACTGGCTGCATTGTCTTCCTCTGTGGCCTGGTACAGCTGAACTCCCCACAGAGGCAGGTGATCAAAGAGCTAGCCACTGAGTTCATGTCAGAGATAGGCCCTGTTCCCATTACTAGGGAACCCACTTGGAGACTGAGCTGCCATGGGCTACATTTGTGCAGGGATTCTAGGATTTCTCCATGAATCGTCCTGGCTTGGACTATCAGTTTCGGAAAAAACCACTGGGCCCAGATTTCTTGGTTCTGTTGCTCTCCTTGTGATGCTCTTGTCCCCTCCAGGTCTTTCTATTTCCCCTTTCTTTTATAAGATTCCCTGCACTCTGCCCAAAGCTTGACTATGAGTCTCCACATCTGCTTTGATTTCCTGCTGGGTGGAGTCTTGCAGGGGCCCTTTGTGGTAGGATCCCCTCCTGTTCCCTGTTTTCTCCCTCTCCCTTCAAATCAATATTTTTTAATATAGAAAACAGCACCTACAACAGTAAGTAATGTTTAAAATAATTTTAAATGATTTTTGAATATTTCAAATTTTGAAGATTTACTTCATTTTTTAATTAACTTTTTCATTTTTTATATTAATTACAGTTTATTCACTTTGTATCCTGGCTGTGGTCCCCTCCCAACTCCACCCTCTCTCCCTCAGCTTCTCCTATGTCCCTCTCCAAGTCCAAGGATAAGGGAGGTCCTTCTACCCTTCCATCTGACCCTAGCTTATCAGGGATCATCATAACTGGCTGCATTGTCTTCTTCTGTGGCCTGCCAAGGCTGCTCCCCCATCTAGGGGAGGCAGACAAAGAGCTACTCCATGAGTTCATGGCAAAGACTGTCCCTGTTCCCCTTTCTAGGGTACACACATACTGAGCTGCCATGGGCTATATCAGAGCAGGGGTTCTAGGTTATCTCCATGCATGGTCCTTGGTTGGAGTATCAGTCTCGGAAAAGAACCTTGTGCCCAGATATTTTGGTTCTGTTGCTATCCTTGTGAAGCTCCTGTCCTCTCCAGGTCTTTCTGTCTCCCCCTTCTTTCATATGGTTCCCTGGACTCTGCCCAAAAGTTTTATATGGAGTCTCAGTATCTGTTTTGATGAAGGAAAAATTCAACAGGAGGGACAATAATAAATTGAAAGTGATCTCTACATGAAGACAGAAATGAATTATACAACTATAATTAGTATTAGCATAGGTTTGATTATAAGATGCTTTCCTTCCAGGAACAACAAAGCCACCAAGTGTCAAGGAGAACCCAGTGTTAGCAAACAACTGTATACATCAGCAACAATTTATTTTAAATCATCATTATGTGTAAAAACACATGAAATTATTACTAAAGTAGACTCCTTTAAAAACAATAATAAAATATTTTATATAAGCATAATGCTTTTAATCTGAATATACTTATCTGCTGGTAGTTAGATCCTCCTATGGAGAACCCAGGTACGTGTGCTGTAAGCTATATTATGTGCCTGTGGCTAAGTGACTAGGAATACCATTACACTAAACTGGTTATACTAAACAGGAGAAACTCAATTCAATATGATTCATGTAACATGGGAATAATAATAAAATTAGCACTAGTGAAATAAATAGGCTCACAAGTGGGAGTGACCGAGGATAAAAGTACTGGGGAGTTAAAGGATTGAACGTTCCCATTAGAGATGCCAGATGGGGACACTTGGCCAGCATAAAAGCACTCCATGTTTTGGGTGGAAGGGGAGGTCTCCTTTCTTTTCTTGTCTTTTCTTTTCTTTTCTTTTCCTTTCTTTCCTTTTCTTTCTTTATTTCTGATTTTCTCCTGTTTGTTTGATTGATTTCTATTGTTTTTTTTATTCTGTGTGTGTGAGAGAGAAAAATAATATGAAATAGAGTGCACAGGGAGATACAAAGAATCTGGGAGAAGTTTGGGATAGGGAAGCAATATGATCAAAATATCTGTATAATAAACAGGTTTAATTAATTTTTTTAAATCTAAGAATACTAAAAAAATATATGCCTGGATTCTGGGTGAAGGACAAAAATCCTAATAAACATACTAAATTCAAATATAAAAAGAATAAAAGAAAGTATGATGAAAATTAATATTCTGGTAATATTGTAGAGGTGACTTAGAGTGAGTAAATTTTTGTCACAAGTTTGGCTGAAGGTAGTGGAAAATTGTGGGTATTTTGGATAGTCTAAGTAATTTTTATGATTTAGAAGGAGCTCACAGTTTTGTCTGCAGCTCCTACCCTAAAAGAAAAAAAGAAAAAAAAGAAGTCTCTCTTCATTCAGTTTTGTCAGTCTGCTTCTCATAAAAAATAACTATCAGATTTTCAAATTTCATGATATGTGTTGTTTTGAGCACGGGGAAGTGAGAAGCCTGTTTGTGAGAAAGACAGTTTTACATCTTACTTGACCCCCGATAAATGGGAGCACAGCCTCTGCTTTCAAGCTTTCATTTCATTTTGACTCTGTATGTTTACTGCAAATTTCATATCCTTTCAGAAAACTTGGAAACAGACAATATAAGTGCTCTCTCTTTTTTTTTTTAAAGAATGAGAAGATAAAGCTGGATATTGTAAAGGACAAGAGAAGAGAATGAAACACAAACACCCATGAGCACAGTGAAGTTTGTTGTGGACTTTTTGTTTATGATATGTAAACATGTTTTTGTCATAACCGCAAGTGGGTGAATTTAGTTTGTTCACAGCTGATCATTGCTTAGCGTAGGGGTGTGGGCTTTGCCAGCTGGAATTATTTGAATTCTGAGGACTTTGAGGGGTATAAATATGATAGCCCAGAAGAAGAAAACGGAGTGGCTTGGGAAAGACTAAGATGAAGGACTGCTTGCTGCTATTGCTGGCTTGCTGGCTTGCTGATTACCTGGACTTCTGGATATCCTGAAGACAGATATGGGTATTACCCCCCTAAAATCCTAAGACCTTACCCAGGAGGAAGAACTAAAGAGGGCTATGACCCCATTTCCTTCCAACATTTTTTTTCTTCTACCTGGTACAGAATAGCTTTTGATAACTTTGAAGTCATGTAAATACTAAAGGCTGGTCAGCATCCAGGAAGAAATATAAAATTGCTATGAAAGAAATGGAGGACCAGTACTCTGTTTTCACATGTGGAGAAATAATGTCTGTGGCCATAAATGAGACTCCTTGGATAAGAATCATAACCCATCTATCCTAAAATGGAACATCACTGAATAAGTTGCTTTAAGTTCATTTTGCATCAGTATTATGTTTTGTGAATAGTGAATAAATACAGTATGCCTCATCAAAGAATACTGGATGCTAAGACAGACACAAAAGTTTCTATGTGTTCATTCATTATAATTATTAATATTATTATGAACTCTGTACTTTATAATAACTAATTCTAATGCATGGACAGAGTATAATTAAATGATTACTAGTGAATATTTTTAGGAGAGCACACATGTGTAAATCAGTGACTGCGATGTTGCCTGCTTCTTATAATACAGAATAGGATCATGCTGAATCACAAGCTTCGGGAATAAACCTGGAACTGCCTGGCTATGCGACACTGCGAGATGTTCTCCCTTCTCCCCCAAATCTCATTGTTTGCAAGCTGCACACTAACTAAATGTTTTACCTTGTCATCTCTGTCGCTGTCAGCTCTATCTCTCTCTGTCTGAGAAAAATAATGAAATAAAATTAGAATAAACATAAGAAGAGGTTGATCCATATTCAAACTTGAAATTGTAGATAACCTCAAACAGGGTTTAGCAAGACAAGGAAACATAATAATTTGTTTGAGTATCTTATATAGTACCAACAAATTAATTTTGAATGTCAGCTTTAATCAAAAATTATCATATAAATGTTTACATCTTATCTCACCTATTATTTGCATATTTTCAATGGGAAACATCTTGACATCCTTTCTCAGAAACAGTGCAGTGTGATCTAATTACCAAGTTAAAAAGGTTTCATAGAACAATGAGAAGGATGTGTCATGGAGACCTTGAAATTAAGATGGCCTGTAATGAAGAAGTGACCTGAGATATTTCCTTCTAGGATTATTTTGGGAGGGTAGTTACATAAAGCATAGTTGAAACATAAAAGGTCCTCATTTTTCAAGGCAGAATAGAGACCTTTAATCTATGATTTTACTTTCCTTACTGCTGTTTATCCGTTATAATACTAGGTACATGACTAAGTCATGCTTAGCATAAAAAAGATCTTTAGTTTGGCCCTCAACACCACCAAAGCTAAAGAAAGGAAAAAGAAAAAAAATTAAAATAAAACATAAACATAGAAAATTTTGTAAAAATTTATATTCCTTTTTTAAAGTTTTTATTTTATTTTTAATTACTCTTTATTAATTTTGTGTTCCCCCTCTAGTACACTCCCTCCTCCCCTCCCAATTTCTCCTTTCTCCCTCATTCTCCATCCATGCCCCTCCCCAAATCCACTGGTAAGGGAGGTTCTGATACTACTCTGTTAGGTCTCATCAGGAGTGGCTGCATTGTCTTCCTCTGTGGCCTGGTAAGGCTGCTCCCCCCTCAGGGGGAAGTGATCAAAGAGCAGGCCAATCAGTTCATGTCAGAAGCAGTCCCTGTTCCCATTACTATATGACTCACTTGGACACTGAACTGCCATGTGTTTCATCTGTGCAGGGGTTCTAGGTTATCTCCATGCATGGTACTTGGTTGGAGTAAGAGTATCAGGAAAGACCCCTATGTTCAAATTTTTTGGTTCTGTTGTTCTCCTTGTGGACCTCCTGTCCATACATATGCAAATAGATCCATACTTATCACCCTGCACAAAACTAAAGTCCAAGTGGATCAAAGACCTCAACATAAAACCAGACACATTAAATCAGTTAGAAGAAAAAAGTGTGGAAGACTTTAGAACTCTTGGTACAGGAGACAACTTCCTGAACAGAACACCAACAGCACAGGCTCTAAGATCAACAATCAATAAATGGGACCTCATGAAACTGAAAAGCTTCTGTAAAGCAAAGGACACCATCATCAAAACAAAACAACTGCCTACAGATTGGGAAAGAATCTTCACCAACCCTTTATCTGACAGACAGCTAATATCCTGTATAGATAAAGGACTAAAGAAGCTGAAAGCAGAAAACCAAGTTATCCAAATAAAAAATGGGTATGGAGCTAAACAGAGAATTCTCTGTTGAAGAATATAAAATGGCAGCGAAACACTTAAAGAGATGCTCAATATCCTTAGCCATCAGGCAGATGCAAATTAAAATGACCCTGAGATTTCACCTTACACCCATCAGAATGGCTAAGATGAATAACTCAAGTGACAACACATGCTGGAGAGGTTGTGGAGAAAGGGGAACGCTCCTTCACTGCTGGTGGGAATGTAAACTTGTACAACCACTTTGGAAATCAATCTGGTGCTTTCTCAGACAACTAGTTCCTCAAGACCCAGCCATACCACTCCTAGGCACATATCCAAAAGAGACTCAAGTACACAATAAGGACATTTGCTCAACCATGTTGGAAGCAGCTTTATTTGTAATAGCCAGAATCTGGGAACAGCCCAGATGCCCCTCAACTGAAGAATGGATGCAGAAATTGTGGTACATCTAAACATTGGAAATTACTCAGCAATGAAAAACAAGGAAATCATGAAATGTGCAGGTAAATGGTGGGTCATGGAAAGGCTCATCCTGAGTGAGCTGTCCCAGAAAGAGAAAGACACACAAGGTATATACTCACTCATATAGACATATAATATAGGATAAACCTACTAAAATCTGTACATCTAAAGAAACTAATCAAGAGAGAGGACCCTGACTAAAATGCTCAATCCCTAACATTAAAGGCAAAGAGGATGGACACCAGAAGAAGAAGAAAACAGGAAACAAATTAGGAACCTGCCACAGAGGGCCTCTGAAAGGCTCTGCCCTGTAGACTATCAAAGCAGATGCTGAAACTTATGGCCAACTGTTGGGCAGAGTGCAGAGAATCTTATGTAAGAAGTGGGAAATAGTAAGATCTGGAGAGGACAGGAACTCCAGAAGGAGAGCAACAGAACCTGAAAATTTGAACACAGGGGTCTTTCCTGAGACTCATACTCCAATCAAGTACCATGCATGGAGATAACCTAAAACCCCTGTACAGATGTAGCCCATGACAGTTTAGTGTCCAAGTGGGTTACATAGTAATGGGAAGAGGGACTGCCTCTGACATAATCTGATTGGCCTGCTCTTTGATTCCCCCCCCCCCATATGGGAGCAGCCTTACCAGGCCACCGAAGATGACAATGCAGCCACTCCTGATGAGATCTGGTAGACTAAGATCAGAAGGAAGGAGAGGAGGACCTCCCCTATCAGTGGACTTGGGGAGGGGCATGCATGAAGAAGGGGGAAGTAGGGTGGGATTGGGAGGTAAGGAGGAAGAGGCTTATGGGGAGTTACAAAGTGAATAAAGTGTAATTAATAAAAGTTAAGAAAAATGGTCAAGAATAACAAAAAGAAAACAAAAAAAGAAAGATCAAAAATATCATCGTCATATTATTTCTGATATTGGCACTCTTTAATTTTAAGAATAAGATTAGGAACTTCACACGGAGGGCAACAAAACCAAAAATTCTGGGCACAGGGGTCTTTTCTGAGACTGATACTCCAAACAAGTACCATGCATGGAGAAAACCTAGAACCCCTGCTCAGATGTAGTCCATGGCAACTCAGTCTCCAAGTGGGTGCCCTAGTAATAAGAACAGGGACTGTCTCTGACATGAACTCAGTGGCTGGCCCTTTAATCACCTACTCCAGAGGGGGGAGCAACCTTGCCAGGCCACAGAGGAGGATAATGCAGCCAGTCCTGATGAGACCTGATAGGCTAGGGTCAGATGGAAGGGGAGGAGGTCCTCACCTGTCCATGGCCTTGGAGAGGGGCATAGGAAGAGATGAGGAAAAGAGGGTGGGGTAGAGAGGGGATGAGGGAAGGGACTACTGATGAGATACAAAGTGAATAAACTGTAATTAATAAAAAATAAATTAGTCAAAAACACTTAACAAAGATAAAAAGATTATGATTGAAAGCCAAGTGTGGTGGTATATGCCTGTAACCCCAGCACACTGGGAAGCAGAGACAGTTGAATCACTGCGAGTTTGAGGCCAGACTGGTATACAAAGCGAGTACAGGACAGCCAAGACTGCACAGTGAAATCCTGCCCCCCCCCAAAAAAAAAGCATACAATTGTTTGATTGAATGAATAAATTAATGGTTAATTGATTGATTGACTGAAAGATTTATTTGTATCTTTGTTTTGCCTCCATGCAAATCTGTGCGTATTGTGGGTGCCTGGAATCAAGAAAGCCAGAGAGAGCATTTGTAACCCCTACAACTGAAAAAGTTACAGACAGTTGTTAATTACTATGTGGGGATTGAGAATTGGACCTGAGCCTCCTGGTTCAGTGCTTTTACTCACTCATCTATCTGCCCAGCACCGTGGAGTATGAGATCACATCTACTTTACTTTTATGTCTCCTACATTTAAATTTATTCATTTATTTGATTAGGGTCATGAACAGGTGTTCACAGGTGGCCTGGATTCTGGAGGTTAGAGAAAAATAACAGGAATAGTTTCTTTCTTTTCACCATCTGGATTAAATACAAGTTTTCAGGCACGTTGGCAAAGTTGGTTTATTTTCTACACCCTTAGAGAATTAATAGTGTGTAGGAAAAGGCAGTGAATATATATACATATATGTGTATATATATTCAGAAATGTAGCAATTTTTATTATTTGACTCTGTATTTGGAAATTCTATTTTATGGTATAATCTAATAGTTCTAACTTTTTTATTACCCAGACTTCTGCCAGTTTTGTGCTTCTGAGAAACCAGGAGAAGTTTCACTGCCTCTTTGTTTTATACCAACTGCTCTGTATTGCTTTGATTTTGTTTTCTGTTTCCATCCTGTTACTTTCTGACATGATATTTTGTTTAAAAATATTCAAAATTTGTGGAGCTCCTATCCTTTCCCCATCAGACTAACTCCCCTTCTTTCTTATGATTCCCTGTACTCTGCCAAAGGTTTGGTCATGAGTCTTTGCTTTGAAAACACTGCTAGTTAGAGGCTTTCAGATGAGCTCAGTAGACCCCTGTCATGCGTTCAATGCACATCCCATCTGTCTTTCTAAACGAGGATTGATCAAATATATCTGGGCACAGGGTCTTTTCTGAAACTGACATTCAACCAAGGACCATGTATGGATATAACCTAGAACCTCCGCTCAGATGTAGCCTGTGGTAGCTCAGTAACCAGTTGGTTTCCCAAAGTGAGGGGAACAAGGACTATTTCTAACAGGAACTCAATGAAGATACCTGATAAAACAGGATCAGATGAAGGGGGGGAGGTCCCCCCTATCAGTGGACTTGGAAAGGGGCACAGTAGTGATGAGGGAGGGAGGGAGGGACGGGGAGGGAATGAGGGTTCGGGGCACGGCTGGGATACAGAATTAATAAAATGTAACTGATAAAAATAAAAATAAAAAAAAATAAAAAAAAAATAAAATAAAAAAAATAAAAAAAAATATTCAAAATTTTGTATTCTTAACCTGGAGTCAGAGCTTTATTGTGGGACAAGAATTTTAAATCTTTGTTATTTGTTGTGTTTTTTTCTGTGTGTCTGTTAAATTTTACTATTTTATTAGAAACTAAGATCTGAGACTGATTACAGTTTTACAAATATTTCATTGTATTCTTGTTGCTTAAAAATATTATAAACACTATGTATATCCTAATTCTGCTGTATAAAAATCTGGTCACTTAATTGGATTTAATAAATACAACATTCACAACAATAGCTTTTGTCTCATTTATGCTATATATTTTCAAAAACATGTGAAAGAACACTTTGAAATAATGTTTTAAAATATTTCACTTTCATTTATATTGCTTATCCTAGGAAACTTTGTAAAAATTTCCCCAAATCTCAATCTCCTCTGATGAAACTACCAAATATCTTTGTCTTTAAATGGAAATGGAATTTCAGAACAAATTACATTGTCTGAAAATATCTTCATCCTCCTTATCAATCAGAAATGGCCTTCCAAATTCAGTTTATTGCATCTTAAGGATTGTACATTTGATTCTGTTCCATTTTCAATTACAGTGAAAGTGACCAAGACCGATATGATTTCCTCTGAGTTCTTCCTATGATTTCAAGTGGGAAATCCTTCCATAGCATTAGATTTCAATCTTGATCCCCAGCCTGTAGTAATACTGTGAAAGCTGTAAAGATTTTAGGATTTCATTTAAAGTTTATAACTCTCCTTTTTGTTCTGGTTGGGATTTCTCTGCTTTCTCTTTGCAACATGAAACTGTGGCCACCTCACCACATTCATTGTACCATTAACTCAGAATCCATGTGTCTATGACTTTCTCTCACATTGAGATGCAAATCTTCTCTGAGCAAGAATATCATCTCTAAGGCATAGGAAATTATGCTGATCTCTTGTCAGTCTTCCTGAGTGTTTTGCTCTGTAACTGATATGAGGAAAGATTTCCTTTTTCTCCAGTTTAAACTAATCAGTCTCTCAAGATGTTCCTGGTGATACTCCCTTCAAAGACTTTTGCTCTTCAGTTAAAACACTTCGTTTATGTAGTTCAAAATGTACTTCAGCTCAACTTAGGCACCTTTTCATATTGCAATATTTATTCATGAGTAAAGTCAATTCTTACTGTTTTGATTGGTGTCCAGGTTTCTCTTTAGCACCTGTCACCCCATTCCCTTTCTAAATATCATCATTGGCAGCTTACATGTCTATTCGTCTAATATTCACTCATGTTCTCTACCCAATATTTTATGACTAGAAGATCTTAGTATGATGATCAGTGCAGCCAGTTCTGATGTGAGCTGATAAGCAAGGGTCAGATGGAAGGGGTGGAGGACCTCCCTTGTCCGTAGACTTGAAGAGGAGAATGGGAGGAGATGAGGGAGAAAGGGTGGAATTGGGAGGGAATGAGAGAAGGGGCTACAGCGGGGAATCAAAGTGAATAAACAGTAATTAATATAAAAAATAAAAATTTAATTAAAAAAGATGATTACTAAAAATGAGGATGACAAAGTCATCAGACTCTTAATAAGTATATGCCATGATTTGTTTTACCTGTATGAAATGTTCCTTGGATACTGTTGGATATGAAAATTCTTGAAAAGAATCACAGAAATATTTGATGTAAGGGTATCAAGGAAACTGAGGTTAGATATAAAATAAGAGACACTAAATAATCGTGTCAGTGAAGTGATTTGTTTTGTTTTCTGGGTTTAATCCCAGGGCTGCAGATCCCAAAGCTTCTCATCTATGATGTGTGACTATTTCTTACTTTATAATTTTACATTCTGAAAATGAGGGAAGAAATTAGATTGCTTCTCCATTTTTAGTTTAGAACATTGATAAAGTTAGCTTCAGATTTTTTTGATTAATTAAATCCTTCTTTTTATTTTTTACATATTTTGTAGTCATACTTTAGTTTAAATAATTTACTGTTTTGGTATATGCATGTACCTTTAAAATTCACTAACACACAAGTGCTTTTCTTTAACTTTGATGTTTATTATGTTTGGATAATACAGAGAGGATGAATGGCAAAACTGGCATCCTTCCCAACCTTCAATTTGTTGCCATGCCTTTCTCAATCCTTCATGCTGGTCTATATCACCAGCAGCAATTATCTTTATGCTAACAACCCCCACTGCTAGTCTGGCATAGAGATCCTCACCTACAGTGTTTCTAATTATTGATTCATTTTCCCTTTTCAAAATGTCAAGCAGCTTTTTTTAAAAATGCAATCATCTTGTTTGCCACCTGTGGCTACTCTTTCAAATACTACTAATACAGTCAGCAGCAACTCTCCTTCATCATTACAGTTGAGCCTGTGAGTACCCAAACTATACAAAGTGAATAAAGTGTAATTAATAAAATAAAATTTAATTTAAAAAATGATATCTGTACAATCTTGAAATAGTAGGTATGATTAACTCAATGAATTATTCATCTGGTTATCATTATACAGACCAGTAGGATGTTGTCTGATTGATGACTATAGAAAAATTAAAATTGTCATTAATTATGTTAATTTATTTTATATTTAATTTTGTAATTGTGTTGTTAAAAATTGTTAGAGCCTGCCTTTCTTATCTTGGCACCTGCTTGGCAGGTATTAACCTAAGCGGGTCACTTTACATGCAGTTGGTGTAAAATACTTTAACATGATACAGTCAAAGCAGTATTATTTGGTCCATTGTTCTATACATTTCATAAAGCTAGTTTTTTTTTTTAACTTTAGCAGTGATGCTCAGAAATTGGGAATAATTTATGTAGGACAAATATGTGGTTCTGAGCTATGATTACTTTTTCTGTATTTTACAGTTTGTTCTAATATTTACTAACATATTCCTTCCTCCTGACCTGAAATTACGTTTATTTTCTACTCTGGTTTCTGTTTGGATTTTATCTTAAAGAAATAAATAGTGTTTACATAAAGATAAAACACTTCTTACAGTTGTAATCAACAAGTACTTTCTACCATTCCCTTAACCCATTTATAATGTGTTTCCTCTGTCTATGGAACATTGATAAAGTTAGCTTCAGATTTTTTTGATTAATTAAATCCTTCTTTTTATTTTTTACATATTTTGTAGTCATACTTTATTTTGTAATCATACTTTCCAGGTAGAAATTCAAATATAAGTATTACTTCAGCAATATATTTAGGAAGTTTCCATTACTTTGATTTCATGCTCAACTCACTATTAAAAATGGAAATAACAAGCATGAAACAGAAATAACAGAAGAGGCAATGACTATCCACATACATGATAAAGATAACAATGACACAAGAAAATACCAGGAATCATTTTATTTTGTTATTCTTTTTTGTTTGCTTGTTTTCAGGATAGGCTTTCACTTTGTAGCTGTTCTGGAACTCACTAGTTAGGCTTGACTGGCCTGGAACTCACAGAGATCAGCTTGCCTCACCCTCTCAAGTGTTCTATTTAAAGGAATTTACGACAGTGGCCAATGATAATAGGAAAAAATATAATTTTGTTAGGAATATATCTTTAAAGAGACACAGAGAGAGAGAGAGAAACAGAGAAATACGTACAGTTTTAGTTAGTATTTGTGAAAATGTGTTGTTCCTGAAAAAAAAATCTCAATTGTTTGGTTTTACCAATAAAGACTGGAAAACCAGATGCTGTGGTAAAAGTCTGATAGCTCAGAAAAGCAGAGACCAAAGTCAGCTGATTTTTCTCTTATGCTGGCATTCCAAAATGAAGCTCTCCTTCTTCACACTTTCTCAAAAACACTTTAAACTCAATGTCACTCATGTCTAATTGCTGTGAGATTTTCAGTTCATCCTCCTGACTTCCTCTTACTCTGTTTTTTTTTTTCCTACATTCACTCCCTGTAAACTGTTTGATTGTTCAGCCTCTTGATCTGTAGTTGACTTTATTTAATCCTTTTCAAGAAGAAAGCTTTTGAATTAAATGTGTATGCTAGAGCTGAGCCACACCACAACTAGAACAAGTTTTTCTGGTAAATAATACAAAATATCATATATCCTGCAACAAAAAATAGGCACATGCAACAAATTACTCTTGTGAAATAATTGGCAATATAATTATAAGGACTCATAGTCACATGCCCTGACCCGTAGGGCTTCAATGGGGTTCCTAAGGTGGAGAGTGGAAGGAATGGAGGGAGGGGACAAGAGACACAGGAATGAAGCCAAGTCTGTTTGATCAAGGACTCCTTTATTAGAAATTCTTACCCAACTTATATTAGGGAGAAGGCAGGAAAGGGGGAAGGTTAATCGACTGCTGCAGAAGATAGGAAGAGTGCTTTCATGGGTTAAATATTGTACCTGGAAGATACCATAAGGATGGTTTCTAAATATATCTTACAGATCTCTAACAAATGTATGTCCTCACAATCTATCACCCATGATTTAGGGTCTTAGATAACTCTTTCACTACATAGCTTTAGGTCTCCACTACATGACCTTTGCTCACTAATTGACTTTGGCTTCCAGAGATACTTTGGTCTCCACTAGATATCTTTGGCTTCCGTAGATAGCTTTGGCTCAGCAGTCACATTAGCAAAGAATTTTAACGTAACACACACACAATATCAGGATTTGTATATTTGCTTGCATGATTAGATCTAAAAAAGTGTAAGAGTGGGCAGGTTCATGCCTGGGAGGCTAAGAAACCAGCAGCTGCTCAGTTAACCAGGCTATACACCACGTTGTTCTCATTCTGGCAAAGAGGACATGGAGGATTCTCAGCAGGTCACAAGTTCCCATCCCAAGGTAGAAGACCAACAAAGCAGAATCCTGATGACAGGAGAGAACGTCAACAGCACCTGCAAGACTGATGTACTAAAGTTTTCTCATAGAACTCTCTCTGAGCTGGTGCAAGTGTTGCCATTCTGGGAGAGCAATTTCCCCCTTCACTGTGTTGTTCCAGGAAATACACACAGATCCACTAGAGGTGCGTCTCACTGTCGTGTACAGATCTGACCACTTTGTAAGACAAGGTTAATCATTATATACAGGAAAACACACCTTGTAATTCACAAACTAAGATATACGTATATTGTAGTCTGCTGCCGTTAAAAATATTTCATGATTTAAAATTTAGGAAAGAAAAGTTACTCAAACTTAGTATTCCCAGAGTCAAACCCCAAATAAAGTTGCTTTTGAATATTTCACTTGAAAATCAGGATTACAATTTAGAATTTCCTCAGCAGCTTTCATCATTTATCATGTTGGCTCTAAAAAGAATACAGACAATGTGTAATGACATTTTTTTCTATTAAGATATAAGTTGCAAAACAAATGTATAACTTTCATGATTTAACTGATTATAATGTAATAAGAGGTAGCTGTTGCAGAAAAGTTTTCATTTTTTATACTGAAACAGTTTATTTCTATGGAATATATTACAGTTGCCTCAATTTATTGGGCAGATGGAAAAGGAGGAGAACTCCCTCTTTCAGTTAACTAGGGAAGGGGATAGGGACAGAGGGAGAAAGGATGGGACTAGGAGGAAGTAAGGAGGGGGCTTCCATTAGGGTATGTGATGGATAGATTGTGAAGAAATTAAAATTAAAAAAGTTTCCAATCCAAAGCAAAAACAAACAAACAAAACCTAACCATGCACTACAAGGTCATGTCCCTTCTCTTTTTTCTTAAATATTTTTGCAGTCCTCCTACAGTTTCTTGCCTTCTTCTCCTCCCGGTCCCTTTCTCACCTGCCCACTGGGCCACCATCAACTCCCCCTGTATTTGGAAAATGGCAGGCCTTCCATGGGAATCAACCAAATATGCCATATTAGGTAGCAGTAAGACTGCACAGCTCCCCTTGTGCTAATACTGCTCAAGGCAACCCATTAGGAAAATAAAAAGGGGGTCCCAAAAGCAGGCAAAAGAGTCAGAGAGAGTCTCTGCTTCCGTTGTTAGGAGTCCCACAGAAAGAACAAGCCACATGGGTGTAACATTTTTGCAGAGGGTCTAGGTCAATCCTATGCAGACTCCCTGGCTCAATCTCCGTGGGCCTTTATGAGACCAGGTTAGGTGATTCTGTGGATTTTCCCTGACTTCAACCTATGCTGGAGTAAAGGTGGCACAAAATTTGTGGAAGTGGCCAACCAAAGGCTTGTCCTGCTTAAGATCCATGCCACAAGAGAGAGCCCACCCCTGACACAGTCTGGAGGGCCAAGACTCAGAGACTGGATAGCCCAGAGAGCAGAAATAGAATCAAACATGACTGTAAAAAAAAAAAAAAAGAGTCAATGAAATAATTTCTATTTTTTCTATTCTGCTGTTTATTTCTGAAGATACTCTGCTATACTCATAGATTGGTGTCCAGCCTAGTTGTCACCAGAGAGACTTCATCCCAGTCACTGATTGGAACAGATGCAGAAACCCACATCCATACATTAGGTGAAGCTCAGAAATCCTGCTGAAGAAGAGGAAGAAGGAGAGTCAGAGGGGTCAGGGATACTGTGTAGTCTAGTTTTATCTTGTATATTCATATTTTTATTTTATAGAGAGTAATTAAGCATCTTTAGAAGCTAACAAGTAAATATAGTATAACAACAAATTTATGGAGATTATTAAAATTTAATGATAACTGACTATCCTAATCCTACTTACATTAAAATTTTTTCCTTCATTTCAAAAGCTTAATTTGTGATTATTTAAAATTATATGATATACCTTCTCTAACTGTCTTATCTAAACTAAAAAGAAAACATTCCTGTAATTATTTCAGGAAAAAATAATTTAAGAGGATTAGAAGTCTACATAAAATTAAACATATTTTGAAATATCCCCTCTGAAATAAACTGTGTTAAGTATTATAAATGAAATTCATTAAAAAATTAAGCATATTCTTCCATTTGTTTTGAGTGAAGCTATGTCTATACAAAACCTCACAGTGTTTGCTAAGACTATTCAGGGAAAATAAGGCAAGTATTTCTCTAAGATTACTACAGTTCTGAAATAAATTCTAGTGCCACTCTTCCTTCAATTCCTGCTCTACTCCTGTTATCTTAAGGGGTTCTGGTGTAAATACACTTCTTTTTTTTTTCTCTCTTTAATTTTCAAAACTAAGTCATTCTCCAGAACTTTCTTTTTTCTCTTTAAAAGTAGAAAAAAGTTAGACAAAGTTAAACCAAAAATCAAGAGAGCAGACTTTCAATCGTGTAATGGATTATTTGTCAGTATCTAATGTATCCAGATACAGGTTGGAACTGAGTCTTCAGAACCTCTTCCTTTTCTGTTGCTGTGAATGTGTCCCGGATGCTTACTGTCTGTTATCATTTGGTAAGACATTCTGCACTCCTATCATTTATAACTTCCTGTGGTCCACATTGAAACAAAGACTTTACCCATAGCTTCACATAACTTTTACTAGGTGCTGTTTGAGAAAATATGTCTCTGCTGTATATCACCTTGCCTACAACACTGCCCATTCAGATTTCTTCAGGAAAAAGAAAAGGGGTTGACTACAGAAGAAAGAGGGACTGGGTAAAACAGCTATAAAGTATCTGAAAAATCCTAAAGGATCATTTTATTAACTGTTTAGAAAAAACCTTTAACATTCATAACTCTGTGTACAAATAGAAATTTATCTTTTAATGTACTTTTCTCATCTGGTGAATTTACACTTTAATGTACTTCTTTCATCTAGATGGTGAACTCTCTAAGAGTCAAAGAACAACAAAAAAATTTCCTAGAACCAGACATGAGAATCCCCCCTTTTTGGTGTTGGCCAACCTGCCCAAAAGACTTTCAAAACAGTTTTTTTTTTTGTTTGTTTTTTTTCTGATGCCCTTGCTTACCTTTCAGAGGTGGAAGGTAAACCCCTGATGCTGAGTACGTCATGCTTTTCAGGAACAGCATCCAGGGACATCTAATTAGGAGCTTACCTGAATGTCTCCTCTCTGAGAACCTGCCTTCATGATACCAGAATCGATTATCCAAACTTCTAAACAAAGTAGATAACATTTCTACCCAGCAATAATGTTTATGAACTCTATCAACAGCCGGCATAACTGTACAAATGTGGTAGTGCCACAGATTCCAAAATTTCCAAAAAAGGCAGATGGAGACTAAGAATTCATCAGTTCCCTATGAGAGTCATTTTATAACTATGTCAATATCCATAGAAGAACTGATAACTTTTCCATTACATACATATTAAGGAGTTAGCATTTATTATAATTTCTATCTAGGTCCTATATGTGTTAAACATAAAGGCATATTCAAGTTATATGGACTAGTAACAAAGAAGTCTTGAATCTTAAGTTAGTAGTGGATGTTATTTCATGCTGTAGTGATCCCCCCTTGGTCAAGTTCTCCCATGCTTGATTAATCTTAGAAGAAGGAAGCTCAATTGAGAAAAATGGATCCTTAACATAAGCCTGTAGGCATGTCTGTGGGGCATTTTATTGATTAATAATTTATGTGAAAAAAACCCAATCCCCTCAGGGCAGTGCCACTCCTAGGTAGGTGGTCCTTGGCTGTATAAAAAACAAAACAAAAAAACAAACAAGCAAACAAACAAACAAAAACTAAGTGAGACATGAAGAGCAAGCCAATATGCATCACTTCTACATAGCTTCTTCTTCAGTTACTCCTTTTTTGCCCTGGGTTCCTACCTTGGTTTCTTTCAATGAATAAACTATAAAATCATGCAAACCCTCTCTTCTCTGAATTGCTTTTGGTTGTGGTTTTTACCACAGCATTCAATAGCAAACTGGGACACATGCAATGCTCAAACAGACTAGATCATAGATGAACACTAAGCTTTAATTAAAATTTCCTGTTATCCAGGGAACATCCATTCTGTTAAAAGGAAGAGTCTTTGAGATAGACTATTAGCATAGACAATGATTGATATGACACTATAAATGATTTAGCAGATGGCAAATATTTAAATAGCTTAACAGTATTTAATTTAATTGTATAAAGCCAAAACACTAAATACTGTTCCTTAATGACTTTTCAGTAATTGGACGTGGTAACTAATTTAATTTTACCTGTCTTTCACATTAGACACAAGTGTGAAAACATGGGAACATTTACTGCATTTAAGTATCTCCTGTGATTTTCTGCTTGATTCATTTGTTTCATCCTGGAAAAAAGGGGATAATTGTTACACTTCTCATAACTTTCCTTTGCTTTCACATTATTGAGCCCAAAATGTAATAGATCAAAAGAGAATCTTATTTTCTGCTAAATTTCACATGAATTACTAGAGGAAATTGTTAGAGCACTATATCACTTTGTAGGATATTGATTTATCCCTGTGGGGCATAATTATTTCTTAGAGTATGAACTTATAAAACAACACTGCTACACATTTAAAAGCAATATTTGTGGTTTCAAATTTTCAGTTATTATTATGTGTGTGTTCATGGAAAATTATACAAAATTCACAAATATCTTTACATAAACATCAATATAAAACTAGGCAACAAGCAACAGTAAGTTTTGTAACACCTATTTGCTTCTACCTCATCTCTTACATTTGTTCAAAGACTTATTTTGATGTATTTGGTTGGTTTATTTTAGATCAAGACCACATCACAAATATGACTATTCAGTGTTGTTGTTTGGTTATATTCTAGTCGATTCTACATTTACACATGTATGTGTGAGTTATGAAGGTATATGTTCAGGGGTGGCACTCTTTAAATCAAAGTTTTGTGCATTTTCATAGGTCTTGTGTATTGCTATGTAATTTAGTGCTGTAATTTGGATCTTGACAGTCCTATAAAATTCCCTGTGTTAAACTCCTGATCCCCAGCCTATTGTACGCTTGGTAAAGGTGATACCCTGAGGAGGGGAGCCAGAACGTTGGTCTTGTCAAATTCAAGAAGACAGAGCTGAGGATATAGCCTCTCTTGTCTCTCTTACTCTTTGACCACAATGAGCTGAATGATCTTCATGGGTTGACACCATGAAGTGCTATGTAAAAGTCAAACACAGCATGGTCTAGTAATTGTACACTAGCACTTTTGAATCCACGAAATCATCACAAATAGTCATTTTTTTCCTTTGAAATGATTTTTTTAAACTTTTTAAAAAGCATACAAATTTTATTTAAATTGTATATAACAAAAGAACTTCTTTTTATAAGAAATGAAAGACCCAAAGATGTGACAAAAACTTTCAAGGCTATGTTTTAGAGTAAGAAAAGAAGAGCAATTGTGGAATAATAAACTGCAGAGAGACTAAAGAAAATGGGATTATTTTAATAAGCTCTGTGGAGAAGTTTTTCCTTGTTTACTTTGCTGAGTATTCCACTTCCCCTGGTACAGGAAACACATATTGCACAGGGGAAGTTTTATCTGCCACTTGCAGGAAGAAAGAGAGAGATTAAAATTTTTTTCTTGCATCTGCTGCTTTATAAGTGCCTTCAGCTCAAAGTAATCCTTAGATTTAAATGATATACTTTGGGATGTGGGAAATCCATTCTGTCACCTTTTGTTTTTAATAGCCCTGGATTAGGAGAATCTTTAAAAAAACAAAATAAAACATTTTTTTCCTTTATTTAAAAGGAAGGGGGCCATCAGGGAGGGAGGATGGGATAAAAAGATAATTTTCACCTTCATTCAGAATCACAAAACACCCAGAATAATAAAGATATCTCACCATCCCTCAACTCATATTGTATTATGGTACTGTAATAATAAAAAGGATAATATTGGTATAAAATAGATATTGATCAGTATAATCTAATTGAGGATCTAAATATAAACTCATGTACCTATGGGCATGTGATTTTTAGTAAAAAAGCCAGAAACATGCAGTGGAAAAAGACAATATCTTCAACAAAGGGTGTTTGTGAAACTGAATTGGTTCATGTAGAAGACTGCATAGATCCATTCTTATCACCCCCTCAAAACTCCACTACAAACTGAGACATGACCTGAATATAAGACCATATTCACTGAACCTGAAAGAAGAGAAAGTGGGAAATAGACTTTTTTTCATTGGTGCACATACACACACACACACACACACACACACACATACACACACACACTCTCTCTCTCTATCACACACCCACACACACATACATACACACACCCACACACTCTCTATCACACACACACACACACACACACACACACACACACACACCTTTCTAAACAGAACAATGACAGCACAGGAACCATGTTTGTAGCAGCTTTATTTGTAATAGCCAGAAGCTGGAAAAAGCCCAGATGCCCCTCAACTGAGGAATGGATGCAGAAACTGTGGTACATCTATACAATGGAGTATTACTCAGCAATGAAAAATAAGGAAATCATGAAATTTGCAGGTAAATGGTGGGACCTGGAAAGGATCATCCTGAGTGAGTTGTCCCAGAA
>REGO01000482.1:34801-63473 GCA_010120015.1 Rhombomys opimus | reverse complement strand
GGGGGGGGGAGGGTGGTCTTGGGAGGGGAGGAGGGAGGGGCTTATGGGGGGATACAAAATGAATAAAGTGTAATTAATAAAAGTTAAAAAAATTAAAAAAAAAAGAATAGCAATTAACAAACAGGTCTTCCTTTTAAAGTGGAAAATCTTCTGTATGGCAAATGTCACCATCAATTGGATAAAGCTGCAGGCTACAGAAACACAAATGATTTTTAACCACAACACATTGGGCATATTCTTAATATTTAAAACATATAAAGAATTAAGAAACTGTACATCAAGAAAACAAATAACCAAATTAAAAAAAAATGGGGTATGGATCTTAGCAGAGCTTTCTCAAAAGAAGAAACTCATTTGTCTGAGAAGCACTTGAAGACATGTTCAACATCCTTAGTCAAATGAAAATCAAAACTATAGTGAAATTTCAACTCTTATCAGTCAGAATGCCCAAGTTCTGTAAAGCAAATGACAGCTCATTCGATGAGGAAAGTGCGTGTGTTGGGGGGGGGGAGGGGAAGAAAACACTCATTTATTTCAAGGAGGACTACAAACGTTTACAGCCGATATGGAAATCTGAGTGGATGTTTCTCAGAAAGCTAGAAACAGACCTACATTGAGTTCCAACCATACCACTCTTGTGCATATACCCAAAATGTGCTTCATTCTACCATAAAGGCATTTTTTTTTTGTTAAACTGTATTCATTGGTATTCTATCCATAATAGCCAGAAATTTGAAACAACCTAGGTGTCTGTCAACATATGAATGGATAAGAAAATTTGTTACATATACACAATGAAATCTTACTCAGGTGTTAAAAAGTAAATAAACCATAAAATGTAAGAATAAGTGGATTGGACTAGAAAAAAAAAATCATCCTGAGTGAGGTACCTTAGACACCAAATACAAATAGGGTATGGATACCTTTTACTGGATGTTAGTGGTTAAGTCTTCAGTAAGCAGGGACAATCCATAATACAGAGGTTTGTGCATAGAGTAAGGGATTAGGAGGGAGGCGAAGACTCCCCAGGATGATGAAAGTGAACAGATCCTTTTGGATATACAAAGTGAGTTGGGGATACTGTAACTGCAGGATCAAATGGGGATGAGTGGGAAGAATGTGCTAAGGGGGGAGATATGGGAAGTCAGTCAAACCAAGGCCATATGAGAAACCACAAGAAAACCTTATACAGAAGAGGCATCTTAATTTATATACGAAAAAATACAAATTTGAAATTACCAAAAAATAGAAGAAAAGCCCCAACTAGAGAGCTTCTGTTACCATATTATTCTCATTCAGAGATGGAGGTTCTGTTGTCAACGCTGAATTGTCCCGAAACATTGTTACAGACTTTTATACTATTTTATTGAAATGTTAGTTTATGTTAGTGTTTACAGGTATACATAGCTATAAATGCAACTCATTTAAATTTGGGACATTGAAAGTTTAAAAAAATGAATAATGATTAAATGTTGTGTGACACTGAAGTTACTAAATACTGTAGCTTTACTTCATTTTTCTTCCATTTGGTGTCTCTAAAAACTCAGATGATAGGGTTGAAGAAAATAACTCAACAGATAAATTTCAATACTATTTTTAAGTAATAACTTGTTGAAATAAATATAGTGCAATTTTCTTGTTATAAACTTTGGAGGTTTTATTTTCATTTTAGTCATGCTCTTATTTTTGTTGAGATTATGATATGACTATACCATTTTTCTTGGTTCGTTCTTCCTTTCTTGTCCCACAAACCATCCTCAATGCTCTTTTTCAAATATTGAATCATTTCTTTCCTGAGATTAAGGCACCTCTATGTAAGATAGATTTCTTGCCTCCATTTAGAATATCCGGAGTCTTAATAAGCATTTCTCCAAAATAGTTTATATCAGTTAAATTTATGACACAACATGTTTTTGAGTAATGTTATTTTTCATGATTCTATATTAGTATTTCTACTCAAAATTCTTGCTCACATAACCTTATTATTATTTAAATGGTAATCGTAGTGAGAAATTTGAAGAAATCTATAATTAACTTCCACTTAATTTGGTTTTATTCTTTCAGAAAGTCTACAGATAGTTATCAGACTCCTCATAATTTCCAGGCAATGATGTAATTGATAGGGACAGAAAAATCAATAAAATTGACAATACTTTATCCTTTTCAACTCAATTTCTGTGTGGACAAAAAGACAGTATCTCGAAAAGTTGAATAATTAAAAATGCAGGTAATATTAAATGTTGTGGGGAAAAAGATACTAATGTAATAATCATGAGTAAAAAGTTTTATTGTCTTTTTATGACCTATTGTAAATAACTATAGTTATAAAAATTTTAGTAAAGACTAAAGGTTATAAAATATTTCATGATTATGTTTAAGTTATACAGAATGAATTATGCTTCTCAAAAAATATGCTAATTTTTCTTCACTGTATCTGTTAATGTGAGCTGTTTTGAAATTCAGTCTTGGAAGATGCTAACAGGCAGAATAACATTAATACAAATGGTAGTAGTCCAATGTGATTGGCGCTCATACAAACAAGGATGATAAAGGCATTCTTATAGACAAAGGCTATTATTTGAGTAATTCATGCACTAGACATGCAAGCTAAGACATGGTAAGGGTACAGAGTGGAAGAGACAGAGAATGGTTGGGCTGATCCATCAGTGTGGGTTTCAGAGACACTGAAACTGACACTGCATGTCTGTACTACAAAAACGTAAGACACGGTGATTCAAACAGCAATTATGAATAAGTATTAGCTTTTAAATATTTATTTATTTGTAATAATGAAGTTACAATCAACAGACTCGAAGAGGTTAGGTAAAGAGAAGGGTTCCAAGTAGAACCCCTGGAACTCCTTGAAAATGGGAAGTAGGATAAATTGTGTGGGTTGACTGGAGGGCGAGTACATGAGATGAAATGATCAGGCAGGAGGAGGAGTAGAGGAAAAGAATATGGGGAGAAACAGCTTGACTTGGGAAGCGTTGGGTAGGATATTGTAGAAACTGGTAGAGTAAAAACTTCCTAGGATCTCTGAGGATGACCCTAGTGAGAACTCAGTGATTGATGATATGAAGTTTAAACTGACTATCTTTTATAGCCAGGCAAAGCTTCCAGTAGTAGCCTGGTTTACATATCTTTGCATTATTTGCCAAAAGGTCCCGTGGAGATACCTAAATCATCCAAGCTAATGCTAGGATAGAAGGCCACTCTCTGAAAATTGACAGTGGAGCCACATTGCAATATCCACATAGCTCACTGCACACTGCCCATAGAAAAGTAGAGCTGGTGTGGGCCTGGAGCCTTTACCCCTACGTTTTATTCTCCATGGCACAGGAAGGCACATTGCAGGCTATGGAAAGAGAAGATTGAACACCAAACCAGCCACAAAACCATCAACCTACAGTCTGTCCTGCTTGCACAATGTGCTGGGGCATTGGAAGTGCAGAAAGTGTGGGAGTAGGCAAAAAACAGTTCGTTTAACTTAAGGCCCATGCCACAAGAAGGAGCCCCAGACTTCCTGGATAGCCAAGAATTCAGAGAATGTATAGCTCAGTGACCTTCAGTAGAACCAAACACTACTGGAAAAAATTAAATAAAATGAATTCTAATAATATTTTCCTGTACTCATAGATTTGTGCCTTGAACAGTAGTCATCAGAGAGGGTTAGTCTTCAGCAGATAGAAGCAACTGCAAAGACTTGCAGTCAGATGTTAAGCTGAGAGCGAGAGAGTCTAAATTGGAAGTCTCCGTTGGGTCTCTCCCCTTGGAGATCGGTGAACTTTGCAAAAGAAGAGATCGAAAGGTTAAAGGCATCAGAAGGGATGGAGTAAAAAAGGAGAACATGTCCCATAAATACAAATAAGATGTGCTCACATGGACTCACAGAGGCTGATGCACAAACATAGGCCCTGCTGCTTTTGTCTGGCTGTATTTAGTTTTGTCCTGTCTGGCTGTTGTCTCTTGGAGGCCTGCTCTTTAGTGAAGGGAAAAAGAGTTTGTCCAGGATGAGCGGAGTTGACACTAGTTTGAAGGAGTGAAGGGAGTGGAAAGTATAATCCAAATGTATTGTATCGGAGAATAATCTATTTACAAATAAAAAATTAAAAAGTCATTAAGGAAAGTTTTAAATTTCTGAATCTTGATGGGATGCAATTCTTACCAATTAGAAAGCCCCAAGATGCAAGAACAAAAGTTCTAATTATTATTAATCCATGTTTCTAGTTTTTTTATGTTATATTTTGCTCAGCATTGATTTAGTTAAAATAGCAATGTATTGACTAAATTATAACTATAAGGGTGGAGAAATTTTGTTTTCTTAAATTCACTGTTTAACTGAGTAATGTGGGATAAATGTTACTTATCATGCTGTGAGAGTGTGAATAAACACTAATGTAACATGATATAGCTAGTATTATGAATACATTAATTACATGCATATAAAATTAGAACTATTTAACTAATAAATGTATGTGAAACTGCAATATTTAACTTTGATATAATGTGTTCATAGTATTATTTCCATTCTTCCCTTTCAAAGGAAATTTCTTCTAAAAGGCTCATGAGCCTTCACATATATTATAAAAATGTGTCACCTTATGATAATATATTTCAGTCATCATATTTTAGAATTATGGATATAATGAAGGAAAGTATTCAACATATGCCATGTCCACATATTAGGAAATAGTATTCCATTTTTCTTCACAAGTTCTGATTCTCATAGATTTCCTAGAATTACAAAGCTCTGTTAACATCACATTTGAAAGTTATAAACACCTCATTCTATTTGATCCTTTTACATTCTATTTTAATGTTTTTGTTGAATTTAAGGATGATTTGCCTGCATAGACTCATATGTTTGAGAACTTGGTCCTCCATCAGTGGAACTGTTTGAAGAGGATTTGGAGGTGTGTCTTACTAAAGGAGAAATGCCTCTAGGAGCAGGCCTTGAGGTTGCAAAAGCCCATTCCATTTCCCATTAGTTCCCTGTGTGTTGGTTGTGTCTTGAGACGTGAACTTTATGCTTTTTCTCTAGCACCATGCCTGCTTGTTATTATGCTCCACTAACTGATGGTCAGGGATTCACCTTCCAAAACTGTGAGCACTCAATAAACTCGTTCTTTGATAAGTTGGTCGTGATGTTTTATCATAGCAATATAAAAGTAAATGTGACATGGTTTAACTTATCTTTGAGAAGTTTTAAATTCATTTCAGCACTGGCATTATGAAGTCTGATGTTCATTAACTTAGGAAAATAATTAAAAGTAATTAGTCTATTCAAAATAACAAATTATTAATTTTGATTGGCCAGTAATAAAAGATATAAGTAAAGGAAAATTTATAGCAGGTTTCGTGAATCAGTCAGACATTACCTATCTCAGTCAGTATTCTTTTGCTGGAAAGAAACACCATGACCATGACAACTTCTATAAAAAGGAAGCATTTCTTTGGAGCTTACTTCCCAAGGTGTTAGAGGTGAATTTCATTATCCTCACATCAGGGAGAATGGTGGCATGTAGGCAGACATGATAGCTGAGGGCCCAACATCTGGATCTAAAGGAAGCTTGGAGAGAAAGAGAGAGAGAGAGAGATTGTGAGACTGAGACTGGGCCTGACTTGAGCTTTTGAAACTTCAAGGCCCACCCTCAGTGACATACGTTCTCCTCTTAGGCTATACATTCTACAACTTTCAAATAGTGCCACTCTCGAGTTATCAAGCATTCAAATATATGAGCTTATAAGGTCAATTTTTGTTCAAACCACTTTATTTTAATTCACACATTATTTTCTTGGGTATGATTTTGTTATATCTTAAACGTTAAGATTTGTATTTTATACCTTAAAGATTAAAATAATTTAATTCATATGACTTAAAGTATTAAATTTATCATTCTTACTAGGATTAAGTATATTGAAGTAGTGATTCATATAAAGAAAAGTGTAGGAAAATATATCCATTCTTCTCTTTTAATTAATTTTTCAAGTTCACAAATATAACTTTATTAATGTCTGTGAATTACATGCTATATAAAGTATCCATCACCTTATCAAACAAACTAAATAATTGTGAGATGTGTGCAAGTGTCACAACTGTTATAATAGCCCAAAACACTGTAGGTAAATTCAGTAGGAAATATCAAGAACAAGTAACATTTACAGAAAAGAGAACTATCTCAATGTTTTTATATTTAATGTATACTAGTGGGCATATATTTCCTTTCATATTCCCATTTGAAAGGAGCAAAATCATTAATAAAATAGATATTGCAACATCAGTTATATACCCATAGTTATAGAGAATCTCTTATTTTCCTTTTTAATTTTTATTTTTATATTAATTATATTTTATTCACTTTACATCCCAGCTGTACCCCCTCCCTCATTCCCTCCCAATCCTACCCTCCTTCCCTCATCTCCTCTCATGCCCCTCCCCCAGTCCACTGATAGGGGAGGTCCTCCTCCCCTTCCATCTGGCCCTAGCCTATCAGGTCTCATCAAGACTGACTGCATTCTCTTCCTCTGTGAGCTGGTAAGACTACTCCCTCCTCAGGGAGAGGTGATCAAAGAACCAGCCACTGAGTTTATGTCAGAGATAGTCTCTGTTCCCCTTACTAGGGTACCCACTTGGATACTGAGCTACCATGGGCTATATCTGAGCAGGGGTTATAGACTATATCCGTACATGGTCCTTGTTTGGAGAAACAGTCTCATAGAGGAGTCCTGTGTTCTGATATATTTTGTCCTTGTAGAGCTCCTGTCCACTCCTGGTCATATTAACCCCCCCCCCTTTTTATCGCATGATTCCCTGCACTGTCTAAGGTTTGATTTTGAATCTCCACATCTGCTTTGATACACTGCTAGGTAGAGTCTTTCAGAGGCCCTCTATGGTAGGCTCCTGTCCTCTTACTTCTTTTCTCATATTTCTCATGTCCACCCCATTTGTCTTTCTAACTGAGGATTGATCATCTTACTCTAGGTCCTCTTTCTTGTTTATCTTCTTTAGGTGAACATATTTTAGAATGTTTATCCAAGCTTATAGGCCTAAATAAGTGAGTATATACCGTGCGTGTCTTTCTGCTTCTGAGATACCTCACTCAAGATGATCTTTTCTAGATACTACCATTTGCCTGCAAATTTCTTGATTTCCTTGTTTTTAATTGCTGAGTAGTATTCCATTGTGTAAAAGTACCACAATTTCTGTATCCATTCCTCTGTTAATAGACATCTGGGTTATTTCCAGGTTCTGGCTATTACAAATAACACTGCTACAAACATGGTTGAGCAAATCTTCTTGTGTACTTGAGCATCTTTTATATATATGCCTAGGAGTGCTATAGCTGGATCTTGAGGAAGCACTATTCCTAATTGTCTGAAAGAGATGCTCAACGTCCTTAGCCTTCAGAGAGATGCAAATCAAAAATGACCCTGAGATTTCATCTTATACCCATCAGAAGGCAAAGGTTAAAAACTCAAGTGACAACACATCCTGGTGAGGTTGTGGAGAATTGGGAACCCTCCTCCATTGCTGGTGAAGATGCAAACTTGTATAATCACTTTAGAAAGATTATTATTGTAATGCTGTAATAAAGTTATACAAACAGACTGGTGATCACTTTCCCTCACAAACAAGCTAGACAACCTAAAAAACAAAATTACAGAAACAAATCATTGCCTTGCTTGTCATTACAACAATAATATCAGTTTATCTTCCTCTTTTTTTTTCTTAATAGAAAGTACAAAAATCATGCTTCAGCAAGTAAGATAATTCCTGCTAAATCTTGTGGTCTTCAATCAGTCTGAATAAATGAAGCAAGTGATTTTCATAAGATCTGAATCAAGCTATACACTGACAATCATCAAAAATAGTATGGGTCTGGTGGTAGAATTATATGACAAAAATGCCAAAACAAGGCATTGATTGGTATCTTAGAATAACAATGATATTTCCTAGAAAATAGCTCAATTTACCCAGAGGGGGAGGGGAGAAACAACTTTGGCTCTGAAAATTCTTGCAGTGTTTTACCCTGTTGTGTTATATTTGACATTGAAACACCTGGGTTTTTTTATTGGCTCAACACAGATTTCATGTTTAACCTGTTGACAGTCTCTTGTTGTTATATAACTGAGGGTTTCTTCATGAACTCCTACCAATACACACTGTCCTTGTGAAATGACAGTCTGAAACACTGCAAGTAAATATAAAACATTTTAAGTGGAAAGAAAAGTCTTTCACATAGTAATGAAGACCTTGAATTCTACCTTGAAATAGCAGCAAATATGGAGGTTTATTTAGAACTCACAAAAGAAAAATTTTTCTATCTTAGTTGCGATT
The DNA here is from genome assembly GCA_010120015.1 of Rhombomys opimus. Lineage (NCBI taxonomy): Eukaryota > Metazoa > Chordata > Mammalia > Rodentia > Muridae > Rhombomys > Rhombomys opimus. The sequence continues at coordinate 55,135 of REGO01000482.1, read as the reverse complement.
TAAATCTTAATGCTTTATAATAAACAATGTAAGATTGAAATTTCTCAACCCTTTATGAGAAGTAGTGCTAATGTTAGGGCAACACAGTACTTAGAAAGTAAAACTAAATGTATCAATGAGCAAATGAATGAGAGAATAAATTCTATCATAGGTTATTGAAAGAATATTTACATACTACAATGTAAATACTGATGCAAAAAGCACTCAGTGCATTATATGGTTGCTTAGTCAAGCTGGGCAATTAGCTTGAAAGAATAATTTATCTAATTTACATATATTTGCACCTTGAGTTTAAGTGAGTCTAAACACTGAAACAGAAAACAATTAGCATGCTGAATTTGCATTCACTGTCAATATTTACTGTAAAACACAAATTAAGTTACATTTTACACCAAGAAGTTCTATCACCTGCTTAATCTCACAATTGCCTTGAGTTCTGATTTTTAACTGGAGAATCTGCTAGGCTCACATTTACTCAGTCTTCACACACTACTAACTGAACAACACAGATATTCTAGTCTTTGCGCTGCATAAAATATTATTAACACTGTAGTTGCAAACAACCACAATAAGAAAAGATTTATTAGGGTAATGAAGTCCAAAAGCGAATGGTCAAAGGTCTAGTGACTTGTGACAACACACTTTCACAGGGGGCACCTTTCTGCATTGTTCTTACAAAACTTAGAGAAAGCTCTCTGGCCTACTTAGGAGTTTATACTTCAGAGCACATTTGTGTCCTTGAGGGCCCACAGCATGTGATATATCATTTTGCCCCAAAGGCCTCTTTTTTCTAAAGAATCAGCACATGGATTACTAACTTTTCTTTACAGTGTTTGAAATCAGTTCAACCACTCTGACCACAACAATGGTCAAATAAATTTTACTTATTTCTCTGTCAGGTATCCAGTTGTCAAGATTTATAAACACCTTCAAAATCATTACATTCTATACTTCTTCACCTTGGCCAATTAGACCCATTAAGATGAATAACTATAATTAATACAATCAAGAAACTTTAGATTTTCCGATTTTTTAAACTGAGATAAAACTCTATTTTTCCTGTTTGACATCTGTTTAATGATAAATATGCCAATCATTTCACCGTTACATATATTATATATTAGAGAAGAAAAATTTCTTCTGCTATGTGTTCATGTAAAAATGCCCAGTTAAAATCTGTAGCTCTCCATTTATAACACTGTCATTGAAATATAACTATCTATGAGGAAAATCACTCCTCTGAGATGGACAAAGAATATTTGCTTCTTGATGTCTCAGGTTTATGAAAGGTTTTCTGCCACTGATATGTCTGTGATAAAATTATGTTAACTTGCCTCCAATAAATTAAACATATTATGGTCAAAGAATATACCCCAAGGACATTTAACATAAAAATGAACAGTATACAATTAAATTTTAGACTGATGCACAGCCATTATAGTACCTTTAGAAATCAAAGACAAGATAAGCAATAATTTCAAAATAACTCAAAATTTTCTGGTCACTAAAGGCTATTTCTCTTTCATACTCTCATATGTAGATTTTCAGTGTTTAACTAATACGTTGAATAGATATCATCACATTCCTCAACATTTTTTAATAGTCAGAAAGATTTTTACATTAACAAAGTCCAGGTTCATTGCTTAAAATTTCATTTGATGAGTGGACAAAATCTGTCTTTTAAATGAACTCTGTTTTGTTCGGAAACCATGCATGACATCAGCATTTAGAAAATTTCTGGAAGATGGTTGTTTAGCATAGTTGGTATAGTGTTTGCCTAGCATGTATAAGCCCTGGGTTCTATCCCAAAACAACAAAAAATTAGATGGTGCACAGCTATCATCCAGCACTCTGGAGATAGCTAAGAGAATTAGAATTGTGGTATCATCCCACACTATATAACAAATGTAAATCTAGCTTAAGTTATATGACCTTGTCTTTTTTTATTAAATTTTTATTTTTTTATATTAATTACAGTTTATTCACTTTGTATCCCAGCTCTAGCCTCCTCCCTCATTCCCTTCCAATCCCTTCCTCCCTCCTTCCTCTCTTGTGATGCCCCTCTCCAGTCCTTATATTTAAGCAACAAAAATATATTTCAGTTGTGTAACACGGCAAACCTAATTTCATTCACTATGTAGGACTAATATAAAATACATATATAACTGGATTTTTTTTTACTACTTTGTGGGTTTTTTTTCTTTCTTCTATCCTACTTAGTTTCTTCTACTCTTTCAACCCCCTAACACTTTATAGGAAAGAAAAAAGGATAGAGGACAAAGCGTGATGTTATCTTTAGACTACTTCCTGCTGATTGGGGTATCGATTTCCTTGGGGCAAGTTTGATTTTCACCATCGGGATATGTAATTCTTTTTTCTTGTTTCTTTGCACACAACTACTTACAAACTACAACCAACATCAACTGAAAGCATCCCACCACCACCCAGCAACTCACCTATGGGGGTCCAGGCATTTATCTATTCGCCAAAATCTCCCCAGGATTCCAAATATCACACCATCACAGAATCCAGGTGCAACTGGCAAGAGCACACCCCAGCTAGAACAGGAGGCAAATCATAACAACCCGCTGTGAAGCAGCCCCCAAATACCCACACCTGGGATTAAAACAGAATATAATATTGCTGATTTTATTTTTAAAATGTTACAAAGTCCTCACAATATATGTATATGAAAAGCGCAAGCATGAAAGTAATATTTCTAAGTTTTTAGTTAACTTGCAAACTAAAAGAATATTTTAATTAACACATTTCCCATACGTGATACTCATGACAGATTTTAACATTTGTGATTTCTAAAAGGTACTTAGAATGGCATGATCTCCACCCTCTTTGCTTGAGCAGCTAAATTCCTCTGTCATGAGGGGAAAATGTACATTATTTCTGGTTAATGCTTAAGCATTTTCTATGTAGAATTTCAATTTCGATTTAAAAATACACTAAGGGAGAGAGAAGCAAGATAGAGGATGAAAGTAATGGCAATCACAACAGAATCTAAAATTATAAGGAACTGAGGGTAACACCTTTTCTTATTTCAATAAGAAACTTCACCCAGCACTAGTGAGACTCTGTAAGATAATCCATGCCAATTCAAGCAATAAGAGACAATGCATTTTAATAGCTGCAGTTTACAACATAATACTTATTGAAAACATTATGTAAGAGTAAACCCTAAAGGGACACAAAGTTATTATACTGCCTGTGTTTCAGGGAACCTAAGCCAGAGATATTCTAGGAACCAAGCATAAAGCCTGAGCACCTAACACTGCAAGAGTCCATTTATCAGAAATGTATTGGCAAAGCGAATGGTAAAGTTCGTTTTGGCTTATACAGACTGGGAAGGCAGGTAGTGGAGAATTTTTTTTTTCTCATGTTTGGGGAATGACTACAGTGTTAGGGAATGTTACATAGGAGGACAGAAGCATGCAGATGCTTAACAGTTTTGCTAGGTTGTGACATGATTTCAGCTTTGGTTGTGTGGTGATTTGGTGGTGTATCCTGATTTAATACCTCAAAATATGGTGGATGCAATCATTGCAAGTAAAAAACGTACAAGAGCAGATATTCATTTCTACTTCACACCCCCTAGGAAGCGTGGTCATAAATATATTGCTTAAATTCTTTGTGCAGGTCAGCAGGGAGCTACAGGCTATGCAAATTATCACTATCTTTTTTTTTTATGTAATACAAATGCATCCAAAATTGCAAACATTGAGATAAAACAAATCTAATTATCACATGGAATCTATTTAATCATATCATTTTGATCATATATTCTAAATTGAAGGTGTATGCTGAGATTAAAAAAAAACAAAAAAAACAAACAAACAAACAAAAAACAAAACAAAACTACCATCTGTTATGTGGGAAGAAACATTTTCTTCACTGACCTCATGTTACTTTGAAAATCAAAGAAACAAGTATTAGAATTTTGCTATGAATGTCTTTTAGTAAAGCTAAAAGTAAAATTGTTTCTAAGGTAAGGAAATTACAATGAAATGAGAATAGTAATCTAATAGATCAGTAAAACTGTTACAATAAAAAGGCTTTTTAAAAAATTCATTTAGAATTCCCTACTCTGGCGAAGCATGAGAATATCTTTTTTAATATAATTTTTATTTATTACAATTTAGTCACATTGCATCCAAGCTGTAGCCCCACTCTCGTTCCCTTCCAATCCCACCCTCCCTCCATCCCTCATCTCTTCCCATGACCCTTTCCCAGTCCACAGAAAGTGGAGGACCTAAGGGCACTATGGTAAATGCCTATCAGTCTGGATACTTAGTCTAAAGAAGGCATGGTGAATGTTATAATTAATTTATTAGTTCTTAATATTACTATATAACATAATAATCAATATCACTAATTTTTACTTAAATAGAATATACTAATATTAACTTAAAGAAAAATTTATTTTAATGATTTGTTTTTTGGGTTCTCTTTTTAGTTTCACTCCAGTATTGCTAAGCAATTGCTGAGGACTGAATTGCTGAAAAATACTGTAGTAAAATATGAAAGCCTTAGGCTTAAAAGGAAAATATGTTCAGTACCTTCTGTCAACTCAAATAAAGACCATGCTTTAAAGGAAAATAGGAAAGTAGCTTATTCTGAGCTGAAAAAAAAGTGACCTGCTCCCATGAGCACAGATTCAAATTGCTTTGAAAGAGCATTCTAGAGAGGAAGGAAACTGGAACAACTGTTACAAAGAGAAAACAAAGGTAATTGCTATCAACACATTTGGTAATCGGGTTAGGCCAGCATTCCAAAGGCTGGCTAAAAGCAAGGAAATAGTATAACCTACAATCTGAGCAAGTATGGTATTGGCAAGAATAGTCAAGTTCTGCTTTTGTTACTCAAGGGGAATTTCCAGTACACAGCCCTCACAATACCTTAGTGTTCCTTAGTATACTTTAGTATTAGGCCACAGACAAAAGTTTGAATCTCCTAGTCAGAGGTAGTCCTTTGTTTGAGACTTGCCTAGTAAGGGGAACAGGGACTCTCCCTGACATGAACTCAGTGGCTGGCTCTTTGATTACCAGCGCTCCTTCCCCCTCCTGAGGGAGCAGCCTTGCCATGCCACAGAGGAGGACATTGCAGCCAGTCCTGATGAGACCTGGTAAACTAGGTTCAGATGGAATGGGAGGAGGACTTCCCCTATCATTGGATTTAGAGAAGGACAGGGAGGAGATGAGGGAAGGAGGGAAGGTGGGATTGGGAGAGAATGAAGGAGGGGGCTATAGCTGGGATACAAAGTAAATAAACTGTAATTAATATAAAAATAAAAATTAATTAAAAAAAGAGCGACTTGTTTCATGAACTATTTCAATGGCTTCTTCAGCACCTTTTGACTTCATATAACTAAAGCTAGTAATACTTGAGAGTGTCCAAAGCTAAAGGCAAAAATGAAATAATTTACTCTGAAGATGAAATGTGAACTTCTTGCTTTTATAAAATGATTTTCTTTTTGACATTAACAACTTTAAAATCGCCAAGGATATCTGTTGGAGGTTGAACTAATGCTATGTATTTTAATGTTAATTACTGGTCCCCAAGATCTTGTCCTCACTCAGAGGAGCACATTCTCATGCATACCACTCCTTGTTGTGTAAACCTTGTCCACCTAATAAAAAGCTGATCTGTTAATTAAAAAAAAAAAAAATGCTGAAGTATGAGATTTGGCAAAAAAGAGGGAGGTGGTATTTGGGGTTGCAGGCTGGGGTGGAGAGATGACTAGGAGAGAACAGCAGTAGATCAGAGGAGAAGGAAACCATAGACATGAGTTAACATGGGAAAGGAGCTCATGGCTTGATCAGCATGGATGGAGGAGATGGAGAACAATTATATCTATTTTGGGACCATGGATGGGAGATAGCTTGAGACTGGGGCTGGAAGGTAAAGTTAAATTAGAGGGTTAATATCTGTAGTTTTCCAGGTAAAGGCTATTTTAGAAAAGACAAGTGTCTGTGTCTTAATTTGATTGATAATGGTTTAGATTATACCACAATAATAATTATACCCTAATAATAAACATTTATTAGACCACACGTTTTAAATTTACCATAATACATATCCTATAATTTTTTTTCTCCTTCAAGATCCTCTTTTGAATTCTAGGGTCATGAAAATTTTACACTTTTCAAGCTTCAATTTAAAATTCATTAGTTCCTGTATTTAATAAATTCAGTAGTCTCTTCCTTTAACTATTGTTCATTTATAAAAGGAAACTTGAGTGAAGTTTATTGCCATTAGCCTCTGAAATGCTGGGGAACTTTTTATTTTTCGTTTAGTTTTTGTTAGCCGTTCTGTAACTTCTTTAAGAACAGTTTCTATTAATTTTACCCTAGTGGCTATTTGATTCTATAATACTTATTTATAAATTATAAGCTTGTTACCTGGTGAATGGTAGAAATTATTCACAATATGTACAGTTTCTGGACATATGATCGTACATAGACCTGTATTTGATCTTTTAGACCTAATCAAAATATTACATGAATCTCACACTCAATAAGAAACTTTCAACATAAACACATGTTTTTTTAAATTTAAAGTCCATGGAGGCATAGTCAGAGTACTTGGGGCTACTTAAAATATGAATTCTTAAAAATGATTTCAGAAGAACATTTTTAAAAAATAACATTTTATATCTAACATATCACTCAATTTTTCACATTACATTTAATTCTGTAAGAAATTCGACAAGAAAATATATAGACTTCAAATGTTAGAATGTCTTTATTGCAACATGTAAATACTTGACAGAACATGAACACAGAGAGAATGTCATATTACTCAATTTTAGAATATTAGAATTTGATTTAGGTGCAATTAACATATCTAAAGAGAATATTCAATACACACTAAACTTACCATTTTTGGTGTTATTCTGTTTAGAACACTGGAATATAATCTTTTATGTTTAAAAGTTGTACTGAAATGTGTTTCTCTCCCTCCCTACTTTCTTCTCCCATTCCTTCTTCCTTTCCTCTTTTATTTTTCTTTCTTTCTTTCTTTCTTTCTTTCTTTCTTTCTTTCTTTCTTTCTTTCTTTCTTTCTCTCTTTCTTTTTCTCTTCCTCTCTTTCTGTCTTCACTTCCTTCTTTCATTTTTTTCTGTTTTTATTTAGAATAGATATCAGCATGATATATTGAATGTGATGTATTGCTTTATGTTTAACAACATACCTCCTTTTATGAATGAATTCTGTCTAAATTAATTACTATTTTCAGAATTCAATAATATTTTGTGCTGATTTTTGAGACTGAATTTTCATTACATTTATCTTTCCTCCCTTGAAACCCGTTCATATACCTCTCCTCATACTTCTTCAATTTCAAGGTCTCCTTTTAATTAATTTTTATAACATCTCTCTAACTCCTACCTTTACTCAGATGCCTGTAATTCTTTGTGGGGGATTGATGCTTCATGAACTTTTCCCTCCCCTGCTCAATTTTTAAAATTTTATTGAATATTGCCTTTACTATGTTTAGGTATGTGTCTTGTATCCCTGATCTCTCCAAGACTTTAAACATGAATGGGTGTTGGACTTTGTCAAATGCTTTTTCACCATCTAAGGAGATGAACATGTGGTTTTTCTCCTTCAGTTTGTTTATTTGGTGGATCACATTGATGGATTTCTGTATGTTGAAACACCTGTGCATGCCTGGTATGAAGCCTACTTGGTCATGGTGGATGATATCTTTTATGTGTTCTTGGATTCGGTTGTAAGTATTTTATTGAGTAATTTTGCATCAGTGTTCATAAGAGAGATTGGTCTGAAGTTCTCTTTTTTTGTTGGGTCTTTGTGTGGTTTAGGTATCAAGGTGACTTTGGCCTCATAGAATGAGTTTGGTAATGCTCTTTGTGTTTCTATTTTGTGGAATAGTTTGAAGAGAATTAGAGTTAGTACTTCTTTGAAGGTCGGGTAGAATTCTGTGCTAAAACCATCTGGCCCTGGGCTTTTTTGGAAGGGAGACTGTTGATGACTGCTTCTATCTCCTTGGGGAATACAGGACTATTCAATCTTTCTACCTGATTTTGACTTAATTTTGGTAAATCGAATCTATCATGAAAATTGTCCATTTCTTTTAGATTTTCAAATTTTGTGGCATATAGGCTTTTGTAGTATGACCTAATGATTGTTTGGATTTCCTCAGTTTCTGTGGTTATGTCCCCCTTTTCATTTCTGATTTTGTTGATTTGGATAGTTTCCCTCTGCCTTAGTTAGTCTGGCTAAGGGTTTGTCTATCTTATTGATTTTCTCAAAGAACCAGCTCTTTGTTTCATTGATTCTTTCAATAGTTTCATTTGTTTCCAATTGATTGATTTCAGCCCTGAGTTTGATTAGTTCCAGCTGTCTCCTCCTCTTGGGTGTATCTGCTTCCCCCCCCCCCCCAGGGCTTTTGGTTGGGCCTTTAAGTTGCTTGTATGAGATGTTTCAAATTTCTCCTTGAACGCACTTAGTGCTATGAATTTTCCTCTTAGCTCTGCTTACATTGTGTCCCATAAATTTGGCTATGTTGTGCCTTCATTTTCAATGAATGCTAGGAAGTCTTTAATTTCTTTCTTAGCCCAGATGTCATTGAGTAGCAAGTTGTTCAGTAGGCCATAGTCCCTGTTCCCATAACTAGGGTACCCACTTGTACACTGAGCTTCCATGGGTTACATCTGGGCATGGGTTCTAGGTTATCTCCATAAATGGTCCATGGTTGGAGTTTCAGTCTCAGAAAACATCCCTCTGTCCAGAGTTTTTGGTTCTGTTGCTCTCCTTGTGGAGCTCCTGTTCCCTCCAGGTCTTTCTATCTCCTCCTTCTTTCATAAGATTCCCTGCACACTGCCCAAAGTTTGGCTATGGGTCTCAGCATATGGTTTGATACTCTGCAGGGTAGAGCCTTTCAGAGGTCCTCTGTGGTAGGCTCTTGTCCTGTTCCCTTTTTTCCCCCTTTTCCATTGTTGGTGGGAATGTAAACTTGTACAACCACTTTGGAAAGCAATCTGGTGTTTTCACAGAAAATTAGGAATAGTGTTACCTCAAGATCCTACTCTACTACTCCTAGATATATATCCAAAAGATTCTCAAGTATACAACAAGAACATTTGCTCGACCATGTTCGTAGCAGCTTTATTTGTAATAGCCACAAGCTGGAAACAACACAGATGCCCCCCAGTTGAGGAATGGATATACAAATTATAGTTCATTTACACACTTGGAATACTATTCAGCAATTAAAAACGAGGAAATCATGAAATTTGCATGCAAATGTTGAGGCCTAGAAAAGATAATCCTGAGTGAGGTGTCCCAATGACAGAAAGACAGGGTATATAATTACTTATAAGTGGATTTTAGATATGATATAGGATAAACATATTAAAATCTGTATACCTAAAGAAGCTAATCAAGGAGGACTCTGGGTAAGATGCTCAATCTTCATTAAGAAAGGCAAAGAAGATGGATATCAAAATCTAAACTCTTAGAGAAACTAAACAAGAAGGAGGACACTAGGGAAGATGCTTAATCCTTAATCAGAAAGCAAATGGGATAGACATCAGAAGAGAGAGAAAACAGGGAACAGGACAGGAGCCTACCACCCAAGATCTCTGAAAGAATCTACCCTGCATGGTATCAAAGCAGGTGCTGAGGCTCATAGCCAAACTTTTGGCAGAGTAAAGGGAATCTTATGAAACATGGGGGATAGAGAAGAACTGGAGGGGACAGGAGCTCTACAAGGAGAGCAACAAAACCAAAAAATTCTGGGCCCAGGGGTCTTTTCTGAGACTGATACTCCAACCAAAGACTATGCAAGGAGATAACCTAGAATGCCTGCACAGATGTAGCCATGGCAGCTCAATGTCCAAGTGGGTATTCTAATAAGAGCCACAGGGACTGTCTTTGATATGAACTCAGGGGCTGACTCTTTGATCACCTCCCCCTGTGGGGAATGCAGCTATATCAATGCCACAGAGAAATACAATGCAGCCAGTCCTGATGAGAGCTGATAGGCTAGTGTCAGATGGAAGGGGAGGAGGACCTCCCCTATCAGGTGACTGAGGAAGGGCCATAGAGGGAGAAGAGGAGGGAAGGTGGGTTTGAGAAGGCACAAGGGAGTGGGTTACAGAAGGGATACAAAGTGAATAATTTGCAATAATAAAAATTAAACAAGCCTAAATCATATATAAACTACATTTTTAAAGAACATATACTTAACTTAGTTTAGTGTTCATTGTTAATCTGAAATCGTCATTTAACTGGATATTCTTTTTTTTTTTTCTATTAAGCCTTTTCTAATAGAAATACAGCAGGGGATTAATATCTATTTATTTATTACCCATCCTTTATTCTGTGAATGATCATTAAAATATTCATCTTGAGAAGCACTACTAAATAATTACACATGTTAAAAGTATAAATTATTTCCAATTTATGCTTTTAAAAATTTAATCATGACTTTAGGGAAGAGGTTTCTATGTCATTAGTGATAAAGATTTGACCTCAAAGTTCAGAACCTGTTTAAATAAATAATTTCTAATTGATGAAAATAAACCTATTGGATATCTCCTGGGTATGTCAATTTCTCAAATGAGCAAGCCCTTTGTAGCCACATAATGTTAACGATTTCTATTTGTATGAAATCATGAGGCATTTTTAAAAATCTTTCCCTTGTTATCAGAATTCAGAGAATTTACACCAAGCATGTATGTGTAGATCAACTTAAATACTTATAGTTAGATGAATGTAATCATATGCTGTTTAACTATGATAAACTCAAAATATTTTCATTTAAACTTCCTGTATGTGATGTGATTTATTTTAGGTTTCTTCCTTAATTTTAATTTTGATATTACAATTGAAGCACAGCATTCTTCCTTTCCTTTTACTCCCTCCAGACTCTCCCATTTACCCTTAACTGTTGTCACAGGCACATTACATATGGAAACATATAGAGGGACATCTACATATAAATCCTCAAATTCATATGTTCTTCCTTCTCAGTGTCTGCATTATTTCTTGTATGTGTGTTTACTGATTATTTGGTATTAGGTAACTACTTTTTGTAGTGGTTCCCAGGGAACACTCCCCTTTTTGACTTCCTCAGTTGCCTACAGTCTATGTGTAAGTCAGAGGCCTCCAGAGCTTTCCTCCATGAAGTTTAGAATGTCTGTTCTTGTATAGCTAATTTTTAGGCAGTTATATTGATGAGAATCTATGATTGCAGAAGACAGACTCTCTGAGCAAATTCCAGAAGCCTTTCTCTCTACAATCTTTTGCCCCTCTTAGCACTGTGTGCTGAACCTTAGGTACAGGAGTGAGTGTTCTGCAGATGTGTCCATTAGGACTGAGAGAGACAACTCTGCACTTTGGTCTCTGTCACAAGGAAGTTTCCTTGATGGATGTTGAAGGCTGTATTTACTTGTGGGTATTAGAAAAAAAAATATCATTTATTACATTTTTCTTTCACTTTGTGTCCTGGCTGCATCCCCCACTTTTGTGTCCTCCCAGTGGCACCCTCCCTCCCCCTTTCCACATAATTCCCCTCCCCTAGTCCACTGATAGGGGAGGTCCTCCTATCCTTCCTTCTGATCCTAGTCTATCAGTTCTTCATCAGGACTGGATGCATTGTCTTGCTCTGTGGCCTAGCAAGGCTGCACTCACCAGGGGGAGGTTATCAAAGAGCCTGACACTGAGTTTCAAAATAATTTTATATTTTATAATACTTCTACTGCTACTATAATCAGTGATTTGAGTCATTCATAATCCCGGTATTATTTTGAAATATATAGCATCCTTTATGTATAAATATATATATGCAACATTTTATTTTAGCTGAGAAGGCCTCATGGAAAAAAATCACACAATTATATATACCATTCTTTAATTAGTTTTATGTATTATATTCAAGGTGACATGTTTTCAAACACCTGAAATTAATTTAGCTCATGTGATATTTTTAGATTATTTGTACTTGCCATAAAAATGAGCATCATAAAACATCTGTGAACATAATAGAGTGGGAGTTTCAAATACTTATTTTATATAAACTTTGCTGACACAGCCATTCTCTGTGAATATTTTAAAATATATGCTAATCACCTGTAAGAAACAAAAGTTATTAGATACTAAAATATCCAGGGGTATGGATTTGAAGCTAAAACTAAGCCTTTGACAGAAGACAATAAAATAATTAAAAACATGCCTCCTGCCTTTGGAATATTTTTTATGCATCAGTAAATATCTTTTCAACAAAGCAATAGAACAAAGCGTAATTAGAAAATGGCAGTCAATTACTCTTGGAAGTATTTCTATTTATCTCCATTAAAGTGTTGCTAAGCTTAAAGACAAACGTTATGTGAGTGTGCATTTGTCAGATAAGAATTCTGAATAAATAGTGCTCTTAAGATTAGCATAAATCACCTAAGGGAATGTTAGCACATAAAATAAGTCAAGAAAGAGAGATTAAAGGAGAAGGGAAAATAATGCCACTAGGCTCATGCATAGCAGTAAAGAATATGTTTGTGTTTCCAATTTATCTGAAAATATGAACACAAAATTGAACTTTTCTGTTTTTTTTACTGATACAAGTCATTTTAATCCTGCATAATATGTTAACATATTTTAATGAGGTTACATTTTTCTATACCATATTTTCTGAAGGAATGTAAGAAATGTTTCAAGGAGAAGTAATCACAAAAGTCTCTCTTTTTTTTCTTTTCTTTTTTTGGTTAGGGTTTATTTTAATTATCTGCAGAACACCGCATGTACCATAAGCACAGTTGATGTAAAGGTACCATAGTCTCATAATTCACTAGATAGTCTTGTAGATGAAGGACTGACAACTTCCTGTGCCTCTTGCATTTAGAGAGAGTAATATTTTCACTGTTTCATTTTCCAGTTTTAGAGCACTGTATATATTTTTACTGATAAACACAACCCTTCCTTTCACAGTAGTATGTAGTTACTGCCATATACCTCTCTTACTTCCACATTTCTCTTCCTGCATTTCTTCTTTAATTTACTTATTTATTCACTTTACATACTGATCACTCTCTCTCCCTCCTTTTCTCCCAGTCCTACCCTCCAACCCTCTTCCTCCTTCTTCTCAGAGAAAGGAAGCCCCCACCACCTATGTGCCATCTCACCCTGTCACTTCATGCTTTATTTTGCATCAGGACTAAGCCTGACCTTTCCCACTGAGGCCAGACACTGCTGCCAGCTAGGGAAAAGTGATCCAATAGCAGGCAACTGCATTCGTGTCAGTGACAGCCCCCACTCCAGTTGCTAAGAGACCCACATGAAGACCAGGCTGTCCATCAGGTCCATAAGTGTAGAGGGCCGTGGTCCGGTCCACTCATGCCTTTAGGTTTGTGGTTAAGTCTCTGTGAGCCCCATGGCCTAGGTTAGTTGTCTTTGTTGGTCTTCTTGTGGCGTTCTTGTCCCCTTCATGTCCCTCTATCCTTCCCCTAACTCTTCCACAAGATTCCCAGATCTCCATCTAATATTTGGCTGCAGGTCTCAGCATTTGTTTTGATCTGCTCTTCCTGAAATTTAGCCCTGATTATTCCCATTTACTAATATTCTGCTACATCTCCATAAACTTCATTTAGTTACATATTTTCTATATCAGCTCAGTTACTTTCCCATGTATGTGCTACAGAATTTTAATCTCTGAACTTGGTATTTTAAGCTGCTATTGATGAGCCATGCTTTGGTCCCTTTCGCAGAAAGCAGCTTGCTTAAAATATGTTAGTTCACAGAGTTCCCACACTCAATAACTCATGATAAAAAGAAAAACATTTCTGCATCCAAGGTGGCCACCACATCTACTCAGGGACAGTAAGTTTCAAGCTCTGAAAGTTCAGGTGGCTCCTGAGACCCTAAAGAAAAGATGCCTCTAAAGAGACATTATGTAAACTAAGGTGTGTTTTTTTTGTGTGTGTTTTTTGTTTTGTTTTTCTTAACAAACAAACAAACAAACAAACAAACAAAAAACCTACTTCTCAAAGTTCCTTCCTTCCTTCCTTCCTTCCTTCCTTCCTTCCTTCCTTCCTTCCTTCCTTCCTTCCTTCTTTCCTTCCTTCCTTCCCTCTTTCTTTCCTGCTCTTTCCATTGTCCTTTTTGAGAAAAGGCATCATCTAACTCTTACTGCATTTAACTCAGTACATAATCAATGATCAGTCTGAACTTTAGATCTCACCATGGTCTCCAGTGTTCTGGAATTTTATACTTTAGCTGTGAATCATAGCACAGGGTTTTGTGCATCCTAGCAACCCTGCAGCAGACGAGGAGGTGTATCCTCTAGCTATTTGTGTTGTTTCTCCATGACTGACATATGGTTTGATTGAAGGTTTTGTTGCTTTTGTTGTACAAGTTGTCCTCTCATGAGAATGAATACAAGAAAACAGAAAATCAGAGACCCACTCCCATTTTTACATTTTTTTTTTGCTATAGGATAATCTTTATTAAAATGGTATGTATTTAAAAAAGAAAATTAAATAACACTTTCTGTCAAACAAATAAAAATTGGATTGAATAATAATAAAATTCAATTTCAAATGTATTTTAAATATGGAGAAGAATCTCTGAAACCTTACAAAAGTCAATGCCTTCTTTTTATATGGTGTCAAAATGGTAAACAAGATTAGGAAAATGTTTTTAATGGGAAGATAGACCAGAAATGCCCAGTGAGTACAGGAGTGTAACAGTTAGTGTCTTTCCTAGGTCAGCTAGCTCTCAGGGTAACCACTGAAGTAGGAGATAGGCCTATTTATTTTTGTTTTGTTTTGTTTGCTCAGGCGCAGAGGAAAGCCAAGTGCTACAAAGGAAAGAAACTAAACTGAACTGTGTACAAGACAGTGCAGATAAGAAGCTGTGGACATGAGGTCAATTTTATACCTTTCCTGTCATTGGTGGCTTAGCAAAATATTCTACATAGACTTAGAAATCTATTTTTTTTTAATATTTTTGCTGATCCTGGACTTTCTTTTAATTAATTAACAAATTCATTTTAGATTCAATCACATTACATCCTGATCATTGCCCTTCCATAATCTCATCCCAGTACCCACCTCCCTCCCACTGATTCCTCACCCTCCTGCCCTAGTATTCAGAAAAGGGAAGCCCTCCTTCATTACTAATTGACCCCAACCTGTCAAGTCTCCTCAAGACTGGCTATGTCTTCTTCCTCTCTGGCCTTGCAAGGCAGCCCTGCCAAGGGGAAGTGATGAAGGTGCGGGTAGCAGAGTCAGGTCAGGACAGCTCCTGCTCCCTTGATCCTCTTAGGAGGGAACCCATATGGAGCCTGAGCTGCCTACCTGTTACAACTGAGAAGGGGACTTGGGTACTTTCAGTGCATGGTGCTTGGTTGGTGCATCAGTTTCCACAGGGTCCCCTGGGCAGGAATTCCTAGTTGCTGCTGATATTTGTGCACATTTAAGAGGTGTGGCTTTGTGAAGGAAGTATGTCACTGCAAGCAGGCTTTGAGGTTTCAAAAGCCACAGCTATTCCAAATCCCATCTCATGTCTTCCTGCATGCAGTTTAAGGTGTGATCTTTCAGCTCTTATCTAGTCACCATGCCTGCCTGCTTCCAAGATGCTTGTTCTCCATGTAGGTGAACTAATATTTCTCAGGAAGTATAATTTCAAATTAACTCTTTATTTTAATAGTTGACTTTGTCATCATATTTTATTACCCTTTAGTAAAATCTTTAAAGGTACTTTTTAGGTTACAGCCAAGGCATATCTACATCACAGACTTGGGACTGTAATTTTCAAGAAGGATAGAAATGATATCTCAGTCTTTGCAGAGGAATAGGAGCCTAACTGTAGTAGTTGCCTGGCATCATGTGTGTCCTAACATAATTGCCTTATGTTACATCAGTTAGCAATGTGTGAAAGTAGTAAAACTCAGAGAACAGAACAGTTAGAAAAAAAATTTGTGTGATATTGCCTATACAAGCTTGCTACCAGTTTAAGCAAAGCAATGATAAAGCAATGTAAAGTGAATATAGGGGAAGATTCCATAACAGACATCATTGATTTTAAAAAAATAACATGTGGTTTTCATAAAGAACAAAGGGTGTGATGAAGTTAATATGAAAATAAAAGAAAATTCTGAAAAGAATTTATAACTGCATTTAAACAGGCTACTCGGAAGCTCATAGAACAGCTATAAAATATAAATTAATATTACAAAGTATCAAAAGTATAATGGTTTGTCTTTATATGAACATCTTCTATTTTTGTGTCCATATGCCACTGATAAAAGATGTTTTCTTCATAAGGAAAGAAGATTGTTTTCATGTATTTAGGATTACAAATATATAACAAGTACATATGTGTATATAATATTGTATTATATAGTATTGTATATACATCCACATATATGAGAGCATACATGTGGGTATACATGGATGGTTGTATAAAATAATTAAGAAGAAGTAGCCAAGTATTTGAAAAGAGAGCACATGGGAGGAAGTACATAATGGGACTTCAAGAGCAGCAACTAATGGGGGAATAATCTAATTGCCTTATAATCTCAAAAACTAAACAGAAATTATTTTAAAGAATCCTGAGTGAGGTATCCCAGAAGCAGAAAGACACACACGATATATACTAAGATATAAGTGGATACTAGACCTGTAAAATAGGATAAATATACTAAAATCTATACACCAAAAGAAGATAAACAAGAAAGAAGACCCAGGGTAAGATGATCAATCCTCACTTACAAAGACAAATGGAAAGGACATTGGAAGTAGTAGAAAACAAGAAACAGGACAGAAGCCTACCACAGAGGGATTCTGAAAGACTCTACTTAGCAGTGTATATAAGCTGATGCTGAGACTCATAACCAATCCTTGGGCAGAGTGCAGGGAATCATGAAAGAACGGGGACTTAGTAAGACCTGCAGAGGACAACAGCTCCACAAGACCAAATATATCTGGGCACAGGGGTCTTTTCTGAGATGTTTCTCAAACCAAAGACCATGCATGGATATAACCTAGAACTCCTGCTCAGATGTAGCCCATGGTAGCTCAGTATCCAAGTGGGTACCCTAGTAAGGAGAACAGGGACTGTTTCTGACATGAACTTAATGGCTGGCTTTTTGACCCTCGCCCCCTCCAAGGGAGGAGCAGCCTTGCTAGACCACAGAGGAGGAAATTGCAGCCAGTCCTGATGAGACGTGATAAACTAGGGTAAGATGGAAGGGGAGGGGTACCTCCCCATCAGTGGACTTGGAAAGGGCATGGAGGAGATGAGGAAGAGAGGGTGGGATTGGGAGGGCATGAGGGAGGGGTTACAGCTGGGATTCAAAGTTAATAAACTGTAACTAATATAAATAAATAAAAATTTTAATTAAAAAAATTTTAGCCCTTGTACTTAGAGTGACACACACATTTTTCTTTTCAAATACTACAAAGATTTAATAATGAATTTTATTAGTAAACACTCAATTTTATTAATATAAAACAAAATTATTTTCTGTGAATCTTTTCTATAAATTTTTCTATATTCAGTTATGGATTAACCAGTTATTTTAGTTACTCTCTTGTTCTATCCAAAAATTGTATTATGAATATCCTGCATACCAAATTAATTCATTATAATCTTGAAAATCACATGTATGCAAAACACTTATTTCTTGTTACTTTTAACTGCAATAACGTGGATCAACAGAGAGGCTGATTTCGCTCTTATTCATTTGAACACAGGATATACTCTTTGGCTAGCACAAGTAGTTAAATAACAGCTCAAAGTTAAATATAATTTGTTCTGTGACTGGTAGGGTTGTGGAGGAAATTTTGTTATAGATGAATATTTGGCAGCCTAGTTTCTTTCTTTTTTGTTTTTAATGGTGTGGTGTCTCTGTGTGTGTATGTGTCTGTGTGTCTGTGTAATATAGGCATGTCCATGCCAATGTTTGTGGATATGCTCAGCAATATTAGTACATGCATACTAGCAGTAGACATTATTTCTAGGTATCTTGTACCTAGAAGATACCTAGAAATCTTTTATTAACAACCTTGTAACTGGATTTTAAACTCCTCTACATATCCAAGGCAATGTCCTCATTCATGCGCAACAAACACTTTAACCACTAGGCCACCTCCACATGCTGGTAACTGAGATAATATTGACATTTTCTTTGATACATTATTGTTTTTTTATATATTAAGCTATGGAATAGGACTGATGATTACTTTTTCACTTAATGCATATATATAGATATATGTGAAAATTTATAAAACTATATATGTATATACATACATTGAGAGAATAAACTTTAAATTAGACTTAGCTTGTATCAGTTCAAAACAAGTATATAAAATATATAAAATTCATAAAGTTCATAAAGTTCATAAAATTCTAGTATTATCTATTGTGGTACTATGATACCTTTTAGTCATTAAAAAATAATAAACAGTCCTCTTTATAAAAGTTTATAAAATTAGAACATTTTGTCTATAGGAAAATTTTAAATTATAAGCACTCATAAAAAATTAGAATTTACATAACATAAGGCTATATTAGAAGTAAAAGAACATTTTACAGTAAACATCAAATTCAAATAAGTAATAGTAATATAAAAGTGGACATAATGCCTTTTATAGCTATTGAGATATTTACTCTCTTGTCATGTTAAATATATCTTTAAATATAGAAAATCACCCTACACTGTCATTTGTACTTAAACTAATATTCACATGTAATAAAATAATTGCATAATTTTTTGTTTAGACGGTTCTCATCTAAACCAAAGCACATGTTTTAATCACTCTGAGCATTTCTAGGAGGATTTAAACTTCCTTTATGGGCCTTTAAGATAAATAGGATGCCTCAAAATGTAACACAAAAATATTTTTCTTTGCTTGGCTTTTGTACTTTTACTTTATTTTGGCTTTTATTTTACATATTCCTGATCTTCTAAATTAGAGGAATGTTAATAAAATCTTCATTTATATGAACAACAGGTATATTTTCGGCCTCTCACACTATTTAAATTAGCCAAGTATTATTCAATATACTTTCTGGGGTTTTGATATGGGAAATGTTTTCTCTAATGTTCAACTTAATTATTATGATATGCAAAACCTCATTAAACTTTAAACTTTTGTTCCATGTGAGTTGATTAAACCACTTGCATATTTTGATAACCTCAGATTAATTGTTTATCTCTGTGAGTCATGTGGTGCTTTGCTTGACTTTGGCTTACATCCTTATCCTGAGATAAATCCATTTGAGAGCCTCAGATGAGTGATTAAAAAGTAAACACAGAGTTTGTTTAGAAAGTTTCCCTTGTGTTATAATTCGGAGCTAAATATAGCAGTAATTAGAAGGCATGCTTTTAGTGTTCATGAGCAATATAACATTATACAAAACCATGATTAACCATCGTTTTTTACTTTCATTAGCTCTACATGTTTTTGCAAAGGGACCTTTCATTCTTTGGCTGTGGATACTTGGTAGCAGAACCAGGACTATTTGCAGAAGGACAAAATAAAGACTTGTTACTTACTTATCGCTTTTCAGATATGAAAGTTTAAGTAAAACTGCTTCCATTTTGAGATGCTAGATTGTAGCTCTGGTACTATTGCTGTGTGACTGTATTATATGAGCATAGCTTATGTATAGTTCATATTTCAGATGTTTTTCTTTAAATAGGGGATTTGTCTTTACACAACCATGTAATTTCTGCCACTCTGAGCACTGAAATTTCAATATCTTTCAGTGTTGTGTTTATTAGGGCCTCTCTTATTTGCATCGTTTCCTCTGACTATTACCATAGTTAATTAAATTTAGTTTCTATGTTAAATGTTCTCTAATTTCTGTGCTGTATATTTTAGTCATAATGAGTTTATACTTTGATATTCTATTACTAATGTCTCAACATCTTACTTTTAAGGTTTTTTAATATATCATATCTTAACATTGTTTATATATATTATAAATTCATTTCATTATATAGAACATACTTCATGCGAGTATAGTCATATTTCTCAAAGTATTTCACATTTTACCTGTTAATATCTTATTTTTAGACAGATATGTTATTTTTTTATATACAAATACAGGAAATTTTATCTTCTTTATTAATTTTTATGTCTCTAACACCCTTGTCTAATGCCAATAAGTTAGGCATCTAAGCAATATTTAATAATAAGAGTTAAAATTTACATGTTTTCATCTTTTTAAATTTATTTTTAATTTTATTTTTATTTTTTTTATTTTTTTTTTCTTTTCATTTTTGTTGGGATATTATCTGTATGCCCTGTTTTCTTGGGTGAATTTGTTTTCGTTGGATTGGAGTTTTCCTTCTAGTAT
>REGO01000482.1:9953-32857 GCA_010120015.1 Rhombomys opimus | reverse complement strand
GGCCCTGGGGGGATGGTGTAGCCGCCGCGCGGATCTGGGACTCCGGGACACGTACTGCTGATCTTTGCCTGCCGCTAAAGGGCTTGGAGCTCTGCCCCAGCGGCTGTATACCTCAGGCAGTTAGGTCTGCTCTGAGAAAGACCAGGCAGCTCTGCCGCGGTGCCGACGTGGAGCGAGTTCTGGGGGAGGGGAGTGCCGCGAGATCAAAGGGCCGTTTCTCTCCTTCCCCAAATAAGTCCCCGGGTGACCCGAGACCAAAGTTTTCACCTCCTGTGATGTTCCCTGTCGGTCTAGAAATCTCCACCGTTGTTTTCCTGGGTTAGAGGTCCTTCCATTCACCAACTCAGAAGTTCAGGTATTCCAACGCTCAGAAACGGTGTGTGCTCGTCGCCATCTTGGCTCCGCCCCAATTTTATTTTTATTAATTACAATTTATTCACTTTGTATCCCAGCTGTAGTCCCCTCCCCAAAACCCTTCCAATCCCACCTTCCCTCCCTCCTCTTCTCTTATGCCCCTCTCCCAGTCCAATGATAGGGTAGGTCCTCATCCCCTTCTATCTGACCCTAGTTTATCAGGTCTCATCAGGACTGGCTACTTTGTCTTCCTCTGTGGACTGGTAAGGCTGCTACACCCTCAGGTGGAGGTGATCCAAGAGCCAGCCACTGAGTTTATGTCAGATATGGTCCCTGTTTCTATTATTGGGGAACACTCTTAGACACTGAGCTGCCATGGGCTACTTTTGTGCAGGAAGAGGGAGAAAACAGGGAACAGGACAAGAGCTTATCACAGAGGGCCTCTGAAAGACTCTACCCAGCAGGTTATCAAAACATATGCTGGTTCAGAGCTAAACTTTTGCAGAGTGCAAGGAATCTTATGAAAGAAGGTGAAAATAGAAAGACATGGAGGGAACAGGAGCTCCACAAGGAGAACAACAAAACCAAAAAATCTGGACACAGGATTCTTTTCTGAGACTGATACTCCACACAAGGACCACGCTTTGATCTTTTTTCAACACACTCTAGAGAATATAGATTATAGAAGAGGAAGTTTTTGGTTTCCTTGGGGACTCACTTTTGTAATAAGATGTTTTGCTGCAAGTTGGGCACATGATGTTATGATGTAGTTTAGCTTGTGTGAGGAGGGCACACGGTGTTTTGCTCTCTCATGAGAGGGGTGTAACTTTGACCAGCTGAGAACATCCATGCATGGACTCAGAGCACAGGAGATATATAGAGGCCTATGCACAGTGAGACCTCACTTTTTGGATCAACATCACTTGCTGATCTTTATCCTTCAACAGTTAACTTCTCAGAGAGAGAAATGTTCCATAGAACTCAGGGCAATCTAACTGAGTCTTCTGGTTTTAGCTGGCTTCGTGTTGCTGTTTTGTGTAGTCGTTTAGACTGGACTGCTGGTATCCTGAAAACTGAGTTTGGTAATCCCCCAAAGAACCATCAATCCTAATCAGCAGGAAGTAAATAAGCCAGGTCTACAGTGCTTTTCCCTACTACTCTATCTAAGATCAGGCGTTTGGAAGGAAGCTAAAGGTGTTTGAGAACCCAAAATAACATAGGTTTGGTAAAAGATCTAAGCTTACAGATTATAATAGTTATTAAAATTTTGTTTGTTTAAATATATATATATGCATATATATATTTTCCAATATTAAGATATTTAACCACTATTGATTCACTGTTGTTATTGATTCTTCCCATTCAGAGAGCTAATTCCTGATTCAAATTTTACTGGACAAAATGTAAGATCTGGAGGATGGGCAGAGAGCTTTGACATATCTATTATAAATAATATGGCTTCTGCAGACTTGGACAAGTGACCATGATCTTAAATTGTTTCTCTTTGGGGCAGTTTAGGTGATCTGAGTCTCTTTTAGGTAACATGACTAATTTTCTTCTTCCAGACAGTTCTGCTGGTTTGAGCCTCTTCTGGCAACTTAGATTGTCTAAGACTGTCTCTCTGCAGTCCTTTCTATTCATATATAATGGAGGATGGAACATAGAGCATCTCATCTCTTCCAGGGATTTTCTCATACCTTTCTGTTACTTTCTTGTGGAGCTGAAGGACAGTTTGCAGCTCCTAATGAGCTTCCTTAAAGTACGAAACATTTCACATCCTCTTAGAACATCCTATGTCTTGAGGAGCTTCTTAGTAGAATGCAGTGGCTCACCTCCCTTTGTAATGTACTGTATCATGAGGTGGGAAAGGCAGCATAGTGATTAATAAAACTTGTTGCTCTGGTTGAGGATCATGGTTCAATTTCTGGAACCAATGTTTTGGATTATAACCATTTGAAACTTTAGTTCTAGGGTATCTGGTGTCCTTCTCTGACATTTGTGGGCATCACACAGATACATGGTGTGCATACAAGTGCAAGGAAAACAAATATATAAAAATAAAATGAAATAAATGAATATATATATAGATAAAACAATGAAATAATATCTTAGTCTTAATGTCCTTTATTTCCAAGATAGGGTTGTTTATCTCTTAGGATGTTGCTGCACAACACTTTTTTATTTTTATTTTATATTAATTTTAAGTTATTCATTTTGTATTGCAGCTATAGTCCCTTCCCTTGTTCCCTCCCAATCCCACCTTCCCTTCCTCATCTCCTCCCATTCTCCTTTCCAAGTCCACTGATCAGGGAGGTTCTTCTCCCCTTCCATCGAACACTAGCCTATCAGGTCTCATCAGGACCGACTGCAATGTCTTCTTCTGTGGCCTGGCAAGACTGCCCCCTCCTCCCCAAGGGGAGGTGATCAAAAAGCCAGCCACTGAGTTCATGTCAGAGACAGTCGCTGTTCTCAACACTTTCTTTTATAATCCAGAAAAATAGTGACTAAAAGGGAATGTGAAACATGCACAGCACTGTGAAGATAACATCAGACCACAATAATAATGGGTGCCAAAATTAGTCTGGGCAGATAAAAGGATAAAGAGAAACTGGAAGATCAGATGAGACTATTGAAAGTGTTTGAAAAATGTTCTAAATAATCAGGGACTAAACGTAGAATTCTGTATGTTGAATGTTGCTTGATATTCATATAATAACTACAATCATCAAAATACAAACCAAAGAAAATTCTGAAATAAAAAAGGACCTTGTAAATATCAAGAGATTATAAACAAGCTAAGTAGAAACATCATTTTCTTTTTCTTAAATGTTAAGAGTATTTTTGTTTAAATATAAATATATAGGATTTTCAACGGTTTTCGAAAAGGAAAGGTCAAAGCACTAATCTTAAGATCAGTTCTTGGGAGCTAGATATAGTTTGGCCCAAAATCTATATATAGATTCTACTCTGAATAAATATTAGTTTTAGTGACCTCTTTCAGAAAGTCACAAGTTTGGTAATGTGGGTTAAGCTTATGAGTACATTCCAATATTAAAACATTTGAATGTTCTCTGTATTATACAGACTGCAGTAGCAAGCTGAGTCAGGATTACTCATGACATTTGTCAAAACTAAACAAAATAACCCACCAGATAAAAAACATATTGTGTAATCACTCTACAATCAGCAATTTTGGTGAGTGTTCAGAGTCTGGATTAAATGAATCTGATAGTAACTGGATAAATTTATCTTACCTTTCTTTGCAGGGGATATTAACGTACCAATCAATATCAAGGTTTAGATTATATTATAGTTTTTGTAACTATATAATTATTTTTATCTTCTTTTATTAATTCAGTTAACATCTTGCTCATAAGCCCCTCCATATTCTCTTCCCAGTCACACTCTCTCTCCTGCATTCCCTCTCCCCTATTACTCAAAATAGGGGAGTACCCCCTTCCCAGACACCCTCACTCATTTATTCACTGTGTTCCTCATTTTCCCCTGTGGCCTGGTAGGAAAGCTCCATCAGGGGGAAGTTATCAGAAAGTAGGCACCATATGCTATGTGAGAGACAGCTCCTACTCCCCTAACTGGTGGACTGACATGGAACCTAAGATGCCCATCAGACTTATTGGAGTCTGTGCACTGTGCTATGTGTATCCCGTACCATATGACTAAAATCTGCTTATAAAATTCTTGAAATTTTCAGTTTATTTATCTTGTCTTTCATAAAAGACATCTAAAATGCAGCTGATTAAAATGCTTTCCAGCTTATAGTCATGTAGACATTACCATAATATTCAAGGTCTTGTCCTATTTATAGTTATTTTAGATTAAATAATTTTATATTTTTATTTCACCCAAGAAACGACTGTTAGCATGTAAAAATCCGTGGTTTTATTCAACATTTGGTATTTAGACTTCTATTGGAAAGTTTACATAAATACAAGCCAATTTGTTCTTAGCCATTAAACTTTCCATTTCTCATCAATAATAAATGTCTTAGTAAATGAATCTTTATATCTGTTATTTGGATTAGAATGTCCTCTGTTAAATTATACTAATATACTAAAAAGAACTCCAGGATACTATATTACAATTGGCAATTTAGAAAGTACTTGATAATTAGTTGTCTCTAAAATTACGTATTCCTTCAAAAGAATATGATTTGATATGAAAATATTCATGTTTTGTGAGCTATTCCATTGTGTTCACCTACAGACATGCCTGTGTCTTTTCCTTTGCTTTCCATTTCATCTAACCTTAATGTTCAACCAACTCCTTTTCCACTATAAGGATGATATTTAGACTTCAAATGGTATTTTGAACTCTTCCTATGAGGCAGTGAATGAAAAAAAAAGTATTTCTTGACTCCATTGAAGTACTTATCCATCTTTACAGGTCCACTACTCATGTAGCTGTAATGAATATGTTGTTCATTATTAGGTTACATAGTCACTGAACCAAGTAACATTATTATTAAGAAAACGTTCCTGAGATTTCTTCAATATATACAGAAAATAGTTTTATGATTTTTAATTTTAAGTTTTCATAATAATTACAGTTTATTCACTTTGTATCCCAGCTGTAGTCCCCTCCCTCATTCCCTCCCAATCCCATCCTCCCTCCCTCATCTCCTCCCATGGCCCTCTCCACGTCCACTGTTTGGGGAGGTCCTCCTCCCCTTCCATATGACCTAGCCTATTAGGTCTCATCAGGAATGGTTGCATTGTCTTCCTCTGTGGCCTAGCAAAGCTATTCCCCCCTCAGGGAGAAGGTAAGCAAAGAGCCAGCCACTGAGTTCATGACAAAGACAGTTCCTGTCATAAATTGTCGTAAGACACAGTTGTGTACATAGTACCACAGAAAGTCTATATTATGTTCTTGTTATGTTTAACTGACCCCTCCCTTCTGTTTTATAAGATTTTAATATTTAATACTGAGTAGGCATATGAAAATTTCCTGCCTCCTGTAAAGATAAACAAATAATTTCCAAATGTTGTTTATATGCAGTTTTAGGTTAGTTTTAATACATGTATTTGTTTGTATAACTCTTTTTTCTAAGTATGCTTTTCAATATATCTGTATAGAAACACTTTTTATTTATTGTACATATTGTTTTTTTATGACTAGTAAATCCATACCTCACTGAGTGAATTTCAGCCTCAATCACGTAAAAAAATTTCAGAACTTTCAGGTCCACAGGTTTTTGTTTGTTTGTTTGTTTGTTTTTGGATGTGTCTTCTGGTTGGACACTGTTAGTCATGAAATTTTTTACTTGGTACATGTTATTTTATTTATGAGCAGACTCTGAGGACTGAGCCGGCACTCGAGGAAGCATTAATAAGACATGTCTAGCAGCAATGTATTTGTTTTCATACTCTGAAATCAATTCACCTTGAAAGCTCTGCTCGTATAAGGATGAATAACTCTTGGATATAAGAAGATCTATCCTATTAGTAATGAAAAAATACCCTTAGACAGTTATAAATTTAAAACCAATATTTTTGTGGGTATTCAATGACTCTACATCTTGTACTGCTTTTGCTTTCAGTGCGAAGCATGGAGTGTATGTGTGTTTATGTGTGTGTGTGTGTGTGTGTGTGTTACAGTGGTAATCTGGTACTGCTAGAAACTAGAGAAGAATGAAGTTAGATTACCCAGCCTCATCAATGTTTTGAGAGAACATATGAAATAATAGCGATATAGATAAAAATTCACAATGCGCTCATTCATAATTATTCAAAACAATTTGAAAATTGGATCACATGAGTCAATTTTCTGTAGAATAGAATAACTAGGCTGGCAGTTTTCAGGAAGTCATAAGGCTATTTTTGTTCCTTTTTACAGTTTAAATACAATCTTTAAGAAAACATTATAGGACTTACTAAATAATGTCCTAAGCTTTTCAGATGAATTATTGAAGTGCTAACAGGAATGGGTGTATTTCTTTTTCAATATACTATATTTTCTTTATTTTCAACAGTGAATATTTTCCTTATGAAAATGTGTGGAAAGAGACATACATTAACTGTGTTTTAGGTATTTTCCCAAGATTTCCAAAATTTCTCCACCTTGTGCTTAGCAGGTGATACACAAACCGTACTTCCTCCTCTGTTTGTGAGGACATGGCACATTCACCACACCCACGTCCTCTGGGCAATAAGTTGTTTCCAAGCTTAGTGCCGTTTCCTATGTACTCCTTTAAATATGCTCATAGTACCTATCCTCTATGTGTAACTTTCTTTTTCTTAATTAGGAAAACTTGTTAAATTATGAACTAAGGAAAGTGCAAACCTAAAAGAATAGATGCCATCCTTGTAAAGAAAGTACTTGAATTTCTTAGAGACACAATGAGGACTCCAGTTAACCAAAGAAAAAGGGAGACTGTTTACACATGACCACAACAGTAGATTTGTAGACCCTACTTTCCACAGTCCAGTTGAAGTAGTTAACTCCTGTTCTTTGAGTGAGAAAGAGCTGCTTCTGGACATAAGCACACCAGACTGTATTTCCTAGTCGCAATACATTTGTCTGCCTACAGATAATAATGAGATCATGAAAGAAATCCTTAAGTAATAAAGAATATTAGCTGGGAGGTGCAGTTGCAAGCAACTATTCTTTTCCTTATAGGTTCCTTGCTAAGGTGAATGAAAATCTCATGCTGATCATAATTGAGTTATTCTACAGCTGAGTCAAAATGCCCCACTGCAGATTTATTCTTCAAGTCAGCATACTTTGGAATCATAAGAAAAACACAAAGGGAATTACACATAACAAATGATCAGTGGGTTTGGAGAGAAGGGTAATTTTTTCTAATATATTTAATTGAAAAATATCACACAGTAAGCATTTGTCAGCTATGAATTTACATATATTTTCTCCAAAGCACACAGTGAATATTCACCTTTTGACTTAAGATTTTATATATATATACATATATATGTATGTATTTGCTACACCTTAAACTACATATTTAAAGCATACAATTTGATGTCTTTGAATTCATACATACATATATATACATACATACATACATACATATCTTCATGAATCTAATGTGTTGTCAGTGAATGCATCAATGGCATTCCATACCAGACCCCATATTGTTGACCAACATGTAATAAACTTAATATGATTGTGTTTGGTGATTTGTTAATCTCCTAATCTTTACTCAGAATCATTTTTGTTTTTTTTTATATTGATTTTTGATATTTTTTCATTCTTGAGATATATCATGAAGTATGATAGGCAGAAAATTGGAAAGTTAAGGAAGGTGTTGCAGGACTTGGGGGAATAGAAAACATAATCAAACTATATTGTATAAAAACCTGATTACATTTCTAAGAAAAGAGATGAAGTAACTTAGAAGCAGAAAGACACATATTGTATATACTCTCTTTTAAATGGATATCAGACAGATAATGTAGGATAAACATACTAAAATTAGTCCTAAAGAAGCTAAACAAGGAGGACCCTAGGGAAGAAGCTTAAACCTCACTCAGAAGGACAAGCAGGATAGGCATCTGAAGAAGAAGACAAGGTACAGGATAGTATCAATCCACAGGGGGCCTCTGAAGGACTCTACCCATCAGGGTATCGAAGGAGATACAGGAACTCCACAAGAAAACCACCAGAGCCAAAAAAAAAAAAAAAAAAAAGACAGTAAGGGGAGCAGGGGCTGTCTATTACTTGAACACAGTGGCCAGCTCTTTGATTACCTCTTCCTGAGGGATGCTGCCTTGCCAGACCACAGAAGAAGACAATGCAGCCAGCCCTGATGAGACTTGATAGGCTAGGGTCAGATAGGAGGGAGGGAGGTCCTCCTCTATCAGTGGATTAGGGGAGGTATAGGGGCAGAGGAGGAAGGGTAGGTGAGCCTGGAAGAATGGGGCTGCAACGGAGACACGAAGTGAATAAACTGTAATAAATAAATAAGTGAATCAAAAAAATAGAGACAAATGTGGGAATAAAAGAATGAATACCAAGGAAATCCTGAGAATTTATGAATATACTCTGAAATTATATATTGAGCCATTTTTAAAATTTAAAAGAAATAAATAATTATCTTGCTATATACCACCTTTCAAAGTTAAATAACGATCAAATAAGCTATTAAAATTAAAATCTATAGTTAAATAGAAGCACTAATTATGTCTCCTAACCAAAATAAGGCTAGGGATATATGGTAATCATGCAGAATTGACGAGACCTTAAAATAAAAATTAACATCAGTTCTCAAATTCTTCCACAAAATATTGGACAAAAATATTGTCTACTCAACAAGGGCCATCTATGGATATAACCTAGAACTTCTGCTCGATGTGGCCTGTGGTAGCTTAGTAACCAAGTAGTTTTCCAAAGTGAGGGGAACAAGGACTATTTCTAACAGGGTCTCAAGGGCAGGCTCTTTGACCTCCCCCTCCCCCCCCAGGGGAGGAGCAGTCCTGTTAGGCCACAGAGGAGGACTTTGCAGCCACCCCCCCCCCTGAAGATACCTGATAAAACAGGGTCAAATGAAGGGGGAGGAGGTCCTCCCTGTGGACTTGGAAAGGGGCAGGAAGGAGACCAGGGAGGGAGTGTAGGGTGGGGGAGGGAATGAGAGAGCAGGATGCAGCTGGGACACAGAGTTAACAAAATGTCACTAATAAGAAAAGTAAAGTTAAAAAAAAAAGAAAAAAAGAAAGACTTAAGAAATAATTAAAGGGGAAAAATATTGTCTAATCTTTATAAAAGACCAAAATTTTCCCAATATTTAAAGTACATAAAGACACCTACACAAAATATTACAGAGCAATTTTTTTCCTATGAACATAATTCTAACACTTATCAATAAAACACTTTCAAATTGAATTCACGAACATATCAAAAAGATTCTGCAGCATTGTAAGTTGACTTCATCCTTGAGATACAGGTATTGTTCTACATAAATACTGAGAAATTTAATCCACTATAAAAACAGAATGAAAGCCAAAACGGCATGATCATCTTACAGGTAAAGAAAGGCCCTTGGTAATTTAAAACAAAAGGCCTCGAGAAACTAGGGGTACAGAAGACATACATCTAAGAAAATACAGGTGGTTTATAATAATCCACTAGCTAAGATCAACTTAAACAGAAAGATACTCAAAGCAGAGCATTTTAACTAAAATCAAGAACAAGGTCAGGATGTTCCCCTCTTCATACCTATTCAATATAGTATTTTAAATCTTAGGTGGCAATAAGACACTTGAGGGAGTCCAAAGGGATACAATTAAGTTTGAAAAAAGTCAAAGAATAATTATTTGTAGACTATATGATTATATATTGTATATACAAATGATTCTAAAGCTTCCACCAGGAACCTTTTACAGTTGATAAACACTTTCAGCAACCTAGTAGGATACAAAATTAGTACACAAAAATGTATGGTCTTCCTATGTAGAAATAATGACTAAACTGGGAAAAAAATCAAGGAAATAATACCTTTAATACCTTTCACAAGACCATATATATATACTCCTTGGGGTAACTCCAATGAAACAAGTGAAAGACTCATATGAAAAAATTTCAAAACACTGAACAAAGATATTGAAGAAGATATCAGAATATATCCATGAATCAGTAGTATTTATTTATATCAACCATCAGATCAAAAGCAATACACAAATTTTGATGCAGCCTCCATCAAAAATGCAATACAATTCTTCACAGAAATTAAAAGGAATTTGAGATCCATATGGAAACAAACAAACAACAAAACCAAAACAATGTAGTTTTAAAAATCCTGAGTAATAAAGAATTGCTTTAGATCATTCCTGATCTCAAATTGTATTATAGAACTATAATCATAACAACAATAGCCTCCTATTAGCATAAAACTAGTATGTTGATCAAGGGGTTAAATTGAAGAAACAGATAAGTACAGATACTTATTTTGGTTAAAATCTAGTAATAACACTGGAAAAAGGCAATACCTTCAACAAACTGTGCTCATCAAGCTTGATGGCTACATGTAGAACAATCTAAATAGATCCATATTCATCATCTTGTCCAAAACTCAATATCAAATGTATAAAATAGCACAACAATAGGCTATATTTAATTGATTCTGATAGAAAAACAAAAGTGGAAAATAATCTTGAACTCATTGGCCAAAAAAAAAAAAAAAAAAAAAAAAAAAATTCTGTTGAACAAAATATACAAAAGTACAGGTAATAAAAAGAAAAATTAGAGCCTGTGCTGTTGGTGTTCTGTTCAGGAAGTTGTCTCCTGTGCCAATGAGTTCTAGGCTGTTCCCACTTTTTCTTCTAACAGATTTAGAGTATCTGGTTTTATGCTGAGGTCTTTGATCCACTTGGACTTTAGTTTTGTGCAGGGTGATGACTGTTTCCTAAGGAGAAAGAAAGACTGTGGATTTGGATGAAAGGAGGTGGGAAGGATCTGGGAGGAGTTGAGGTGGGAAAACCATAAGCAATATAAAAATCCTATTTTCTATAAAAGAAAAATTAAATTTAGAAATTTATTATTATTATTTTTTTTTTTACCAGATATAAGATTTGTAATACTCTTTCAGAGTTTCTTGTCTCTTCCTACTTTTTCATCATTGTTATGGAAGAAATGCATTATATTGTCAATGTATTTTTTTTTTCCTTTTGAATTTGGTGTTGAATCTAAAATGGTCATTCGAAAGAATACTGTTTTGATTTTGAGTTTTCCCCAGTAGGATCATCTGTTTGAAATCTTGTTCCCCAGGTAGTGACCCTATGGTCTGGGACATGTGTATAGCTGTGAAAAGAGGAGGTGACCTTTGATCTATTTCTGGCTTAAGTTCGATTCCTCTGCTTTTGGAGCCTCTGTCACAGTTCTTCCCCTACAGGCCTTCTTTATCTGGATGCATTGTGAGTCTTCTGAATCACAAAGATACTTGTCAGTGTACTGTAAATGAATTTTCAGCCAGCAACATCCCTTCTCTGTCAAGAGATCACATTGAGTCTGTGTGATCTGGCTAAAGTACAGACAAGGCCTTAGTATACACCTTTAAACCTTCTGGCTGAATACACACCCTTAATCCCTCTCACTGCAATTTAGACCCGTCACACCTTTAATCCAGAAGCTGGAATTTAGTGCTTACATTTGATCCAAACAGTGAGCTCTAATTGAGGGACAAACAAATTGAATAATCCTAGAAAGATTTGGCATACAGTCAGAGATAGTATACACCCAACTCTCAGAAGAGCAGATAAGAAAGAGAAGCCACAAAACACATTTGAGAAAGCAAGGGCAGGAGAGTTCCTGGGCACAGCTGAGTAGAGTTTAGGACTATAGTTCTGACAGGTAGGTACAAATCAATTGAGTGCAGTTTAGTTAGTGGCGTTCAGGTGCAGTTTTTTTATCTTTTTTTTAAATTTTTTAATTATTTTTTTCATTTTTTTATATTAATTGCAAGTTACTTACTTTGTATCCCAGCTGTAGCCTGCTCCCTCATTCCCTCCCAATCCCTCCCTCCCTCATCTTCTCCCTGCCTCTCTCTAGGTCCACTGATAGGGGAGGCCCTTCCATCTGACCCTAGCTTATCAGCTCTCAGGACTGGCTGCAATGTCCTCCTCTGTGACCTAGCAAGGCATCTTTTCCCTCATGGGGAGGGGGGAAGGTCAAAGAGCCAGCTACTGAGTTCTTATCACAGACATTCCCTGTTCCCCTTACTAGGTGACCCCCTTGGATACTGAGCTGCTATGGGCTACTTCTGAGCAGAGGTTCTAGGTTATCTCCATGCATGGTCCTTGGTTGGAGAATCAGTCTCAGAAAAGACCCCTGTGCCCAGTTAATTAATTATAATTTATTCACTTTGTATCCCAGCTATAGCCCCATCCCTCATTCCTTCCCAATCCCACCCTTCATGCCTTATCTCCTCCCATGCCCCTCTCCAAGTCCACTGATAGGGGAGTTCCTACTCCCCTTCCATCTGATCTCAGCCTATCAAGCTGAGTCTTCCTCTGTGGCCTGGAAAAGCTAACGCCCTCCTCAGTGGGAGGTGATTAAAGAGGCAGCGACTGAGTTCATGTCAGAGACAACCACTGTTCCTATTATTAGGAAACCCACTTAAAGACTGAGCCACCATCGGCTACATCTGTGCAGGGGTTCTAGGTTATCACCATGCATGGTCCTTTGTTTGGAATATCAGTCCCAGAAAAAAACCCTGGGCCCAGGTATTTTTGGTTCTGTTGCTCTCCTAGTGGAGCTCCAGTCCCCTCCAGGTCTTCCTATCTCTGCCTTCTTTCAAAAGATTTCCTGCACTCTGCCCAAAGTTTGGTTATGAGTCTCAGCATCTGCTTTAATAGACTGCTGGGTAGAGTCTTTCAGAGGCCCTCCATAGTTGGCTCTTTTCTTGCTCCTTTTTTTCACCCTCTATTGATATCTATCCCATTTGCATTTCTGAAAGAGTATTGATCATCTTACTCAGGGTCCTCCTTCTTGATTAGCTTCATTAGATATACAGATTTTAGTGTGTTGAGCCTATATTATATGTCTAATATCCACTTATTCGTGAGTATATACCATGTGTGTCTTTCTGCTCCTGGGATACTTCACTCAGGATGATCTTTTCTAGGTCCCACCATATGCCTGCAAATTTCATGATTTCATTGTTTTTAATTGCTGAGTAGTATTCCATTGTGTAAATATACCACAATTTTTGTATCCATTCCTCCATTGAGGGACATCTGGGTTGTTTCCAGGTTCTGGCTATTACGAATAAAGCTGCTACAAACATGGTTGAGCAAATGTCCTTGTTGTATACTTGAGCATATTTTGGATATTTGCCTACTTGTGTAGCTGGATCTTGAGGTAACACTATTCCTAATTGTCTGAGAGAGCACCAGGTTGATTTCCAAAGTGGTTGTACAAGTTTAAATTCCCACCAGCAATGGAGGGTTCCCGTTTCTCCACATCCTCTCCAGTAGGTGTTTTCACTTGAGTTTTTGATCTTAGCCATTCTGACGGGTGTAAGGTAAAATCTCAGGGACGTTTCCCTGATGACTAAGGATGTTGAGCATTTCTTTAAGTGTTTCTTTGTCATTCGATATTCCTCTACAGAGACTTCTCTGTTTAACTCTATACCCCATTTTTGAATTGGATTACTTGATTTGTTGCTGTTTAACTTCTGGAGTTCTTTATATATTCTGGATATTAGCTCTCTGTGAGACATAGGGTTGGTGAATAACCATTCCCAGTCTGTAGTGTGTCATTTTGTTCTGGCGACAGTGTCCTTTGCTTTACAGAAGCTTTTCAGTTTCATGAGGTCCCATTTATTGATTGTTGATCTTAGAGCCTGTACTATTGATGTTCTGTTCAGGAAGTTATCTTCTGTGCCAGTGAGTTCAACACTCTTCCCCACTTTTTCTTCTAACAGGTTTAGCGTGTCTTGTTTTATGTTGAAGTCTGCCCACTCTCTCCATATCCAACATAGTTCTTGAAGTCCTTGCTAGAGCAATAAGACAATTAAAGAAGATCAAGGGCATTCAGTTTGGAAAGGATAAAGTCAAAGTATCACTATTTGCAAATTATATGATCATATACATTAGTGACCCCAAAAATTCTATCAGGGAACTCCTATAGCTGACAAACACTTTCAGCAAAGTGGCTGGATACAAAACTAACTAAAAAAAAAAAAATCACTAGCCCTCCTGTATATAAATCAAATTGGCTGAGAAGGAAATTAGGAAAACAAAACCCTTAACAATAGCCACAAAGGATATAAAGTACTTTGGTGTAACTCTAACCAAGCTAGTCAGAGACTTGTATGAACAAAACCTCAAGTCTCTGAGGAAATAAATTGAAGAAGGTATCAGAAGATGGAAGGATCTCCTATGCTCATGGCTTGGCAGGATTAACATAGTATAAATGGCCATCTTACCAAAAGCAATCTACTGATTCAATTCAATTCCCATCAAGCTACCAACACAATTTCTTACTGACCTTAAAAAAAATTCTCAATTTCATATGGCATAATAAGAAACCCAGAAACGCTAAAACCATCCTTTACAATAAAAGATCTTCTGGAGGTATCTCCATCCCTGATCTTGAGCTGTACTACAGAGCAACAGTAATAAAAACTGATTGGTAATGGCATGGAAACAGAATGGTGGATCAATGGAATAAATAGAAGATCAGGAATAAACCCACACACTTATGGACATCTGATTTTTGACAAAGATGCCAAAACCATACAATGGAAAACAGATAGCATGTTCAACAAATGGTGCTGGTCTAATTGGATATATATATGTAGAAAAATGCAAATAGATCCACACTTATCACCCTGCACAAAACTAAAGTCCAAGTGGATTAGAGGCAGTATTTTCAAACAGAAAAATTAAGTGAAAAGCTGAGGAAAGGCAACTTGAATCAATCAGCTTGAAGAGGAGGTTGAGCCAGAAAGGCATAGTTGAACCAGCCATGGAGAGTTTAGAAATAACTAGAAAGAGTGAGCAGTAAATCTTGGAGGCTGAATATGATTTAGGCCTAGGCTAGCAAATGGTGGCTGTAAACTAAACACTTCAAATTCTGGGCTTGCAGAAGATTGGATTGTAGGGAGGCTAAAAGCATCCAGGCCTAGGACTAGGGATATTTAGACAGAAATGCTTGGGGCTCAGCCCAAGACATGTATTCTTAAAACTCGCTTATGGCTCTCATCTCACCCCCTATCTGAGCAAATAAAACAACTTTTACATGTCACAGCAACAAGAAAAGCAGCTAATAGATTTAGATCTTTTCCAACATTTATTTCTCTCTCTCCAACAAATTTGGAGTCTGGAATGTATGCTATATTTGAGGGATGTTTTATGCAATTTCATATTGAATTGTTTTTGTACAATTTTATTTTCATTGTTTCCAATCTGTGATGCTTATATACATTGAGGATTTTTGTCCTTTTCAGTTGTTTGTTTGTTTGGGCATATAGCTATTCAGCTTGCCAGCACAATGTTTTGAAACGCTATCTTTTATTCAACAGAATAATCAATGTTCTTTTGTTATGTGTTGGTTTGTTATGTCTTGTTCCTGTTTCTGTTTCCGCTGTTTGATTTCCTCTGTCTATATGTTTATACTTACTTGTTCTATAGAGTCAGGAGAATAAGGTATAATAACCATACTTTATATTTGGAATGAGTGGTTTTATTAAAAGTGTAGCAAGAAAATGCTAAAGAATAACTAGAAAGTAGCATTTAGGGAGAAGAGATAAATAACAAAACAACATGAAATAAGAAAGTTACAATATGTAAGAGAGAGTATGGAAGTAACCTGACTGATAGAGAAAGCCAAAATAGCAGCTTCAGATCCAGGGACCAATCAAATCTCAGCAAAAACAACTGGAGATGTTAAGGCTCTCAGTGGGATTTCTTCATTGAGAAATCCCTGTATGGTTCAGGTTCCCACAGCTGAGCTTCGAGCTTCCTGTTCCTACTGAAGACATTTTTTACATCAAAGAATACACACTAGTGTTGTGTTAAAAGTGGTTAACCTTCTAGCTGTTCTTTTTATTTAATTAATTTAATAAGAAAATTGGAAAATGATATGAATAGTAATTAAAGAACTAGTTGAAATGTAAACTGTTTTAGAGCAGGAGAAAATTATCACTTTTTTTCTGCCCTGAGATTATTACTTAAATCTTTCTTCTTGAGACATATGTCATTACATAAGGATATATTTATTTATCAATTATTTATTTTATTCACTTTACGTCCTTGTAACCCCTTCCCTGCTCTCCTCCCAGTCTCACCCTCTCTACCTCACCCCTCCACTTTTCCTTAGAAAAGGGGAGCTCCCTTTCCCATCTACCCCAGCTCATCAAGTTGCATCAGGTCTGAACATGTCCTCTTTCCCTGTGACTTGTCAAGGCAGTCCTGCCAGGGGAAAGGGATCTAAAAGCTAGGAAGTGAGTCTTTGTCTGATGCAGTCCCCACTTCCCTTACTAGAGAACCCACTTGAAGTCTAAGCTGCCTATCTGCTACACTTTTGTAGGGGGCCTAAGTCCAGTTCATGCACGGGCCTTCAGTCTCAGCAAACCTGTCTGGGACCTGGTTTGTTGGCTCTGTTGTTTTTCTTGTAGAGCTCCTGTCTCTTCAGGGTCCTTCTCTCTTTCCTCCTATTATTTCCCAAGACTCCCTACACATTGACCAATGTTTGGATGTGAGTCTCAGCATTTGTGCACAGTGAATAGAATCATCTTACCAAAAGCAACCTACAGATTCAATGCAATCTCCATCAGAATAACAACACAGTTCTTTACAGACCTTGAAAACAATTTTAAACTTCATATGGAAAAACAAAAGACCTAGAAGAGTGATAACAGTCCTACATGACAAAAGAACTTCTGGAAGTATCTCCGTTCTGACTTCAACTGATACTACAGAGCAGCAGTAATAGAAACTGCATGGTACAGGTATAAAAATGGACTTGTTCATTAATGGAATCAAATAAAAAACCAGAAATAAACCCACACACCTACTGTCACTTGGATTTTGACAAAGGAACCAAAACCATACAATGGGAAAAAAAAAAAACAAAAAAAAAACAGCATCTTCTACAAATATGGTTCTGGTCTAACTTGATATCTACATGCAGAAAAATGCAAATAGATCCACATTTTTTTTTAAAATTTTAATCACAAGTCATTCGCTTGTATCCCAGCCATAGCCCCCTTCCTCTTTGCTTCCCAATCCCACACCACCTCCCTCATCTCCTCCCTGCCCCTTTCCAAGTCCACTGATAGGGGAGGTCCTCCTCCCTTTCCATCTGACTCTAGCTTATCAGGTATCTTCAGGACTGGCTGCAATGTCCTTATCTGTGACCTAGGAAAGCTGCTCTTCCCTTGTGGAGGAGGTGAAACTCAATGAGCCAGTCATTGAGTTCATGTCTGAAATAATACTTATCCCCCTTACTACGGTACCTACTTGGATACTGAGCTACCATGGGCTACATCCGAGCAGGGGTTTTAGGTTATATCCATGTATGGTCCTTGGTTGGATAAATGGTCTCATAGAAGACCCCTGTGCCCTGATATATTTGGTCCTTGTGGAGCTCCTGTCCTCTCGAGGACATACTAGCTCCCTCTTCTTTCATATGATTCCCTCTGCTGAAGGTTTGGTTATGAGTTTCAGCATCTGCTTTGATACACTGCTAGTTAGAGTTTCAGATGCCCTCTGTGGTAGGCTCCTGTCCTGTTACTTGTTTTCTCCTACTTCCAATGTCTATCTCCTTTGTCTTTCTAGGTGAGGATTGATCATCTTACCCCTGGTCCTCTTTCTTGTTTATCTTCTTTAGGTGTACAGATTTTAGTATGGTTATCCTATTTTACAGGTCTAGTACGCACTTATATGTGAGTATGAACCATGTTGTCTTTCTGCTCCTGGGATTCCTCACTCAGGATGAATAGATATACATTTATGTCCCTGAACAAAACTTTATAAGTGGATGAAAAAGCTCCGTGTTATATCAGACACACTAAATCTATTAGAGGAGAAACTGGGAAAAAGTCTAGAACTCTTTGGCACAGGCGACAACTTCCTGAACAGAACACCAAAAGCTCAGGCTCTAAGATCAACAAATAATACATAAGACCTCATGTAACTGAAAAGTTTCTGTAAGGAATGGACACTGTCAAAAGAATAAAAAGACAGTCTACAGAGTGGGAAACTATCTTCTCCAATCTTACATATGACAGAAGGCTAATACATAATGAACTCAAGAAATCAAACACCAATAAAAAAATTAACCTGATTAAATGTGAAAGAGATTTAAGTGCCCTCCCTAGGGTCCTCCTTTTGGTTTAGCTTCTTTAGGTCTGTATACTTTAATATGGTTAGCCTGTAATATACAGCTAAGACCTGCTTATGTAAGTGTATACCTTGCATTTCTTTTGTTTGTGGGTTACCAGGATGATCTTTTCTAATTGCATTAATTTGTTTGAAAATTTCATGATTTCCTTGTTTTTAATATCTAAGTAGTATTCCATGTGGAAATGTGCCACAATTCAGAATGGCAAACAGGACAGACACCAAAAGCAATGCAAGAGAGGGAACAGGATGGGAGCCTACTATAGAGAGTCCTCTGAAAGGCTCAACCCAACAGAGAATCTAAGCACATGCTGAGATTCACAGCCAAACTTTGGGCAGAACACAAGGAGTCTCATAGAAGAAAGGGGAGATAGAAAGACAGGAAGGAGACTGGGGCTCCACAAGGAGACCAACAAAGCTAAACAATCTGAGTCTTGGGGTCCTGTAGAGACTGATGCATCAAACAAAGACAATGCATGGAAAGAACCTAGACACCCTGCTCAGATGTAGCCCATAGGCAGCTCAGTCTCCATTTGGCTTTCCAATTAAGGGGAACAGAAGCTGCCTCTGTCATGACCTGGCTTGCCTGTTCTTTGATCACTTCTCACTGGCAATGTTGTTACTAGGCCACAGAGGAAGAAGATCCAAATACGTAAGGAGCAGATGGCAGGGGAAGTCTGAGGACTAGGAGAAGGGGACAGGGAGGGAGGGAGAAGAAGGGTGGGGTCAGGAAGATTTGGGGGGTAGTGCTACAATTAGGACATAAAATGAATAAATTGTAAAAAATAAAATAATAATAAAAATTGGGGAGCACAGAAATAATCCAAGAATTCTCAACAGAGGAATCTCAAATGATCAATAAGCACTTAAAGAAATGCTCTGGCTCAGATGTAGCCCATAGACTCACTCTCTAATTGTGGTCTAGTAAGGAAAGCAGGGGTTTTCTCTGGCATGAACTCAGTTGCAGCCTCTCTGATCACCTCCCCCTGGTAGTTTGGGGTGTGCAGCCTTGACAGACCACAGAGGAAGACAATGTAACCAGTCCTAATGAGAACTGATAAGCTAAGGTCAAATAGAAGGGGAAGAGGTCCTCCACTGTCAGTGGACTAGGGGAGGGGCATAGGGGGAGAAGGAGGGAGGGTGGGATTGGAATGAGACCAGAAAGGGGGCCACAGCCATAATACAAATTGAATAAATTGTAATAAATGATAATAATAAAAAGGGAAATGCAAATCAAAACAAGTCTGAGGTTCCATTTCCCACCAGTCAGAATGGTTAAGATCAAAATCTCAAACCACAGCACATTTTGGCGAGGGTGTGGAGAAGGGGAAACAAGGACTCCTTCATTGCTGGTGGGAGTGTAAATTTGTACAACCACTTTGGAAATCAATCTGGTACTTTCTTAGAAAATCAGGAATAAC
This sequence comes from Rhombomys opimus, assembly GCA_010120015.1. Classification (NCBI taxonomy): domain Eukaryota; kingdom Metazoa; phylum Chordata; class Mammalia; order Rodentia; family Muridae; genus Rhombomys; species Rhombomys opimus. Next base: position 13,266 of record REGO01000482.1, on the reverse strand, counting down.
TTTACCTCAAGACCCAGATATACTTCTCCAGGGTATATACTGAAATTATGCTCTGCCATATAACAAGGACACTTGCTCAACTGTGTTCATAGCAGCTTTATTCATAATAGAATCTGATAACAATCGTGATATACTTCAACTGGAGAGTAGATAAAGAAAACGTGGCATATTTATAAAAATGGAATTCAAATAGGCTATTAAAAAAAACCATAAAATCATGAAATTTGGCAGCAAATAGATGAAACTAGAAAAGATCATCCCGAGTGAGGTAACCCAGACCCAGACACACACGGTAGGATTTTAGCCATATAGTTTGAGATAAATATACTAAGAGGTACAGATCAAAAGACGATAAGTAGTAAGGAGGACCCAAGTGGGGATGTGTACTCACTAGGAAGGGGAGATAGAATAGTTAGAGGTAATGGCTGAAGAGAAAGAACAAGGTAAGAGAGGGGCCACAGAGAGTTCAGAGGGTGGAGATCAGACCTGAGGAGAGCAGGGGCAAGAGGACAAAAGGCAAGTAGAGAAAAGAGGGTGGGCACATCTCTGTGACAAGCTGGAAACCTAAGTCAGTGTAGGCTCCTGGTAGGGTCTGAGGGTTATTCAAGCAGAGAGTCCTAGTAGCAGAGACCACAGAAACTAAAAAAGACACCTTCTAAGGAGACTAGTCATCTAGTAAAGGGCAGAGAATAACAACCCACCCATGAAAGCTTTTATACAAAATTTACACTTACAATATATACAGGGATAAATACAGAACAGATAGAGCAGAGACTGAGGTAATGCCCAGCTGATGGCTGGCCCAGCCAAAGACCCATTCTATTGGAGAGTGCAAACCCCTGACACTATAAATGATACTCTGCTAAGCCTGAAGGCAGAAGCTTGTTAGAACTGTCCTTTGAGAGGCTCTACCAAGCAGAGGTTCTAGCTATTATTTTTATTCTTAAACTTTTTTTTTTGCAATTTTTCTCATGCCCTGTCACAGTGTTATGGGACAGGATAGCTGTGTTGAAGAAAACATAAAGTAAGTGCACAGAAATCAGAAAGGAATGTCTTTCTTATTCTCCTGAACATGCTGTCATTAAGCTAAAAATTTCACAAAAATTTATCAATATAATGTCCATTATAATTCTTTTGCAAATAACATTCTTTCTTTAACATGTGTACAATAGACTTTTACTCAGTTATTAACAATAATGAAATTATAATAACTGTAGGAAAAATTATCATAAATAATGGATAAAAAAGACTGGTGTGATATTTTATGATAGGCCTAAACATGGAACGTAGAGAAACATTAATAAATAGTCAGTTTAACAGAAAAATTCAACTAGCTTTATTACATTTCTTTTTTATTGAAAATAGATCCTTGTCTTATATCATACATCCTTCCCTTAGTTTCCAATCCCTCCTCTTCTTCCAACTCTCTTGCTACCTCCCTTTTTCTCCAGGTCCATTTCTCCTCTGTTTCATATTCAGAAAACATCAGACATCCAAGAGACAACAACCAAACAGTACAAAATGAGATACAAGAAAAGGCAAAATCACTACTTACCTAGACTGTACAGAGCATCACAGTAGGAGGAATAGAGTCCCAAGAGTATGCAAAGGACTCCAGGATATATCCACTCCTGGTGTTAGGATTCCCACAAAAATACCAAGCTAACACCCATAACACATATGCATAGGACCTGGGGCAGACCCTCACAGGTCCCGTATTTGCTGCTTCTGTCTCTGTGAGCCCTGTGAGCTGTGCTTAGTTGGGTCATGTTCTCCCAGTGACCCCTGTTTCATCTGACTCCTACAATCTTTACTGCTTGTCTTCCGCTGGATTCCCTAATCTGCAAAGGGAGGGAACTAATGGAGACCTCCAAGTTAGAATCTTTCTCTGCCTTATATCTGGCTATGTGTCTCTGCACGCACTCCCATCTGCTCCTGGAGGAAGTTTCTCTGATGAAAACTGGACACCACCTCCTTGTGCAAAAGAGACTTGAATGCATGGAACATCATTCTGATTTTATTATTTCAGTATTATGATAAGTCTGGATATTTAAAACTTTAAGCCCTCCATGTTTGTTGATTGATGCTTAAGAGAAATTTTGAGAGAATTTTATTGTTATATTTATAAATTAAATAAAATTGAAATGATAGGTCAACACATTAGTCTACACATATATTAACATATATGTTAATTTCCCCATATATTTAGATCTTATTAGTTTGTATAACTATTACATAGTTTCATACATGAAGATTTATCACATGCCTTATTAAAGGAATATATGATAATTCTACTTAATCTTCAATCTTCCTTTTTTTATCAGTTTCTACATTTTGCAAGTAGCAGTGCTGCTAAGTTTTCTGACAATATAATTAGAATTTACAAACAAAAGTATAAGAGCTTTGTGTTGTTGTTTTGTTTTCTCTGAAAGCCTTTGCTTGTATTATTTCCAAAGTCCAAGATGCTACTGTTCTTTTATTTAATTAAATTTAGGCTTTTTTCTCATTTCTTCCTTAAAAGTTATTTCCTGATTCTAAAACATTCCTCGATTTTAAATTACATTGCATTAAATGAAAAACAATTCAATCATGTTGTATCTTCTTATGACTGTACTTTTTCAGAGAAGATATGAGCAAATATTTATTGACCTCAGAGAGAACGCAAAGATCAAAATTATCAATCCACCAAAGTCTAGTTAGAAAACTGATGAGTTCATGGGCTTTACTTATGAGTGTGGTTTACTCAATGACAGCTAAATGATCAAAAATCTTAGTTACCATAAATGATTACTCATGAACGTTATATATTTATAGCAGTTTGTCCAATACTCAGTAAATTTGAAAACTTCAAGACAGTTTAGCAATATAACACTCCATTACAATACTTCTATGAACAACATTCTGATTTAAATTCTTCAGCATTATTATATGTTCAAATTTAAAATTTTTGAGTCATTGAAATATGTCTATTGAGGCTGAAAAAAACATTCCTAAGTTTTTTGATTGATATATCTGTAAATAAAATAAAATTCAAGTGATGGCTTAATAGGTAATATCTCCTCACAGAAAAGTTCTTTTATACCCTATATGAGGGTCCATAGTAACGTTATTGAATTCACTGAGTACTATGTGGCCACTAATCCTCTGTCTAGAAGGAAGTATGAAAAAAAATAATTACCTAACTATATGTATTATGTACAGCTCAAAAACTTATATGTGAAAGTAAAATAACACAGACTGAACAGGTTGTACTCATGCATTTAGGAATATATACATATTTACACATATATATGTACCAAAAACTAAAGAAAAT
>REGO01000481.1:1320062-1342546 GCA_010120015.1 Rhombomys opimus | reverse complement strand
CTGGGTCTCCAGACCCAGGGTATGGCCTGTGCCTAAGAGGATTCAAAAACAGTCTTAGCAAACCGGAGACTGTGCCTGAGCCTGTCCTCGGCCTCAGTAACAAAGCCCTCCAAAAGGAAGAAAGAAAGAAAATGGGGCGTAGCAAGGATTCCAGACTGGATTCCATGACGTCACCCGAACTTGGATGCCTGCACTCATAAACAAAGGCTCTTGTGACATGGCCCCTGGCCAGGCTAGCCACTCGGCTTATGTGGGGGAGGTGGCTGAAGAGAGCAGCCCCCATGATGGCCTCCACCCTGTATTCAGCCTCTGGATTTAGCAGGTAACTCCTCCAAGGGAAAACCAGGACAGGAAATCATGTTGCCATGGAGACCAGAGAGGCCTTTCCAGACAGAGGGGAAAATAAACACACTCTGCTCGGACTTAACCCCCACCAAGCCACAGCAGCCTCATCTGCCAGCCACTGAGGCCCCAGTTTTCTCTAGAAACTTCTAGTGGCCTCTCTTCCAAGCACTCTCGACATCAAGGGCTGAGTGAGAGGTTACTTGACCCAAGCAGTGTCCCTGGGGCAACATGAGCCTGGGGATGGGGGGGGGGGGGAGAAGCCATTTTGTACTTCAATTTCAGACCTCCTCAGACTCTCACAGCTGGCAACCGAACTCTGACAATGACTAAACATTTATATTGCGTCTGTTGTATGCCAGGTTCTACCTACTTTAGATTTATTAACTCCTTCAGCCCTCAGAGCAATCACTGTTATAATACTGTTTTTACCAGTGAGGAAGCAGACACCCCGAGACCGAGGCCCTCCTCAGAAGGTCCTAAGATAGTTGGGAGTGGCATCCAGGGTACTCCGCAGTGCTCAAACTACAATTCATTGTATAGTTACAACCCCCAACTGTCGGATGATTCACTACCCTGAAAGATCGTTACAGAGTTAAATTCAACGCGCAGTTATTGAGCGCCTATTGTATAACAGACACTGTATTGAGCACGGAAAGTATAACAAGAGACGGAGATGATGCCAGGGACACACAACTTTCAGTACAGAAAGAGGGGATCCTCCTGGAAGTCCCTAGGTGAGAACAAGCTGGCTTCTTGGGAGAGGTGAAGAGAAGCCAGAGGCGCTGAGGAAACAAAGGCTTGAACACATATGGAGCACTCGAGATTAATTCCTAATTGGCAGGGGTGGGGTTTGTTCCTGCCTCCGACTCAACGTCAGCACTGAAGAAAGATAAGTTGACGTGCGCTACCAGGATGCCCACCACAGACCTGGAGCCAGCCCCTTCGGGCTGAATGCTGAAATGTGCCCAGCAGGTTATTTGTCTTTTTTTTTTTTTAATTATTATTTTAGATTAACACATAAAGCAATGGGTTTCCTCATGGTATCGTCATCCAGACATGTTGCTCTTTGTTCTCATTTCTTCCCCACCCCCATGCTGTGCTCATTTTTTTAAACTCTTATTTTATTTGGGGAACTTTTGCCTCTACCCCCCTTCCACCAACTCTTTAATCCTAGGTGTGAGAGAGAAGGTTAGTGGGGAGAGGGGCGTCAGACCCCTTTACTTCTCCTGGCTGTTAAGGGTCTGTGGGTTCTTTGGGGTCTATACCAATCTCTGACAAAAGCAAACACAGCAAGCAGTCTCCTCCAAGCCGCTGCATGGAAATGTTTCTCTCCATCTGTCTGCTCCAAACAGCCACACCTCTTTCTGGGCTCTACTATTTATATCCTCAGAGTCCTAGATCACACCCTTTTCCGTGCTGCAGAGGCAGGCTATTACCAGCTGGCAAAGGCCATGCTCCTCAGGAGGCAATTATCAGCTGTGGACAAACTAAAGCCCAAACTAAAATCCCACACTTGGGAGTAAAACGAAACATATTTATATAACATAACTGAGTTTTTAAAAGAAACCAAAACTTCCACTATGGCCTCACCTCCCTCCCTCACCGCCTCCCACCACTGTATTTCTTCTTTGGAGAACAATCCCAGTTAAAACCCTATTACATGCTTTCTTATTGCATGTATATTTTAAGTTTGCTTCCTATTGCTGTGGTGTACACTCTGACCAAAAGCAACTTGGGGAGGAAAGGGTTTACTTGGCTTACAGGTCCCTGATCACAGTCCTTCCTGGAAGGAAGCCAAGGCAGGAACCTAGAGGCAGGCACTGAAGCAGATCAAGGAGGAATGCTGTTTACTACTTTGTTCCCTATAGCTTGCTCAACCTCCTTTCTTAAGCAACTCAGGACCACCTGCCTGGGGATGGCGCTGCCCATGGTAAGGACCTCCCACATCCGGGACCTCCCACATCCGTCATGAATCAATCAACTATACCACAGCCCAGTGTGATGGGAGCATGTTCTCAATAGAAGTTCCCTCTTCCTAGACCACTCTAGCTTGTGTCAAGCTGCCAAAAAACTAACCAGCACCAGGTAACCCACTACTCTCTCCAATGTCCAACATCCCTAAAGATCTTTTCTTACAAAACAAAATATATACATATGTAATTTTAAATTTAAGTCCTACACACAAGAGGAGACGTGGTTTGTCATTCGGTGTCTAGTTTATGTCACGTAATGAGCTCCAGTTCCATTCATCCTCCTGCAAATGCACCCTTTCACTCTTCTTTATGGCTGAACAGAACTCCGTTGTGTAAATGTACCGTATTTTCTCTCTCCATTTATCTGTTGATGGACACCTAAGATGGTTCCATTTTCTGGTGGTTGTGGGTAAATATGATAAACATGAATGTGACATAAGAAGCATGAATGTGTAAGTATCGCTGTGGTATATCGACTTAGAATCCTTGGGGTAAATGGCCAGGAGTAGCATAGACAGGACACACGTACGCCTGTTTTTGTGTGTCCCACAGACTAAGAATGGTTTCTCTCTTGTCTTCCAATGTTGAAAGAAAAAAAAAAAACAAACATTAAGACAACAACAAAATGAAAAGCTCTTTTTTAATTTAAAAATTAAAATGGGAAAAAAAGAAAAGAAAAATAAAAACAAATTAAAAATTAAAAAATAAAAAGAATTAACAGAAGCATACTGTTCTACAACATAGGGAAATTACACAAAACTCCAGTTTGTAGCTGAGTGGCAGCGGTGTACACCTTTAATCCCAGCATTCGAGAGGCAGAGGCAGGTGGATTTTTGTGGCCAGCCTGGTCTACATAGTGAGTTCCAGAACAGCCAGGGCTACATAGAGAAACTCTTTGTCTCAGAAAAACAAAACAAAATTCCAGTTTGGATGTCCATTAAGTTTCATGGACACACAGCCACGCCCACTTATTTGCAAGTTGTCTTTGTCTGGTTTTGTTCTATGATGACATATTTGAATGTATATGACAGGAACGAATGGTCCACAAAGTTGAAAATACCGTGATCCTGAGTCTAATAAGAAAAAGTTACACATGAAGACCTTTCAAGGGGAAGAGTCACCAGCAAGCAGCATCTTCGTGAAGTAGCGTCATTGTTGATTACAATACCCTCGCCAACACCAGGGTTCATGACACGTGAGGCATTTGTTACGGTTTAAATTCCCCCGCAGGCTTATGCTTTGACATGTGATTCCCAGCTGTCGGCACTATTTTGGAGGAGATTTTTGGAAGCTTCCGACGGAAGGACCTTACTGGTGGAAGCAGTTCACTGGGAGCAGATCTTTGAGAATATCCTCTGTGGCTCCTTCCATTCTCACTTCCTGTTTCCTGGTCAGCCAACACAGGAACAGCACCCACTACAAGGTCCTGCTGCTGTGAGTTGAGTTCTTCCATCATGCTTCCCTGCCATGTGGTGGTTTGAATATGAATGTCCGCATCGCCTCACGGATTTGGCCACTTGGTCTTCAGTTGGTGGGGCTGTTTGTGGAGGAAATAGGTCGTCGGGCATCGGCTTTGAGAGTTTAAAGACTAGCACTAATCTTTGTTCACTCACAGCCCTGGATCTGGGCCTGCAGGGTAGCTGTGTTGGTCAGCTTGCCACCTCTCCCACACCCACAATACCAGGGCGAGCTCTCCATTATTGCCCAGGGTAATTCACCCAACGCTGCAGCCGGCAAGGGGCAGGGTCAGCCCTCTCCTTCTCGTGCTCTTGGGGATGGCTCACCTGCACCCATGCCACCAGAGCCAGCTCTACCGTGCTGCCCAGGCAAGGTGCAGATCCCACTCTCCCTTAGTGCTGCAGCTGGTGAGGGGCTGGACAGGCCTCCAGAATCTTAGCTCTCAGCACTGTACCCCTCTCTCAGGGTGAAGGTGTGTCCCCCCATTCTGGAGAGGTGGAGGAATGACTCTCTCATTGAACGTTACCTAAGCTGCTACCTCTCTTAGCATAAAAGCTGCCGGTGGAGACAGGAAATTCCATACTTTATGATGTTTGCTCTGGACACAGAGGATCCTTGACCTCTGCTGTGCAACAGCTTCCTCTGAGATTAAGACTTTCCATCTAAGGCGGAAGCTCTTTAAGACACAGGATGTTAGAAGGAGGTGAAACAACAGGAAGCTCTAACGGCAGTGGTTTTCAACCTTCCTAATGCTGCACCCCTTTAATACAGGTCTGCATGTGGCGGTGACCCCAATTTGCTACTGTTATGAATCACAGTGTAAATATCTTATACACGACTCCTGTGAAGGGGAACCACTGCTCTAAGTGAAGGCGGAATACTTTTTCCTGCAGGGAAGCTTGTTAAGATCAGGAGTAAACAACCCAAAATAGTTTCAGGAAGTTCCTGAAACTGACTAGGTTCCTAGGGCCCTCCCTCCCCAAGCTTATATAAGCCATAAGAAGTGCTTTGTGTTACTCTAAGAACAACCACCGAACCTCCTGGAAGAGGAAGAGAATCAGAGAGTGGCAATACTTAAAAGGGATTAGGAGGCGTGGTCCTGTTGGAGTAGGTATATCCTTGTTAGAGGGAGTGTGTCACTGGGGGTGGGAGGGTTCAAAAGCCCAAGCCAGTCTGCTTGCTCCCTCTTCCTGCTGCCTGTGGTTCCAGATGTAGAACTCCCAGCTCGTTCTCCAGCACTGTGCCTGCGTGTGTTCCCTAATATGGCAATGGACTAAACCTCTACAACTGTAAGCCAGCTCCAATTAAATACTTTCTTTTATAAACCTTGTCTTGGTCATGGTGTCTCTTCGCAGAAATAGAAGACTGATTGATGTACTCGCCAGTCTATTGAGACACCTGCAGGTTTCGCGGTGACGTTAGGTTTCTGGCTGTTAGACACTTTTACCCGTGTTGGGATGTGCTGTGGTGACGCAGCTGTAGGGAGTCCTGTATGATCCTTTCAGTCATTTATGATCTTTCAAATAACCCCTTATCCTGTATTCCTGTAAATAACACCAATAAAACTCGTTGCTCATCAAGTGCTTTGGTGGGACTGATACTTGGGTCTTTTTTCTGTTCCCTACCTATCTCCTCAAGAATGGTATCATACAACAACCTTAAGCCCGCTTGGCACTTAAGACCATGGAGCTTTGGAACCTCCAAAAATCACAGCATGACTTTAGGCAAATTCATCAATATCCCTGTGCCTCAGTTTCCCCCTAGAATGTAAGGATTATCAGGAGGGATTAGAGTTAATGATACACTTACAGAACACTTAGTGGATGTTACAAACCTTGGGAATCTGAGAGGTCTGTTCAAAGGCTTGTATGGCTTCCTGTTAGTTTTGACAAACAGGAACCCTGGAGGAAAGGCAGGAGGGGGTAGGTTAGACATATTTCCCCCGTCCCACCCCTCAGCTGTGGGTCCTACCCACTTTAAAGATACCTCTGCTACCTACATGGCCTTCTGTATCTTAGTCTGTAGCTCAGTCCCTTAGGCCACTCCTCCTCTTGACTCTTCCAGCCCAGGGCTGCTATAAGAGCCCACTGTTCTGAGCCTTAGATCCCTTTGGGTTTCTTTCAATTCATCCTCTTTTTGGAAGAATTCCTTCCATGTAGCGCTCGTTGTGTGTCCAAATTAGAGCATGCCTCCTCTGCCCTGCTGGGGTCTGACTGAGGCACTTTTCCTTGAAGTTAATGACCCATCTAGGACACTCCATGTGTTCTGCTCAGCTCCCCCAAACTACAGACCCCCACTTCCTTCCCACAGCTTCTACCGTTGAATGTCCCATCAAAACGCATCACCGTCCAATTGCCAAGAGGTAGACAGAGGCACTTTCACATGTCAGTGGGTCAAAGCACAGGCTAGGACAGCATTTCAAAGATTTAAAAGCCTCTCCATAGGCTACAGAGGAGTTGACTCCAGAGAGCCAGCAGGAGGGGACACCCGGGGTGGAAGCCAGTGTCTTCTCATTACCAAATAGGAGCATAGAATATCATCATTTTGGCAGATGCTGTTAATGAGACGTGTTTCACTCTTCCCTGCATTCAAGGGGGAGAGACTCTACACAAGCATGACTGACAGAAAGTCACCACGAGGGAGACAGGCCTGGTGCGGTGGTGCACACCTTAGTCCCAACACTCGGGAGGCAGGCAGGTCTTTATGAGTTTAAGGACAGCCTGGTCTACCTAACCAGTTCTAGCCCAGCCAAGGCTATACGGCGAGGCTCTGTTGCAACAAGAAACAAACAAAAAGCCAGCTATAGTGGAGCACGCCTTTCATTCCAGCACTCAGGAGGCAGAAGCAGGTGGCTCTCGGTGAGATATGGGCTAGCCTGGTCTACATAGCGGCTCCTAGGACAGCCAGCCAGGGCTATAGAGAGAGAACTTGTTTCAATAAAACAAAATCACTCAAGGATATTGCCATAAAAAGATAATCACAAAGTGCACAAAATGGGTATGAACACTGGGTATGAGGGTGGATAATGGAAGAGGCACCAGCAGTCCAGGGGAGGACCTGATATACGTGGTAGTCGTAAATTCAACAAATGTGTGTGGAGTACCGCTTGCTACCCTGGCATCATGTTTATGTATTAGCAACAAAATAGGAAACATATCAGAAAAGTTAAGCCCTTTTGAAGTCAGAAGTACGGCAGAGACGAGCTGAGGCCATCAAGGAGCTAAAAGCACAAAAACAAACAAACAAACACCAGAGCAGTGGCAGACTCCTCACAGTCTGTGACTGACTGAACACTGGTGAGTTAGGGAAAGGGAATAGTTGAGGGTCGAACTCCCAAGCTCAAGGTTGGGCACCTGGTGGGTCCTGGTGCTTTTCTTCTCAGGAAGGAAGTTGGAAGGAGAACAGACGTAGCGAAAGGCGATAAACCTGTGTTGAATTTAAGGAATCCACAAGGGCAGAGGCCTACCATCCCAGCTACCCAGAGGGCAGAGGGAAAGGATCGGACGTGTAAAAGACCTGCCTGACCCAGAGAGAGAGTTTAACACCAACCTGGACAACTCATTGACACCCTAACTTTAAAAAGAACCAACCAACCAGCCACACAAAACCCTAAAAAGCAACAACGCAAACAAACAAAACCCAGGTCTGGATGTAGTATCACACCTTTAATCCCAGCATGCAGAGGGCAGAGACAGGCAGATCTCTGTGTGTTCAAGTCCAGCCAGGTCTACATAGGTGAGTTCTAGGCCATGTAGGCTATACAGTAAGACCTTGTCTCAATAAAACAAACAATCAATAAACATCTGGAGATGTATCTCGGAGATTCAGGGCTTGCCTAGCATGTGCAAGGCGCTAGGTTCAATTCTTGATATGGAAATTAAAAGGACTTGAAGAATCAACAGGTGATATTCGGGAGCTGAATGGAAAGCAATGGAGGACCTCTGAAGTGATGTCACCTCACAGGAAGAAGTCAGTGGTGCAGTGGTCCCGTTTAAAGCCATTCCTGTGGATGCAGAGAGAGAAGAATGTGTTCCTGATAAGTGGAACACACATCAGGACACCAGTGTGCCTCCATTGGTATAGAAATGAGGTCACTGCCTGCTGAGAGGAGCCTCGGAGATGGGGAGTGGGAAGAAGAGAGTGGTACCACTGAGAGGCAAGGATGGAGAGAGTGAGCGCAGATCACTATTAAGTGTTTACATCCTGTGGGCACAAGCCAAGGGTGGGAGGCATTAATCTAGATGAAATGTCCTTCCAGGAAGCATCTATTGTCTGGGAGGCTGCCAGCTCTCCCTCTTTGCTTTGCTCCTAATGCATGGTTCCATTAGGCCAGGTGATCAGGGCTGCTCATGACGTGTGGAGAAAGAGGCAAGAAAAGCTGAGGGTGGCCTGTCCTCCTGGGCTCCGTGACAGGAAGTGGCATAATGTCCAGTGGACAGTGGGAAGAAGAGGTTCCCAGAAGACAGACAGCAGACAGAGACTTAATGTTCAGAACCCAACCCTCCTCTTCTCCCTCTTTCCCTTCCTCCTCTGTGTATATGTATGTGAAAAGCAGAGGCTGACAATGGCTTTCTTGATTGTTCTCCACCTTGCTTTTGTTGTTGTTGTTTTGCTTTTTTGTGTAATTTTAAATTTTCATTAGGAGGGAGGGTGGGAATGGGAGGGGAGGGGGCTACAGCTGGAATACAAAGTGAATAAACTGTAATTAATATAAAAAGTAAAATTTAAAAAATTTAATTAGGACATAATTATATCATGTGCCCCTTCTTTGTTCTTCCTCCAACCTCTCCCTATGCCCCCTCTTACTTCCTCTCAAACTCATGTCCTCTTTCTCTTTATTATTGTCACATATGCATACACATATAAATAAAGCCTGTTGACTCTTCAGTATTGCTTGTATGTATATGGTTTTAGGGCAGACCACAGGCTATTGGATAACCAATTAGGGGATTCATCCCTGAAGAGGACCAGCACTCTCTCTCTCTCTCTCTCTCTCTCTCTCTCTCTCTCTCTCTCTCTCGCAGCAGTCATTAGCTCCTGGGCCCTGTGAGATTTCCCCCCTCACCCTTTATCGTGTCTCCTGTTGCTGTCGTCATTCAGGTCTTGTTTAGGCAGTCATGTTGTGGTATCACGAATGGTTTCCCGTTCCTTTCTAATGGACGCAGTCCCACAACAGACTTCATGGACCTTTGACTCTTACTGTCTTCCGGCCTCCTCTTCTGAGATGCTCCCTGAGCCATGGGTGAAGAGACTGAATTGTAGATAGATCCCTCTGGAGTTGGCGCCCCACACAGCTGTTCCCTGTATCGTGAACTTTCGTAGCTTTCTGTGCCGGCCTTTGCTGGAAAGTGACGTTTCTTGGATGAGAGATGAAAGCTACATTTATCAAGCAAAGAGGGCTCCTGAACAAAGGTGGGGCTGGGGAGTATGTCTGGAGCTAGGCCTATAGGTGTGGAGATGGCCTCTGGGCTTATCTTTTCAGGGAGATCTCTCCCTGAGGCTCATAGGTAAGGCTGGGCAGACTGGCCTGCAAAGCCTGGGACTCCCCTGTCTCCACAACCCTTCCCTTCCGCTCTGGTAATACAGGTGGGCAGCACTGTGCCCAGCTTTTTATGTGGGTGCTGAGGGACCCTGACTCGAGTCTTCACATTTGCACAGCAAGCATACTGCCACCGAACACCTCCCCAGCCCCTGAAACAAATCTTCGTTTAGATAAAATGCATCCATGGCCAAGACAGCAGGATCTAGAGGTACCTGAAACCCCCGGAACTTCAGGCATTCGCCATGGAAGCAGCTCTGTGAGCACTGGTCTGTACGACCAAGGACCACCCCTGGCAATGCTGTTTTCATTTTTACTCCGTTTTCCAGATAATCACATCAAAATAACTGTTCTTAGCAATGATCTCTCTAGTTCCCCTCTGCATTTTAGTGACGTGCATTGATAATCATGGTTTTGATTTTATTTTTCACGAAAAAAATCAAACATCTTCCTGTACATTTCCGCCCATTCCAACATCACCCCTGTCCACCTGCCGAATTTCTGTTTCTTCGTTTCCTTTCTTCCTCTTGGGGACTCAGACGACCTCGTGGAGTCGGTAGTGTCGCTTGAAGAAATTGGGCTGTGTTAGTTTCCTTTCCATTACATTCTTGTGACTCTTTGTGAGAAACTGTTTTCACTTGCTTGTGCCAGTTAAGGGCATGATGTGTGTGCGTGCGTGTGTGTGTGTGTGTGTGTGTGTGTGTGTGTGTGTGTGTGCAGGGTGGGGTGGGTATGTTAAGAAAATAAATAACGCTTGCCAGGATTGGTTTACAAAGTTGCACCAATCCGTTGCAACCAAAACTTTGAGGCATTTACCCGCTTTTCTGTGTAATTCTGTCGCAGTAGCGAGGGGAGGACACACCGCTCGTCACGCTCCAAGTCTCTTTCTAAGGAGATCCGTGCGAAGCTTTCCTGCAATCATTTAATACTGGAGTTATTTATTCATTCACTTTGTGTTCTTCTGTGCTAAGGAATCAAACCCAGGGCCTTTCGTGTGCTCTGTCCGTGAGCGGCGATGCTGTGCTCAGCCGCGCTAACTTGAGTTTGAATTATAGGCTGGAGATAAAAAGTGGGCATTTACAAACATCAGACCTGAAATAGTCTTTTTTTTTTTTTTTTGACCTGAAATGGTTTTATACCTGAAACTGAGCGTTTAGAAAAGACGCGTCAGGAACGGTGGAAGCTCTGAGTGAATCTTCTGCTTGTCCTTTTGTTGCTGCTACAACCTGTGGCTCCCGACAGAGCAGGCACCCCCCGGGGGTGAGTGCAGACCTCTCTCCAGGAAGAGCTTTGAAGCCAGAAGACATGACAGAGGTGTGAGTTCCTTCTGAAACAGCAGCTGTATGACCTTGAGCTTTGTTGTGCTAATAAACCACCTTTCCTAGCTTCCCTTTCGCTCTTTTTTTTTTTTTTTTTTTTTTATGAATATTTTCATACATTCAGGAAGCTGAGAGAAAATGCTGTGACAGCCTATATGGTGATATACTATTGATAACCTGGTGATGGACCCTTCAGGGGTATCCAGCCTTTTAATATTTAATTTATTTTTTTTATTATTTGTGTGCGTGTGTAAGGCAATGCTGTGGAGTTGTTTTGTCTTCTCACCTTTACATGAATTCTAGGATGAGACCAAAGTCCCCCGACTTGAGCAACACTGAGCGACCTCACCGACTCCCATATCCAAGCTTTGGATGTTGCGATGTAATATCATCCGGGGACACAGGCCAGCTCTCCTGGGATACGTGGCCCCACCCCACCAGCTCTCCACCATGCTCCATCGTTTCAACTTTCCTAGATTCAACCGCTGTCAACATTTTGTCCTACCTGCTATGTAACATGTATATGCCTGTAATACACCACCGTCTGTTCCAGCAACTGGAAGGCTTTGGACGTCTCCCCCAGATATCCTGACCTCGCGTCACCTAAAAGTAATACTCTGCTACATAAGCACAACGCCAGGATCACACTCAAAGAAAGGGTCACGCTGCTCCCTTATGCTATCTCACTGCAGAGTTTGTATTCTGGATTTCACCAAACATCCTTTGTTTCTTTTCCAGCTGTTTTGGTTCTTCTAGCCAGACCCCAATCTGGTACCATGAAACTGCATTTCTTAGGTCTCTTAACATTTTCCACTTCCTGCATTGTGTCTACCCGTTCGTTAGTAAGTAACACTGGATTCAGAAAACACTGGGGGTAATCATCCCACAGAGCATGCCACCTCCAGGGCTTATCCGGCTCCTTGCTAAGGAGGGAGAGTTGACTTTTTCAAGCCTTGTTCCCTTCTGGGAAATGAACAGAGTAGCTCCACATAGTTTCTACATTCGAAGTCAATGGGAGGACTCCACACATCATGCAAGAAAAAGTGCTCGCTATAGTGCCTGGAACACAGCTTCTGTAAGCATCCCCATTGTCACGGTAACAAGTAGCTCTCTTTGGCTGTGATTACCACCACCCTCTTTGGTCCCCTTAGACTCAAGGCATATTGACACTCAGACTTTTTGATTACCTCCTGGACCTTCTGAGATATCTTACACTTAATCCGTCTCTCTTGCTGAACCTAACTGATGAATCTCAGCCAGATGAATGAATCTCTTAACCCCTCCAAGAACTAGAGTTTAGCCTCGCCCGCCCTCCTAAAGGTAGCTTCTTTTTCCGTAACCATAAGGTTATAACCTCCAAACGGCTCAGACAACAGCGAGGCATCAGCTGGTGCCACCCGGGGAGGAAGGGGATGCTTCGTCATTGCTGGTGCTGAGGTGACCTTGGTGCTTGGGGCTGTGGCGCACAGCTGCTGCAGAGCTGTTGGAGGGATGCTGGGGAAAGGAGATTGGCTGGCAAGGAAAGTGAGGAATGTGCTGCCAGAACTCTGGGCTCCCAGCCAGATGCTAATTACGATGGCCTGGGGGTGCCAGTGGCCCTGTCAGCCCATGGAAGGAATGGGGGGGGGGCTTGTGGGAGTGGGAGAGGTGAGGGAAACAGGAAAGGTGACAGGGCCTGACAGGTTGGAGAAATACACTTGTTCCCCCCCAGGGTCCACCCTCCCTGCGGACCCAAGCTGTCTGGGAGAAATTGTGGCTGTCACCATAGCAACAGCAGCAGCTGATGTGTGATGCAGAGTGTCTTTATTAGAGAACCCTGCTCAACCTTGTGCCAGCACTTTTCCATCTGAATCTTGTTTCTTCAGTGCGAGAGGCTTCGGATAGCACTGGTGGGGCTCGGGGGTGGGAGGGCGGCTGGTGTTTGGAGATGGGGCAGAGGCAGGATCGTTCTCTGCTGTTTTATTGAATTTCTGGGAAATGCAGATGGCAGGGAAGCAGATTTGTACGTGGCTCACACATCATTTAAACTTCAAGCTGCCTCAGAATTCCCTTCAGTTCCACAAGGACTGCTGAAGCAGCCTTCCCGGCGCCTTCCAAAAGGTGCAGAGCACCGCCTTCGGGAGACCAAGAACCGGGAAGTCACGGCCAGCCTTAAGCGTCCCAGCTCGGCAGAATCCCACCTGTGTACTGCTCGCGTTCTCGTCATCCCCTCGTCAAGCCCCAGCGTCCTCATCTGTGAAATGTGGACGCTAAAGAACGCTGGGTGCAAAGACATCTGTGTGTCAAATTGAGAAAACAAAACAGCAAACAAAACCATTGGCTGCGTCAGGGTCGTGCCGGGAAATGAACGCACGCACTCAAGGACGAGGGCGACGCAGAGCCGGATCCTGGGCCTCCATTAGGTGCTCAGTACGCTTGATGCCCTTGCTTCAGCTCCTCCTCTGAGCTGTTCCTGTGGCTGGGGCTGCTATTCTCATCCCCCCAGCTCTACTAGCACCCCACCTCCTCCTCGGCTGCCCCTGTGGGGAACAGCACTATCTGGCAAAGCATGACTGGGAGTCACTGGTACCCAGTCCTTCCCCAGAGAGGACAGCAGAGCCTCTGAACCTAACAGCGCCGCCCGAGGTGAGAAGCTTGGGAGGCGTAGATCTTGCACACATGGTAATGGGGTTTCCGGGGGCAGACGCTGGCTGGCTGACTCATCAAACTGCTGGGGAATCTAATGGGAGGGAGGTCACTCTCTGTTATTTACTTACAGACAGGCACTTCCTGTGTAGCTTAGGATAGCCTTGAACTCACGGTCCCCCTGCCTCAACCTCCTGAGTCAGGAGACACTAAACCCACCCGGAAGTACTTAGTTATAGGCAGGAGGCACCAAGCCCAGGTGTCTGCTGCTGTTACTGACACTGTGGTCTTAGGCAGACCACACTGGCCTTGAACTCAATAGGAAGCCAAGCTCCGATTTCTGACGCTCCTGTGTCTTATTTCCTAAGTGCTGAGATCACAGACACAGGCCACCTCGACTGGTTTATGTGGTGCTGGGGACTGGGCTCAGGGCTCTGTGCATCCTACTCGAGCACTTTACAACTACGTCTTCTGCTCAGATTTTTTTTTTTTCCAGTGAAAGAGAGCTTATTTTTTTTATCTATAAGGTTTTTTCCCTCCCTTAGGAGAGCTTGCACAGCTGCTCTTTATAAAGTATCCCCTCTTTATTTTGTCTTCCGGGCCCATCCACGTGACTTTTTATACAAGGATATTTTTTTTTTTCTTTATCGATGCCCTTTATAATGCCTAAGTGTGGTTGTTCTGAAGAAAACATAAAGTATCATGAAACAAACAAACCATGAAGCTAGTATCAGGGGCCATTCGAGCCAACATAAAAACAAAAACAATGAAACACTACTGCGGGATCACTGAGGTCGGGCTGACACTCTCTTCAGAGAGAAACTCTGCTGAAAAGGGAAGCTAGCAAGTCGGAGAGAAGCTGTGAAAACAAACTGTAATTTTCTCCACCAATCCGGACTGAAATGCACAGAAAGGAAGAGCTGCTTACCAAGGTATTTAGTGCTGTCTAGTCTCCAGGGCTGTCTCTACCTACAGTTACCACCGACCTGAAGGCAGAGCGAAGAATGACTTGTCCTCAGGGGACAAGAAACAGGACCCAGAGCCCACTGCATCTCAGTGCGGCTTACCGTGGCCATGGAGACAGAAGAGGGAGTGCTCCGAGGGGAAGGCACAGAATTAGTGACGACAGTGGAGGCCTCGTGAGGTTCCCTTCAGGCCATTCCACCCAGTTTGGAGTCAGTGTACCGAGGGAGGAAGATGAGTCACAGAGGCCTTATTTACTGCACGGAGCAAACGCAATTTTTCTTCCCTAAGTCGACCTCTGAAATACAGATGGTTGCTGAGCTTGTGGACAGACTCAAAGACATCTTTTACAGCCGAGAACTTGTGGGTATGACTGTCGACAGGTGTGAGGAGAACTCAGTACTCAGGGCAGTTTAAAGCGATGGCGGTATTGATTAATGAGTTTGTTTCTGAGAATGAAATGTTGATTTGAAAGCAAAAGAAAAAAGTGCATGTACAAGAAGAAGGATCCTCACGGTGATTTGAATAAGAATGGCTCCCACAGGCCCATAGGGAGTGTCACTCTTAGGAGATATGACTTTGTTGGAGGAAGTACATCAGCAGGGGGCGGGCTTTGAGGTGTCAGAGGCTCAAGCCTGGCTAGCGTGTCACTGTCTCTTCCTGCTGCCTGTAGATCCAGGCCTCTCAGCCCCTTCTCCAGCACATGCCTGCCTCCACACCAGCTTGCTTCCCACTATGATGGTAAAGGACTAAACCTCTGAAACTGTAAGCTAACTCCAATTAAATGTTTCCCCTTAAAAGAGTTGCTGTAGTCACGGTGTCTCTTCACAGCAATAAAACTAAGACAAGCACAGAGAAGAACAGCCATCATGTTGGAAACAGGACCTCCCCATGAGCTAGCCATTAAATTCTGTGATGAGAAATGTTGCCTCTTCTATCAAAGCAGATGCTGAGACTTATGGCCAACTGTTGGGCAGAGTGCATGGAATCTTATGAAAGAAGTGGGAAATAGTAAGATCTGGAGAGGACAGGAACTCCACAAGGAGAGCAACAGAACCAGAAAATTTGAACACAGGGGTCTTTCCAGAGACTCATATTCCAACCAAGTACCATGCATGGAGATAACCTAGAACCCCTGCACAGATGTAACCCATGGCAGTTCAGTGTCCAAGTGTGTTCCATAGTAATGGGAAGAGGGACTGCCTCTGACATAATCTGATTGGCCTGCTCTTTGATCACCTCCCCCTGAGGGGGGAGCAGCCTTACCAGGCCACAGAGGATAACAATTCAGCCACTCCTGATGAGATCTGATAGACTAAGATCAGAAGGAAGGAGAGGGGGACCTCCCCTATCAGTGGACTTAGGGAGGGGCATGCATGGAGAAAAGGGAGGAAGGGATTGGGGGGGCTCTGTCTACTAGTTCATGTGTGGTTTATGATGGAGCCCTTGGGCCATGCTATATCTCTGGATTTACCCCAATCCAGGGACTACAGACTGGACAACTGACCCTGAATAGACACCACGGATGGTGAGGTGTGGCTTGGTTGCCCTGGCCACGTTAACTTAAGTTTTTGGGGTCACCCATCATCAACACCAGGGAATGAAGTGCAGGAAGCTAAGCCTGGTGCATCTCTCCCCCGAGCTGATTTTAATAATGCATTGTGCATTGTCATAAGCTGTCATTCTGATGACAATGGCTCCTCTGAGCTCTTGATGCTCTCCCAGCTAACCATTAAGCTGGGAGATGTTCTGGGGCCTCACTGACTTATCCCCTCACCCTCTCCCATCTCTTCTCACCTTCTACGCTGGAGTAAATGAAACAGTTCTTCTCCCTGGCTATGGTCAAATGGTTCTGACACTTACTGGGATCATTTGTCACCTCACACTCTCTTCTAAGTGGTCCCTTGACACATTTCTTTCATATGGTTTCAGACACAATGCTGGTGACAATGATTTGTTTCAGCGTAGTGTGTTATGAGCAAAGCATACCTATGTTTGGCTTTATGAAAGTAAGGGGCAGGTTCCTTAACCAATGCCCACTCCACTAGTGGATATATATATATATATTCTACTATACAGCTGTCCCGTTACTTTCTCCAGCAGTTCTCTATTCCTGTCTATTTAGATTGTTTGACTTTGTTCTTATAAAACCAAGCACCAACAATTCCTGCAGAGGAGTCGTTAGGCCCTTCTGTCATTATTAACTTGAGACAAATATCTACACATGAATTTCTCAAAGGGAAATTTGGTCCCCAGATGTTAATGCAACTGGGGAGGTG
Organism: Rhombomys opimus; assembly: GCA_010120015.1. Lineage (NCBI taxonomy): Eukaryota > Metazoa > Chordata > Mammalia > Rodentia > Muridae > Rhombomys > Rhombomys opimus. The sequence goes on along the minus strand of REGO01000481.1, from coordinate 1,326,045 downwards.
ATGGAGGCTTGAGGAGTAGGCGACTAGCCAGAGGGGTGGGTCTCTGGGGGCCAGCGCTTATGGGTTCTAATCCTCTGCAGGCTTCAGCTCCGCTGCTTCCTCACCATAGACTGAATGGAACCAGCCTCCTCATACGCAAGCTATTCTAGCCCCTGTACCCTTTGCTTCCATGATGGACTGTTCCCTCTCATACTGTGAGCCCAAATGATGCCTCCTCCCTTCAGGTGTTTCATTCAGGTATGTCGTCACAGCCATAGGAAAAGTGACCAATACAGATGGAAAAGGGTGACAACCCCGGAACTAGTCCTTAACTAGTTAAGAAGCAAGGGAGGAGAGAAGCCAAAGGTGAGGAGACTAGCAGCCCCTTGCTCTTGGGTAGGCCCAAGGAAGAGCCAAAATTCACCCAGGTCTGGCACTGTCAAGAGGGACTTTGCTATTACTGTTGCCTTCCTCAAAAGAGAGCAGAGAGAAGAGGAACCCAAGGAAAATCAACCAGCTTGTGGGGACTGTGGCTTGTCTGGCAGTCAGAGACACTCTGCTGTCTGCTTACTTCCTCACCACACCTAGTAAGCAGATGGAGGGTGGAGTCACCCAATAAGGCCAGGAAGGGAACACCCAGGCCAAATTTACCAGGGATGGGGTTTAACTCAACTGCAGAAGCAGAGCCTGGGAGTCTCTTTGCCTCTGTCTCTTTGCTGCCTGCTCCTCCTGTCCCCGATGTAAAAATGGTCATATTACAGAGTACCAGCAAGCACAGCCATTTTTCTTTCACTTTTTTTGAGTCAATAAACATTTTTCAAAAACTAACAGCTCTGGGAACAGACGAATTTTCTAAAAGGATAAAAGCCATCTAAAACAAAGATTAAAAGGACATACATGCATAAATATAGAATACAGCAAGGCAAACATCGCTTGTGTCAGATTATAGAACGCACAGGAAGTGTGAGAGAGTACAGGTTTGACTAAGCATACTTGGAATTCTCATTAATGAACTTAGAATTTAAACCCCCAAAAGAATCAATTTAAAGAGAGAGAGACAGAGAGAGAGAAACTCAGATTGGTTCAAAAACATAAAAACCTGGGCTAGTGGAGCTAGAGAGATGGTTCAGGGGTATAGATCACTTCTTACTCTCACTGAGGACCTGAGTTCTGTTTCCAGCGACCACACCAGGGGCTGACAGCTGCCTGTAACTCCAGCTTTAAGAGCTCTGTTTTGATCTCCAGCCTGCACGCAAGAGCACATATGCAAACACACACACACACACACACACACACACACACACACACACACACTAAAACAAAACAAAATCAAGGGTTCAGGGCTAGAGTGATGGTTCAGTGAACAAGGGTATTTTCTGTTCTAGCAGAGGACCTGGGTTTGATTCCCAGCACCCACATGATGACTGACTCATCTGTAACTCCTGTTCCAGGGATCTTTTGGTCTCCATTGGTACCAAGCACACGTGTGATACACAGACATAGATGTAGGCAAAGACACCCATACACATTTGAAAAAAAAAAGAATAGTTGGAAAAGCAATTCTTACAAAAGCAAAGAGACAAAGCTCCTGGGCTGGCTGGATGAAGGCGTTTGATGCCTGACAGTTTGAGCTCAGTCCCTGGGAGTGGACCCACATGACACAAGGAAAGGACTGACTCCCACAAGTTGCTCTCTGCACACTCGCTCCCACATACACCTAAAATAAATAAAAACATAATGATTTTAAAGCAAAAACTTAGCTTTTGGCTGGAAACAAAGAAAACTACCAGTTTTCGGTGAGACTGGGATTAAATGTCTGAACAAAGACATAGCAGAAAAAGGGCAGCTGGGAGTAAGCTTCCGGGTATCAGTATCAGGTGAAGTTGGATCCAAGACTAATGAAGACAACCAAGACAAACAGGGACACTGAGTCAGGACAAAGAGGGCAGAACTCCAGGGAAGCTGAAAGCAAGAACAGTGTCAAGCAGGCTCTAAGGACCCAACTTGTAAATCAGTAAGGAAATGAAAAAGAAAGGTTTGGAGGATCTAAAGGTCTCTCTGTCTGTCTGTCTGTCTGTCTGTCTGTCTGCCTGTCTGCCTGCCTACCTACCTTGCTTAATTACTTTGTAGCAGGGTCTTATGCAGTTCAGGCTGTCTTCAAACTGCCTAAATAACCAAGGGTGACCTTGAATTTTTATTTTATCTTTTTGTCGAAGATAGGGTTGGCTGGCCCTGAACTCACAGAGATCCGACTGCCTCTGCCCCCCAAGTGCTGGGATGAAAGGCTGGTACCACCACCACCATTGCCCAGCTGACCTTGATTCCCCTGCCTCCACCTCTCAAGGGCTGAGATGACAGGTATGCATCCCCACACCCAGTTTATGTGGTACTGAGGATGGACCCCTGGGCTTCTGGTGTCCTGCATGCTAGACGAGCCCTCAAAGGACCGAGCTACAGTCCATTCTCACTGTGGACTGCATCCATTCTAAACGTGGATATGTTTAAAGGTCAACTTTGTACTTTTGTGTCAAGTGCTATAATATAAAACAGAGAACACATCTTTTATGGTCTGGTGGAATTTTTATAGTAACGAAGGATGTTAACAGTCTGCAAAGAAAATCTTAACAAGGCCTGCAGAGCAGAAATGGTGTAATTCAGTTTCTAAGCACGATTCAGGAAAGAAAGGAGTAACAAAAGAAAAGAGAAAGGAAGCTGGAGAGAGAGAGAGATGGCTCAGGGTCAAGAGCACTTGTTGCTCTCACCGAAGACCCAGGTTTGAGTCCACTTACATACATCTGTACACATTACTGAAAATTAATCTGAAGAAAGATAAATCTTGAGCTGAATAACCAGAGAGAGACAGCTCAAAACATAGCACTAGGAATGCAAAATGTAAGTGTGGTTACAGAGCAAATGGGAAGACAGTGTCTTGCGAAACGCCTCACAATTAAATTCATGCATTTTTTTTCTAGAAAAACACAAGTAATTACCAGGATGAACACATTTTGATTTTTATTTGATCATTTTTTAAGAATGTGTGCATGAGTGTTTTGCCTGCGTACATACATGCATGCAGTGCCCATGAAGGCCAGAAGAGGGCATAGACTTCCTTGGAACTCGAGTTACAGGCTGTTGTGAGTGGCCATGTGGGTGCTGGGAATTGAATTTCAGTCCTCTGCCTGAGCAGCCAGTGCTCTTAACCACTAGGTCTTTTGTTTTTTTTTTTTTTGTTATTTTTTGGAAGATGAAGGAAGTACCATCTATTGAGAAGCAAAGAAATGCTATGGCCATGAAGGTGCTCAGAAATTATTCTAAACTAATTTATGATGATGGTGATGATGACGTTTTGGGGGTGGAATCCAAGGCCTTGCATGTACTAGGTAAGTGCTTCAACACTGAGCCAGCAGGAAAATGCACCAACCCCAAGTGTTTTCTTAGGGAAGTACTTCCAAATAGCCGGAAAGAAGCCATTCAACATTCTTACAAGTGTATCAGGGCACAGAGAAGCAAAGGACATTCAGTTTTTAAGAGAGCCACATAAAAACTAAAAACAAAACAAGACAGAAAAAGCTAAAATAAATGAATAAAACTCCACATTATTAAAAAAAAACAGCAATGCTCCGTGGTCTCTAGAGATAACATGAGTCAAACATGGCATTATCAAGGGCACAGCCAAGGGACCCAACATGGTCTGGGAATGTAGGAAATACTTCGAATTAGGAAGTATGTCAATAAGCAAAGTTAAGTGTGTATTTTGGCTTTTTATGCATGTAGCATGCACGCGTGTTCAAAGGTATGGGGGCAGGTGAGTGGTGTGTATGCACACTTGCATGTGGAGGTCCAAGGATGACCTTTGCTCTCTTTATCAATTGCCTTCCATGTTGTTTTTTTGAGGCAGTGACTCTCCCTCAAGCCAGAGCTCACCCTTCGGCTGGTCTGGCTAGCAAGCTTGCTTCAGGATTTTCCTGTCTTTGCTGGGACTGCAGGTGGGCCAACACATCTGTCCCAATTTTATGTGGGGATCCAAACTCTGTTCCTCGTGCTTGCCCGCCAAGCACTTTCTTTGCCTGCTGAGCTATCTCCTTCTAAGTCTCTACTTTAGCTTTCAAAAAAAAAAAAAAAAAAATCTAAAAATTTTAGTTAGCACGATAGTGACAAAACATTCTCTCACTATCCCCCCGTATTTCTGTCTAAGCCCCCTTTTAATTTCAAAATGGTATTATTTTAATTGATTCTATTTCCCTTGACGGGTCTCTCTAGAAAGTTTTATTTTATCGATTTCTATCAAAGGCACGAGATTATGGTTTTATTTAATGTTTTTGTTTCCCCTCTGTCTTGTTTCATTCAGTAAATGTCCGTTTTCATCAGGAGTCATTCTGTTTATCTGCCGTTTATAGTCATTTGGTCCTTTCTTGAATATTCTTTTCTTTTTTTCTTTTTTTCCGTATGGTATCCATGCATGCTTGTATGTGCGCTAGAATATGTGTGGGTGCGGGTGGGTGGGTTACAGACATGTGGAGGTCCTTTTGTCAACAGCTCTCCACCTTTATTTTCTGCGCTAGGATCTCTCACCTGACCCCAGAGGTTCCCAGTTTGGATAATCTAATCAGCTGACACCAAGAAACCTGTCTCCTGTACTCTGGGATAGCAGGCAGCCATGTCCACTTGGCATTTAGGCATTCATGTCAGTGCTGGGGATCTGAATTCCAGGCCTCAGGCTTGCACGGTAAGAACATCACCCACAGAGCCACCCCTTTACCCCATTTTCATTCTCTCATAATAAAAACATTTAAGATTATGATTTTGCCTCTGGTTTCAGAGCTGTATACATCTTTTCAGTTTTGGAAGGCGCGTGTTTTCTTTATCATTTTCTACAGAAACTGCAGATCCAGTTTCTTCAAAAGATGGACGTTTCTCTCCCTCCCCCTAACTCCCACCCACTTAAAGATCTTCCTAAGTATTCAAGTTGGCCTTGAACCTGAGATCCTCATGCCTCAGCTTCTGCAAGCTGGAGTTCCAGCTGGGCATCACTGTGCCTGGCCTCAGATGATTTCTTTTTCAAGACTTGTAAGTATTTTGATTTCTTAAAAAAAAAAAAAATAGATAAATAAAAGCTTGAGGGCCAGTGAGATGGCTTGGAAGGTTAAGGTGCCTGCCCACAGGCCTGATGACCTGAGTTTGAATCCCAGTCCCACAAGGTGGCAGGAGAGAACTGGCTCCAGAGAGCCATCATCCTCTGATTCCCACAATGCTGCTGTGGCCCACGTGTTGCCTGCCTGTGCATGTTCCTGCACACACACAGACACAAATAAAAAAATTAACGTGATGTAATTTGTTATGTACGTCTATAAAGTAGCTGACTCTACAGCTTCTGCCTTGGGAACCACCTGGCTCCCATTTGTCCTCACAGATTTCGAGGTTTACGTGTTTTCTGTATGCTTGGACAGCATGCACACTCTTGCCTGTTCCTATCATTTAGGATTTGTTAATTCCATTATTTAAATCTTGACATTACTGTATTTTGCCCTCTCTGGCTGAGGATTAGTTGATCTCTTGCTTGGTTTTGGACTTTTCAACGTTTGAAATATTTCGATGGGATAACGCCTTGTTCTTTGTCTCAGCTTGGCTTGGAGCTTGGGAGGCAGTCAGCTCAATGGCCCCTAACAAAACAGTCTAAGGCACAGGCTGTGGGGCCTGGCGACTTTTAGAATGCAAAACATGGCCTTTTATCTAAAGAGATTTAGGTTTTTTAAATACTTGCCTTAGTTATTATTATTGCGTATTGCGGTACGTGTGTGTATAAGTGTGTGTGCCATGGTGCGTAGGTGAAGGTCAGGGAACTGCAGAAAGTTGGTCTTTCCTACCATGTGGGTTCTAGGGACGGAATTCATCATCCGTCTTTGAGACCAGAGTTTGCCCCAGCTAGATTTCTAAAACATTCTAAGCACTCTAAAAACATGCTGGATGCTAGTTAACAGAAAATTAAACTATGCACGTACTTTTA
>REGO01000481.1:1262678-1296121 GCA_010120015.1 Rhombomys opimus | reverse complement strand
CAGGCTTGCTTTGAGCTCACTCTGTAGCCAGGCAGGCCTTAAACCTGCATTTTTCTTTTTCTGCTTTAGTCTTCCAAACAGGATTGCAGACCTGTGCCACCAGGCCCCACTCTGTGTCTTTATCCCATATGTGCTACCTGGAATGAGATTTTTCTCTACTTGTGGCTTCTCGCAGGGGACAGTGTGCTGGCTGGCGGTGTAATGACCGTGTTTGTTCGACATCTGCCAGATAACCCTACCCGTACACTTTGCTTTCTCTCTCGGCATTTTTGTTGCTGTTGTGGTTGGTTTGTTTTGACTTTGGTTTTCCCATGTAGCCCAGGCTAACCTACGACTCCCAACCCTCTGGTCTTCCCCTCCTGAGTGCTGGGATGACAGGTGTGTTGCCATGCTGACTCTCCCAGCATTCTGTGCGCGCACGCTCATATGTGAGGGCGGGTATGTGTTTGCCATGGTGTACCTGTGGAGGTCAGAGGGCAAGCTCAGGTATCGGTTTGAGGCAGGGTCTCTTGCTGATCACTGCTGTGTAAGGCAGGCTCACTGGTCAGCATTTCCTGGGTTTTCTCTTGTCTCTCCTCCCATCTCACCACAAGGAGACTTGGAATACAGATGCTTGATTACTGCATTTGACTTAATGTGTGTGTGTGTGTGTGGGGGGGGCTGTCTAGAGATGTGAACTCTGCCCTCATGCTTTTCAGCAATTGCTTTATCCACTGAGCCATCCTCCACCCAAATCCCACCCCAGCTCTGCTGGATTTTTATTTTCATTTGTTTGTTTGTTTGTTTTTGAGGCAGGGTTTCACTACGAAGCCCCGGATGGCCAGGAACTCATAAAGATCTGCCCGCCTCTGCCTCCAGACTACCGGAATTGAAGGCATGTACCCACCACACGCTGCCTTTCTACTGTTGTTTCCTCAGTTAAAAATGAACTATGGAGACCATGAGATGGCTCAGCAGGTAAAGACACTTGCCACCAAGACTGACCTGAGTTAATCTCTGAGACCCGCATGCTGGAAGGAGAAAAAAAACTCTCACAGGTTGTCCGCTCACCTCTTTATGGCCATCGTGACATATGGAAGCCTGCACGTGTGTGTGCACACATGTGCACACACACACACACACACACACACACACACAAAACTAATAAATAGGTAATAAAAATAAAATCAGTGAATTAAGCTGTGTTTTAAATTTGAGTGATTACCAAACTAGAAACTGAACACTTTTTTTTTGTTTAAGGACAGGGATGACCCCACAGCTTTGACCACACCGGGGAAGCTCTGGGCAACTGAGCTCCAGCTTATTTTGCATTTGGCTGACTGAACACTGGTTGGTCACGCAGGTAATCCCTTTTTGGAAATGACGTGAAATCTCTGGCCGAGTCACACAGCTACCTAACAAAGTTGCTAATGGGAGATACGGTGCAGAAAATCTCTTGTTCACTGAAATCCAATTTCCAGATCTCCGAAGCCGTGTTTCCCATTCACACTTCCCCTACCAGCTGCTCTGGTGAAATCATCACATCACAGATGATCTGGAAGTCCTGTTCTCTCATTAAGCTTCTGCGGCGATGGTTGCAACTATTTTTATCGTGTGCTTTTACACTCCAGTGAACCACATTTTAGTCATTAATCTATTTTTGTTAATCAGAGCCACAACACAATGTAGTAGTAACAAAAAGCAAATTTTACATGAGTAAACAATGACATGCAAACGATAGAGCTAAGCTAGACTATGTCTCACTAACCGAATTCCAGCTATATCCTGCTAAAGACCGTCCATCTTGAAGCCGGTTAACAGCAGGACGAAGCAAGTTTTTTATTTTCTTGGCCATTTCAAACTTACGAAATGCTTAAGCAGAAACCGCAAAAATACAAGGCTATTTTACAGACACGTTGGTCCCATTTTAGAAACACTGACTCAGAAGACAAACATCCAGAGCTGAGGAGATGGCTGTTAATAAAGCCCTTGCTGCATGATCAGTTCAACCCCCAGAATCCACATAAGAAGTTGCCATGGTGGCACTGGTGAGTGTGTACTCTGCACTAGTGAGGTAGGAGATGGAAATCGGCACCCGCAGAGATTGGGGGACAAGTTCCTAACATTATTCTTTCCTTCCTCCACATGGGTCTCTCAGGCTAACTCAAAGCCTTACTTTTGGTAGATACTCTTATGTGCTGAGCTATCTGGTCAACCCCCTTTTGAACTCCTGAAGCTGAGCTGGCCCGCCTCCTACCTTGTTTCTTTAATATCCCCTTCATCCCTCCTCCTGTATCTTCCTCTCTCCTTTCCTTCCATCCATGTTTTGTCTCTCTTCTTACAAATCACCCCTGCAGGGCCATGTGGTGACACAATCTGCTCTGCCCAGAGAACTGAATTTCTACCTCTGTGGCTACCTTGTCCGCTATGTGCGGAACATGTTGTCAGCTGTTTCTCTTTGGTCATCCTATGGACTTCAACACACCCTTTATCATCCAGTTACAGAGCTGTCTCTGCCAAGGTACATCTGTGGTTGTTACCTTGGCTGCAGTATCAGACTAGATTTTTTTTTCTTTCACTTCTCCATATAAAAGTGTGAAAATGTCTAGAGTGACAGCTGAGTTAAGTATCCCAATACAACAGAACGGAATCTACTTCGATATCTGACTGTTCCCTGGCCTCTCATTACTCGGCTCTGCTCACTGACGTATGCCTCAATGAATAGGCAATTCCTTACCTGCTAACGTTCTTCTCAGGCAGTAGGGGAACAGGATTAACTCTATTATAGTCACTAGTTAACTTCATGAGACAAAAAGAATATATTCCGTTCTACCCTCCCGAGCTTACTTACTGAGAGTGAGACCACAACAATAGGGCAAGTTTCTAAATTCCCTAAGTCCAAATCATAGAGCATTGCTTATAAAGACATAAAAAACACAATCCTATCATGGTGCCGGGACTTTTTTTTTTTTTTTGTTTTTTTTTTTCTTACTCTCTATTTCTCTTTTTTTTTGTTTGTTTGTTTGTTTTTTGTTTGTTTTTTGTTTTGTTTTTGGTTGTTTGAGACAGGGTTTTTCTGTGTAGCCCTGGATGTCTGGCCAGTAATATGTAGATGCTTGGTAGACCAGGAGATCCACCTCAGACTCGGAGATCCACCTGCCTCTGCCTCGCAAATACTGCAATTAAAGGTATATGCCCAGCAACAAAACTGTTTCTTTAGCTCTGATGATAATTAAAAAGCCTTTGGGAGGTTGGGAGATGGGGAAGATGACTTCGTGGTTAGGTCCACTTTCCCCTTGGTGCAGAGCACCTGGGTTCAATGGCTAGCATGTACATGACGGCTCACAATTGTCTGTAAATCTGGTTCCAGGGGAACTGACACCTTCTTCAGGATTACAGGGGCATTGCATGCATCCGGTGCACATACATACATGCAGACAAAACACTCCTACACACACCACAAAAACAAATAAAACTTCATTTTAAACAGGAAGGTTTTAGGGGTGGGACTGTTGTTAAGTAGCAGAGTTCTTGCCTAGCATGCATAGGCTCTTGGTTCTGTCTTCGGTGCTGAGAAACAGAAAACAAACCTATCAATCAATCAATTACATTCTGAAGAGAAAGTAGTGATTTAGCACAGTGGTCTCCAAATTCGTCTGGAAACTCCCTCCGGCAAGCTACATTTTGAACCTGAACAGACGTGTTGGTTTACAGCGCGTATCTGTGTACCACTCAGCGACAGTCAGTATATCACAAACCATCGTGAAATGTAAAGTAAACCAAGGCCCAGAGACCATGCAGAAAAGAGGGGAGAAACATTTAAAGAGCTGCAGGCTGGAGAGAACTAGAGCAAAATAATAGCTCCGTGACAGGGCGCTGCTGCCCTCATGAACTCACAGCAGGTAAAGGCTGTCTTGTGCACACGACCTACAAAAGATCAAGCCAGTCAGCCATCCCACAAAGGGGGGGAGGGGCTCAGGAGCCCCCACCCCTAACTGAGGTGCTATGGACAGTTGATGGCTTCTGGGGGAAGATAAGGCAGTTTTCTTTAAGAGCACAGCCCTTGGTAGGGCAACCACACTCCGGTGGGAGACCGCACATGTGTCACAAATTTAGACCTAGTAGATGAATAAAAAGAAAAAAAGGGGGGACACAAAATTGGGAGGTTAGGAAGAAGTGAGGGTGGATCTTGGAGGAGTTAGGAGAAAGAGTTGGGGGGGGTGAGTATGATCAAAATATGAACTTCTCAAAGAATTAAAATATTAACTGAAGTTAATGATGATCCCATGCACAATTAAATAAATATATGGCAGTTCCATTATTTTCCTTCCCTGCCCCAGTGGATCATCTCTGGCACCCGCTGGGCATATGTGTCTGCATCTCTTATGTATTCAATATTGTATCCGATATCCTCAGGATGTTCTGTCTCACTCACTCGGTCATTTTTAACCACCTGGAGCCTCAGCTGCTTCCCCAGCCAGATGGGAATAATACTACGTATCTCAATATCGTGAGGGTAAAGACACGTATTCAACAAATAACTAGGACTGAGAATGGGAAAGCAGTTCCTAGCATGGTCCACCATGAGTAACCCAGAAAACAGACAAAAAAAAATGCTATCAAGGGCTATTGAGGGACGCCTAACCTGTGGCCCACATGCTGCTCGTGTCCTGGGATAGCTAAAAATGAGGTTGAACACATTTGTAGAACGTCAGTGTCAAAAATTTGGGGTTGAGAGGATTTCTCAAGGGGTGAAGTACTCGCTGAGTAGTCCTAAGGACCTGAGTCAGGATCCACAATGCCTACAGAAAAAGTCAGGCCCACAGTTGTAACCCCAGTACTAGAAAGTGAAGACAGGAGGATCCCAAGGGCTTGCTGGCCAAGAAGTCCAGACATCAGTAAGATCCAGGTCCAACAAGAGACCCTCCTTCAAAATGCAGGGTGAAGAATGATGGAGAACACCAGCATTGACTTTTGGCCTTCAGATGCAGGGGCACGCCCTTCCCTTTTATACCAATTGAACACCCCCGGTCAGAACTGGATATACAACCAAGGAGAGCATCGGGATCAGTGGCTGGTACAAAGTGCTCAACAAGATCTTCCCGTAGTTATTCCTGACAGATGCGCCCAGTCAGACCCTTTGGTACAGCACAAACACAGAGAAAATCAAACACCTGCAGCGCATCTCCTGAACCGATCACAGGAAGTAGTCAGAGACAGTTTCATCTTCTCAGCGGACGTGTCTGAAGGACAGAGGAGAAGTAACGGCACTGCAAGGGGAAGACAGGCTCCGGAGTCACACATCCCGGGTAGGAGCCAGGTGACCTTTTGTTACGGTACACTGGCTCACAGGAATCGCTGCACACATCTATCACATGAACGTAATTGTTCCTTGTTATCAGCGAGGGCTTCTCTTTAGCCCTTTACCCCAGATCCCCAAATCTGCAAATGCTGAGATCCATTACATAAAATGACACAGCATTTTCACATAAGCTACGGCTATCTTTCTGTGCATTTTGTTTGTTTTTTTATTTTTGTTCTCGATACTGATAGGGTTTCACCATGTCGCCCAGGCTGACCCGGAACTCCCAGTCCTCCTGCCTCAGCATTCTGCGTGCTGGGATTACAAGTGTGCATCACATCTGGCTTCATAGATTTAATGAGACCACTTAAGAAACCCATGGCATATAGAAGGTTTAAGATACAGTGAGTTGGGACTGGGGGGTGGCTCAGCAGGTAAAGGCTTTTGCACCAAGCTTGATGCCCTGAGTTCAAGGACCCAGATGGTAGAAGAAAAGAACCAACTCTTAATTTGATGTTTTAAAAAGAACCATTGATATACACACACAGTGAACATACATGCAGGCAAAATACAATATTAAAATGAAACAAATAAAAATTAGAAAAAAAAAACCCAATTGGATTAACATACCATAAGGACTGAAATATGCATCTTTCTACAATCATAAAAATATATAATATAAAACATCTTTCTATAATTAAAGAGATAATATGTAATTATTGTATATGCAATATGTAATTATCTCTATATTATATATAATATAAAATATTATGTAGTAGAAAATATGAAAGGTATGTCTAATATGAAATGTATAAAATAATTACATATTGTATAAAGTTAATATATAAATATATAACTATATTATCTCTATAATTACAGAAAGATGCTATCAAATTTCTCTCCATCCAGAGAATGCAAGCACACAAAAATTCTTATAGACTTATATAATATAATTCACATATATAAAACTGTGAATTGTGGGACTGGAGAGGTGGCTGCTCACTGAAAACTGCCTCGGGCAGGGGTGATAGTTTTTGCCACTTGTAAAAACATCCTGGTTCGGACTCTGAGAAAGTATAAATAATTAAAACATGATGGGTGGAGGCTGGAGAGATGGCTTAGTGGTTAAGAGCACTGCCTGCTCTTCCAAAGGACCCGGTTCAATTCCCAGAACCCACTTGGCAGCTCACAACTGTCTGTAACGCCAGTTCCAAGGGATCTGACACCTTCACACTAATGGACATAAAAATAAAAGTTAAATAAATAAATAATAAAAATATTAAGAAAAAAAACCATGATGGGCAAATGTGCAGAAAACAACAACAACAACTTATCAAAACAGGGAGAAGCTCGGTGTCCAAGTGGGTTCCCTAGTAATGGGAATAGGGACTGTCTCTGACATGAACTCATTGGCCTGCTCTTTGATCACCTCCCCCTGATGGGGAGCAGTCTTACCAGGCCACAGAGGAAGACAATGCAGCCACTCCTGATGAGACCTGATAGGCTAGGAGTACCTCCCCTACCAATGGACTTGGGGAGGGGCAAGGGAGAAGATGAGGGAGTGAGGGTGAGGTTGGGAGGGGAGAAGAGAGGGGGCTACAGCTGGGATACAAAGTGAATAAACTGTAATTTATAATAAATAAATAAATAAAAACATTAAAAAAAAAGCAGGAGAAAGCTCAAGTCACATCTGCTACAAACAGTGAATCCACATTTGTAACTTTTCTCTGAAGTGAACTCTAAAACCTAAGAGCTTCACTAACAAATTGGTTTTTTAAAAGATTTATGTTTGCAAGAGTGCCTGCATGGAGTTCATGTGTGTCACATGCATGCAGCATTCTGCAGAGGCCAGAAAAGGGTGTCAATCATCTAGACTTAGAGCTGCAGGTAGTCATGAGACACTGTGAGGGCATTAGGAACCGAGGTCTGGTTAAGAGCAGCCTTTCTCTTAACCAGCGAGCCTTCTCTCTAGCTCCCCCAACCCCAACCCCGACTAGAAAAGTCTATTCAGGGACATACCCAGGGAAGAAATCTACCAACCCAACCCAAACTTCTTCAAGAAAACTGTAAGACAACACGAACATTTCCAAATTTATTTTCTCGGGGCGGCACAAGCTTCTTAGCCACATCCGGTAAGAGAGGAGCGAAATTACAGGGATATTCCTCTCCTGAACACAGAGCAAAACAATATATACATTTAGACCAATTCAAACCTGGAAATACAATACAGCTAGGAAAGACCCGGTTACACAAAAGGATGCAACTACGTGACCACGGCAAAGCTGAGACCACTTTGGGAACTCCTGCCTAGCGTCTCAGAGCTGGACATCACTCACTACTCTAGAAGAGTGAAACAGAGGAATCATGTTAGAATTCCAGAAGACAAAACTCCTTAACAACAACCAAACCCTTGGGCAGCCATGTCCAACTGCGTAATGATAAGCTCTTTGCCTTTGAGGTCAGGAGACGAGGATAATTGGTTTTGGTTTTGTTATTTTACTGGAAGCCAACAAGGAATCAAGAGGAAAAGAGATTAAGAGGCGTAGGAACCGGGAAGGAACGGCAGCTCCTGGCAGAGAGAGAGTGGTTTGCTTCTCCTCATGCAGAATTGAACTGATGTGTGTTCTGTGACCCAAGACCTCTCTCCCTGTGCGCACTCAGCCGGGAGACGCCCCTGCGTCAGTGTGACCTAAGCCAGGCATGGGAATACGTATAGTAGCCTTGTTCGTAAAGGCAGGAAACCGGGGGAAGATCCCGAATGCCAGCCAAGAGCAGGTGATCGGCTGTGCCCTGTGTGTCGCTGGTGGGGATGAGCGGATTCTACAGCTACTGTCACCGACGGGGGCAAACCTCACAGACAGTGCCTCTGTCGAAATTGCACTCACAAAAGGCTGAAAGCAGTGAGATAAGATATTCCTCAGGAATACATGTGGGTGATAAAAGCAGGCAGAAATGTTATTACAAATGTCAAGACAAAGCAGCTGCCAGGGAGGACAATCAGCCGCTGTGACAGACCTCCTGAGGTAGTGGCTCCAACACAGGCCTCCTGGCGCTTCAGGCCGCACGCCTACAAGTCTGTACGTACTCTGGTATGCCCCATTTCAACATGTTCTCATTCTTCTTCTTTTAAATGATCTTTAAATTTCTATTTTATGTGTGTGAGTGTTTGCCTGCAGGCACATATATGTACCGACGTGTACAATATTCAAGGAGTCCAGAAAGAGGCGTTGGATCTCCTGAAGCTGAAGTTCGAAGTGGATGAGTCGCCGTGTGTGTGTGTGTGTGTGTGTGTGTGTGTGTGTGTGTGTGTGCTGGGTATCAGATCAGAGTCCTCTGGAGGACTGCCCCATGTTCTCAACCACTGAGCCATCTCTCCAGGCCCAAAACATCTTCTCAGAAGTACTTCCCTTTAGATCTCGTCACTAGTTTACAAAAACACAACGGGCAAGAGTATTGTATTAAATGGCGCCGTGATTGGCAGAGTCCGGACTGGGCCCAGTGATCTTATTAACACAGAATTATAAGAAGAAAAAAAAAAAAGAAGAATTAAAGAAGGCAGTAGAGAGGTATCCTAACCAACCTCTACCTACTTACGGCTTATTTAAATATTCAAACTGATAACAGATTAAGTGACAGATGAGAGTTGCCACTATGCACGAACTAACTAAGCTCAAAGTAAGGACTTACTCTTGATTTGGGTGGATGTGGTGATGGCACAATAGTTATGTTCAAAGGAGGCAGGGAAGTCTTGGAGCTGAAAGCATAGGTGCATACATAGCAGAGGAACTGCCTAGCTTGTGAGAGGCCTAGGCTCAATCCTAGCAGTGAAAATAAAATTAAAGCATTTTACAGAAAATTAAGAGAGGTAGTTACAATTTTATATGTAGGGCTGAGCGTGGTCGTTCTCATAACTTTAATCCCAACACTCTGGAGGCAGAGGCAGGCAGAGCTCTGTGGTCGAAGCCAGCCCCGTCTACATAGTGAGTTCTAGGGCAGCCAGAGATAGCAGAGTCTCAAATAAATAAATAAATAAATAAATAGACAAAAATAAAAACAAAACAAAACAAAAACCCAACTGAGAAAAACCTATATGTAAAATTACATCATACCTAAGACTTGATTCAAAATAATCTGGCATGGGAGGGGTGATGTGGAGTGAAGATTGCCTACGAGCTGAAAATTACTGAAGGTAATAACGGTTTTGTAGGTTTTAACTATATTATCTGTATGGGTATGTTTTCACTTTTGAATAATAAAACATAAAATAAGAGCCAGGGGCAAGCCAGAGGAGGAGCAATGGGTAAAATCAAGAACCGCTCTGTAAGGAGAAAATAAGGAGTGTGGGATTTGGGGTTCGCTATCTTATCTTGCTCACAACAGCATCAGGTTTTTTTATTTTTTATTTATTTATTTATTTATTTTTCCAGTAAAAGCCCAGACCTGCATTTCTCAGGCTTCAATGTGCTTATGAATCACCTGAGGCTCCTGCGGTACTACTGTTCGTGGAGATGGAGAAGGCTGGGGGTGGGCCTGGACGGCAGGTGACACAGATTGAACTGATGCTCCCAGGAGGCTACCTGGCAGAACTCAGTCACTTCCGGTTGGGTGTGAGGGTGTGTGCCTCTAATCCTAGCACTCAGAAGGCTGAGGCAGGGGGATGTCACATTCCAGGCCAGCCCCGGATGCAGCTCTTTGACTCACTGTAGCTTCTATCGATTTGAGAGTTCCCTCCTTCCCTATCACCCCTTCCTGCTCCCATTCTTAGTCTGGTCTGGTAGACTCTATGACTCACCTTCCTTCCAGTTCCTGGTAGCCCTACCCCTTTCTTTCTTTGTGTGTGTGTGTGAGATTTTTCAACCTGACTGTCCTCTGCCATGGCCAGGTACTTGGCCCCAAGCAATTAAATGCTATTGGAGACAAGTGTGTAATTTTAAACACATCTCTCTGCTCTTAACCAGTTTTGTTCTGCTCGGTGACCCCTCCCCCACTTCCTGCTTTATCATACTCGCTATCCTCTTTAAAACGACCTGTATCTCAACCACATGCTGCCTGCCTGTATAGCTACCACACCAAACTGCCTCCATTCTTTCCCTACCCCCACCCCTCAAAGCCACATTCTTGTTGCCCCAGGACTTTTGTATGTGCTGTCATTGTGTGGAAATAGAAAGCGAAATAGAGTTCTAGCTGCATCAAACTTCATTTTAAGGCAACATCTCAAAAAAAAAAAACCTTCCTGGCTATTCTCTGTAATGTGAGGACAGCCTCCTGTGCCACACCCATCTAAGATCTTTCCCAATCAAATGTGCAGGCCCTTGTTCGTCCTTACTATAAGACAGGGTATAAAACAGATTCATCCTTATGCACAAAACTGGCCTTATAGTCCCTCTTGGCTTCAGTTCTTCCCGATTATTGTAGAGGCATTACCCAGTTGTGTGTTTGTGTGTGTGTGTGTGTGTGTGTGTTTGCTCACAGGTGTGCGTACATGTGAGTCATGTTGGGTGTTTCACCTTCATCACTGTCCACCTTTAGCTCTTGAACAAGGTCTCTCATTGAGCCTGAAGCTCTTCCATCCAGCTTGACTCCCTGGCCACTGAGATTGAGGAATCTGCCTGTCTATGTCCCTACTACCATCCTCCCGGGTTGGGGGTCACAGGAGCACGTCACCAACCCCAGCTCTTTATACAGTCTCTGGGGATCTGAACTCAAGTCCTCATGCTTCTGTGGTGGGCACTTTGCTGAGTGAGCCGTTTCTTCAGCCCCAAGCTTATCTACTGGAATACATGTAAGTAAGTCTGGGAAAAAATATATATATTTTTTTAACTTCCCCGTTGGAGGGATGCATTTCTCCCGACTGTGTAATTTGTTTAGGCCAATGGGCAGGAGCAGCAGCAGTGCAGGTAGGGAAGAGTTGAGAAGCTGCCAGTGCTGAGTTGAGAAGCTGCAGACTGAGTTTTCCCCTTTCTGGCTGCTGCTGGGACGTAGCCATCCTATGAAGAAGACTGGATATGGAGATAAACAGCTCAGACCATTTGTTTACTTTTTTCTGTTTTATTTTTGGGAATTTCATACATGTATACAATATATTATGTTCTCATTCACTCCTTATCCCCCTCCCAT
Source organism: Rhombomys opimus (assembly GCA_010120015.1). NCBI lineage: Eukaryota > Metazoa > Chordata > Mammalia > Rodentia > Muridae > Rhombomys > Rhombomys opimus. The sequence goes on along the minus strand of REGO01000481.1, from coordinate 1,284,723 downwards.
TTCTGCTGACCCCTTCTTTTTCCCAACTCATCCCCCTCATGTTGAGGGTTGGTCTGATGCTGGTATTTTGATGGTATTTACTCGCCCTCAATATCTAGTTATTGCCTGGATACACCTATCCTTGTTGTGTAAACCTGCCTAAGACATTATTCCTGATTGGTTGAAAACCTGGGCAGGGCAGAATGGGGTAGATGGGGTAGGTGTGGCTAAGGTTCCCAGGCTTTGGGAACTGGAGAATCATGGGAAACAGACAGAGGGATGGGAAGAAAGGAGGAAGGAAAAGGCCCTGATGGGTTAGCATGGAGGAAAAAAAAAAAACCATGTAGGCCGGGAGAAAGGACTCCAAGGATGCCATGGATGGAAAAAAAAAAGTTCCAAATATAACCAAATATTCATAAGATTATGGATGGAAGGAAGCCCCGCTGAGGATGGCTAAGGAGGATGGTATTGGATGGGGGCTGGGAGGTGGACAGTGAGGTTATTGAGACAGTGTGGATGAAATATCTGCCCAGCCCAAGGTAAACGAGGCCATTATAAAATTTAACAGGTGTCTGTGTCTTACTAATTGTGCTAGCCAGTTAAATAATACCGCCATGATAATCATAGGGCAAATAACAAATAATTATAGCCTAACAAATAAACATTTATTACCACCTACCTTTTTATTTACAACAACAGCACCCTCCTACTTCCTTGTCTTGTGTGTGTGTGTGTGTGTGTGTGTGTGTGTGCTTGAAGGGTTTATCCAGCTACGGTTGCTGTGTGTTTACAGTTGCAGTGGCGACGCCATACCCAGAAGATAGCCTACCACAACACTCCTCCATCTTCCGGCTCTTAGGCTCTTTCTACCCACTGGGCCTTGGAGGGATGACCCATTCAGGCTAAGCACTCAGCAGTCACTTGTTCTCATCATCTGAGCCCCAGTTACCAGTCTCCGTTTCAACCGGAGTGCCCAGTCAGAAGGCCTGGTCAGTGTCAATGCCCTGCCGTTCTTCCTTCCCTGAGCATGACCTGTATTCCCAGCCAGCCTCCAGGCTGCCTAGCTGGACAAGCCAGTGCTGTCAAGCACAGTGCTGCTCACATCATCCCAGCTGCAATGGCCGACTCCCAGAACAAAGAGCTCCAAACCATCCTATTTTTAAGCCACTGCCTCGGAGATGGTTTGCAACCCAACACAAACTGGTTCCCTTCGTGGGGGGTTTTCTTCATGCTGCAAATACAGCTCCATACTTTAAGCTTTCATCTAAGACCCAAGCAAGGTCTACAACAGAGTCCTTTACAATCCAGAACACCCCAACTGGCACAGTCACAGCCACATGCCCTGCTCAGCCCACAGGCTTCTCACTGCTCTTCCAGGGACTGAGCTGGTCCCTTAGCCAGGCCTTTGCCCTTGTCTCTCCCTCTGGTCGGAGAGGTCATTTTGACGCTTCACCTTATTGGCTGACTCAGATCACATCATCTTGGAGGCCTCCTTAGACCATCTTTCCTTCAGCCCCACTTCTTGGGCTGAAATCTATATTCTATGTTTTCCTGGTTCCTTGTTATTTTCTTTCTTAGCCAAGACCCTGGTTTGAAACAATAGATTGCCTTGTGCAGTGACTTGCTTAATCTGGGTGTTTCTGTTTTGTGCCCAAATTTGTGCACAGGACTGAATGTTTCCGTTTTGTGTACAAATTTGGCCCCCAAACCTGCATGATACCTGTTGCGTGGTAACTGTTGGCTGGCTGGTTTTCTGAGGCAGGTTACCATGATGGTTAACTGTGTAGTCCCTAGGGAGGAACTGCTGGGGCCCAAATCCCACTTGATCATTTACTAGTGTGACCGTAAGCAAGGAAGCTAACTGGTCATTCTGTGCCTCGGTTTCCCTGTGGGGCTAAAGACGACACTCTTCCTGAGCTGCTGGGTGGACTGTGCTTTGTAGTTGTTTCTTGCTCAACAGACAGCTGCATGCCTGCAGCCACCTACTTGCCCTGTGCCTATAGAGGCCGCCTCGGCAGGACTCTCATGGGATGCACATCAGCTTCCCCCAAGGCTAGTTTCTCAGGCCAATCCTGCCTCCACGTGCAAAGGTAGGGCCTTAAACTCAGAGCAAGCTCCGTGAGCTACCCTGTGCGTGGTATTCGAGAATGCCCCTGGGCGCTGAATTTTGGCTCTGCCTGCAGCCTTGATGACTCCCTCAAAGTCAAATGTTTGGAGTCACAGAGATTCGCCTCCTGATGGCTGTCACCCTGCCTCCTGTCACCTGATGAGCCCAGGCTGGGCTGGCATCTGGGGGTTAACGGACAACCTTCAAACAACCCCAGAGGCAACACCATTTGAGTGAAGGAAAAAGCTGACAGGAGACCTTAGTGCGTTTCCCGAGGCCAGGTCCTTAGGAACTGGCCTCTCCATTCCTGAACAGAAACGTCATAAAATTTAGGTATCTAAAACAAACAAACAAACAAACAAATTTGTAAAACAAGCTGAGAGGTGCGGCGCTGAGACAGGAAGTGAGGGAGAGAGAGCTAGAGCGAGGGAGGGAGAGAGGGAGAGAGAAAGAGAGAGAGAGAGAGAGAGAGGGAGGAAGAGGGGGGGTCATGAATAAGGGCCAGAAAAGAACAAGGCGAGAGGTGGAGAGGCTTAGAGGAGACAGAAGGAAAGAGTGGCAGGAGGCTGGTCCCTCCCTCCCCCCCGGCAGAACCTAGCTTCGCAGGGCAGGACCCAGAGCTTAGCTCCCCAGGGCCTCGGGTACCTCCCCCAACCCCCAGCTCCCTGCCACCCTGCCCTGGGAGGGTGTCCTGTGCATGCTCATGAGACAGTTGAGGACAGCTTCCCATATAATTCTTAAAGTGTTCAGCAACTTACCAGGCTGGTAGTCAGAGGACTGCAGACTGTTAGGGGCACGACTCCTGGGGTGGGGGCCGCGCAGGGGCCTGCTCTCCAGGTACCCGGAGCTCACAGGCTGCAAAACGAAGAAGGGTGTTCCATTCAGTCGGGCACCAACGCAAAGGTAGAAAGAGCCAGACCAAAAGGGAAAGGAAAAGAGGGGAACCTGCTTGTGTTTTTGTATTTAAATTGTTTTTGAGCCCACGTAGCCCTGGGAGTCACATGCCGCCTCCAACATCACCGGAGCCATCACATGATACAGGTCCCCCATCATGTGATGAGAAAAATCTGCCTAACTTCAGAGCCCCCCCATCCTTGTTCATAGACTGACAGCTGAAGTGCTTCTGGAAGAGGTCCCCCCCCCACAACCCCAAATCAGTGACAGAGGGAGGGATGCAGATGGGGGAGCCGGAGCCCACACAAGGCTGATCTTGATGAATTGTTAATGCGCCTCTCTCTCCTAAGCCCTGAGACTTGGAGCAGCGCCAGCCTCATTTGAATTCCAGCCTTGAATAACCAAGTGTTGCCACCGCTGGCCCAGCAAACGCAGGGCGCTTGGACGCACACCATCCCGCCTCGTTCTGGGGAGCCTGATGATTGCCTCCCCTACCCACAGCTTTGGAACCTCCTCACTAACTGTGGAGGTGGAAGAGGCGGGGGGGGGGTATTTCTTGGGGGGCGGAGGGGAGGAGTGGAGACCTGCGAAAGAGGAGCCGGCTGCAGCTAGTCCTCCTCCCACCCCTCAGCCGCAGTCTGAGTCAGGTGGGGCCGGCTGGCTCTCTGATTACAATGTCTCCTTTTATACTTGGTTCTGGGACCTCTGTGGGTGGAGACCATCATTTTCTGTCTGTCTGTCGCACTCTCCTCCATCCCATTCCCGAATCAAGACGCAAATAAATTGAGCTTTAAAAAATCCGCTGCACAGTTTCCTTTCTTTGTGCTTCGTTTGTTCTCCCACTCAGATCCTCTTTCATAGAAGCTCCTTTGCAGGGCGCCTATTCGGCTACAGGTTACACACAAGCACAGGCACCCGCACACACAGGTGGGGGGTGGGACAGAGGCTTTGGTGTGAAGCTCTGTCCTTGACAGGTATCTTGTCTGTTAGAGGCAACAGAAACCCAGCCGGATGTGGCAGATCCCAATGTGAGGGCCACACAAATGCAGTATGAAAATCTGTCCCACCTCATCCTTACCCCCAAACTGCTCAACAGAGGAAACTTCCTCTGCTCTCCCCCCAGCACCCCCAGTGCCCCACCTCCCACTCCAATCATCTGCTTGGTTTGGTTTTTCTCTGCTTTGATTTACATGTCAACTGGAGATATCACACACACACACACACACACACACACACACACACACACTCACGGAGGTGTTAACATTAGCCTCGGATTCTCACCCACATATGGAACAAGTAAGTAGGCATCACGGGTGGGCTGCTCTCCTTGGGGGAGGGGAGTAGAGTGAGTCACCGTCACTTGGCAGTTCAGGACAGTGTGTGGGAGACCAGAGGGGCAACAACATCGAATGCTTCGAGGAAGGAGCCTGCTTCCAGGAAGGAGCCTGCTTCCAACCAGAAGTGTTTGTTCGCACTGTCCTCTATAATGAGAGCAGAGGATGGATCTTAGGAGACACACTTGGCTGTCTACCCTTGCTTGGTCTGATAAGGACACGTTTCCTCAGACCAGAGAGGCTGCTTTCGGTAGGAGTCGGAGTCTGGGCACATCGTCTTCACCCCCAAGTTTGCAAAGCTGTCCTTATTCAGTGCGGATGTTATGGCCACGACGTTACGGAGAAATGTTGTGCAAACAGAACTGACGTTCTTTTGAACGAGCTCTCCAAACTGGAACGAAGAAGCAGCAGAAACTCGGAGTGTGCTCAGCATGACCGTGAGCTGTGTGTCCATGCTGAGACTCGGCTCTCGGTGCGGACATGGCTGTTTCAGGGGATGGGAGTTGTAATTATCAGCAGAGAAGGAAAGTCGAGCCTCCTGCCAGTAGACGTCTGCAGCAACCGGAGGCCGTTGATTCATCTTCTGGGGTACGGAAGCACACGTCTCTATGCGTGCCTGTTTGCCTGCAGGCTCATAGGGACATCGTCGGATCCTCAGAGACAGGGTCTCACTGAAACTGCAGCTCGTGGAAGGCAAGGCCAGCTGGTCAGCATGCCTTAGAGATCTGCCTAACTCTGCCTCCCTAGCTCCAAGATTATGGTTGCACTCCCCTAGCTGGGATCTGAACTCTGGTCCTCCATGCTTGCTTGCTAAGTACCTTACCAACGGCACCCCGGCACAGTTCTGCATCCCCAGTAGAAAGGTACTCAATACAGTACTTTTGTGTGTCAGCTTGCCCAGACATGGGGTATCCAGGGTAGATATTACCTCAAGGTATATTTCTAAGAGTATTTATGGGTGAGATTAACATGTTTCCTCTCTGAGATAGACTCTTACTATGTAGCCCAGGCTGGCTTTGAACTCTTGATGCTTCTGCCTCAGCCTCCTGAGTCCTCTGCCATCACATCTGACAGGATCTAACATTTTGGCTGGGCCACTCAGCAGCGTGCGTTACCCCTCCGGGTGTGGATGGACTTCTTTCAACCCTATGAAGGCCTGGGAAGGTGAACAACAGCAGAAGAGGAATTTCTCCTTTCGTTTCCTGCTTCTTGGCCCTAATTAGCTTTCTGGTGCTGTGATAAAGGCCCTAGCCAAAAGCAAAGAGTTTGTTTGGCTTCTCACCACAGTTCATCGTAGAAGGAGGATAGGGCAGGCACTCAAGGCAGGAACCAGGAGGCACGGCTTGGAGCAGAAACAGTGGATGAACACTGCTTACCGATTGCTCTCACGGCTTGCTCAGCCTGCTTCCGGTCCAGAAGTGGTACCCCCACACACACATCTAGCCGGACCCTCCCCCATCAATCATTAACCAAGAAAATGCCCCACAGGCTTGCTTACGGGCCAGTTCGCAGTTGAGATTCCTTCTTTCCAGGTGGCTTGTGTCAAGTTGACATGACAAACAAACAAACAGAAAAAAACAACAAACCGAAAAACAAAACAAAAACAAAAACCCCTCAACAACAGCAACGACAAAAACCTGATTCGCACGCCTCTTGACGTTAGACAGCCTATCTCACCTCCAGTCTGCAGAGCGGGAGTCACAGTGCCTACCTGGTTCTCAGGCCTTCAGATTCAGACTGAGCCCTGCGGCGGCCGGCTTACCTGAATTACCAGTTTGCAAGCAGCAGGAAGCTGCTGCTCCCCATGCTCCCCCATCCCCTTCACCCAGTAACTGATTCTGTTACTCAGAAGAATCTGAATGATAAGCCCAGAAAAACATCAAAATTTTACCCAAACTCTGGGTCAAAAAAAAAAAAAAAAAAAAAAAGACTTCCATAATAATTAATAACTAAGGCCTGTTCTTAAGTGGCTTATGAGATGCTTGAACATGTACCACTTTTATAATCCAGGCATAACAAAAATAAGGAATGGGGGGGCTAGAGAGATGGCTCAGTGGTTAGCAGCACTGGCTTTTCTTCAAGATGACCCAGGTTTGGTTCCCAGCACTTACATGCTGGCTCAGAAACATGGGTAACTCCAGTTCCAGGGGAGCCAATGCCCTCTTCTAAAGTCCGTGGGCATTGGCCATGCACATGCTACACAGACATACATGTAGGCAAAACACTTAGACACATACAATAAAGTAGATAAATGTAAAAATATTTTTCTCAATAAGGAATAATCTAGAGGCATATTCATTAAATCCAGGCCCCACAGAATTCCCATTGGGTTAAGTGCCTGTTGCAAATGAGTTCATTATCCAACGATATAAAACACATTATATATTGCGGAACACTAGTATGCAGAAGAGTGAGAAGAGACGCATATTTCACACAATAAAACAATTGCATTGACTTTTTTTTTTAAGTGGTGCAATTTTTATTATTAAAAAAAAATGAAATAATTGGAACGAAATGTGCCCTTCTGCTCAAAACAGCAGCAGCAGCAGAAAAACATGGAGAACAGAAGATGATGATCTGACTATGATTTCATGGAGTCTGATGAATGCAGATGGGGTCTGTAGAGAGTGCTGAGGGAGAGGCACAGTCAAAGATCTACAGAGGGTTCCTCATGTCATTCTCTAAAAACTGCCCAAGACAATGGAGAGCCCCACCCCAAAGGATCAGAGTGCAGCACAGGACAGGGACCCTCCCTGTCTGCTCCCTCTGAAGAAAACCCACATGCGAGGGTGGCATCAGGCAGGCGCCTCAGAAGCTGTTGCCTCCTCTGTGGGATGGAATCAGTCCTGGATTAAACACAACCGGTCCAGGAAACCAAAATGTTTTAAAAACAAAATAAAACATGAAAGAACCATTGTGTTTTCAAGCCATTTTACTGCATCTTACAAAGCCTAAAGGAACTAGAGAGGCAGCTCAATGATTAAACACACTGGCTGCCGTCCCCAATCTCAAACTGTACTATATATAGAGAGGGCTAGTGTAAGAAAAACATTATGGGCACACACCTGTAATCCCAGCACTTGGGAGGTAGAGGCAGGTGGATCTCTGTGAGTCTGAGACCAGCCTGGTCTACAAAGCGAGTCCAGGAGAGCCAAAACTCTCAAAACAAAAAAACCTCCCCCTGAAATAAAAACATTATGGCATTGGCATAAAAACAGAAACATTGATCAATGGAATTAATTGAATCAATAAGTCCACATACCTATGAACACCTAATTTTTGATAAATAAGCCAGAAATAACACTGGAAAAAAGATGCTTCTTTAGGAAATGGTGCAGGTCAAACTGGATGGCTGCATGTAGAAGAATGAAAATAGTTCCATATTCATCACCCTGCACAAAACGTAACTCCAAATGGATCAAGGATTCAACAATAAGACCAAATACACTGAATCTCATGGAAGAGAAAGTGGGGAACCGCCTTGAACTTGTTGGCACAGGAGAAGACTTTCTGCACAGAACACTGATAGCACAGGCATTAAGAACAACAATTAATATCTGGGACCTCGTGGAACTGAAAAGCTTCTGTACTGCAAGGAACACCATCATTCATGGAAACTGGCAGCCTACAGAATAGAAAAGGAGCTTTGCCAGTTACACACCCAATACAGGGTTAATATCGACTATATATAAAGAACCAAAGAACAAACAGACAAAACCATGGACATCAAGAAAAGAAACAGTCCAATTAAGAGATGAGATACAGATCTAAGCAGAGAATTCTCAAGAGATGAAACACAGATGGCTGAGAAACATTTAAAGAAATGTTCAACATTGTTAGTCATCAGTGAAATGCAAGCCAAAACTGTGGCCAAGATGAACAAAACAAATGACGGCCCATGCCAGCAAAGATGTGCAATAAACAGAACACTTAACCCTTGCTGGCGGGTGCACAGACTTGTACAGCCACACTGTCAATTATTGTGGTGATTCCCCAGGGATCTGGGAATAGCTCTACCTTAAAATCCAGCTATACCACTCTTGGGCATATACCCAAAGGCCTCTACATCCTACTACAGAGTCACCTGCTCAACCATGTTCATTGCCGTTCTAAACATAATTGTCAGAGGTTGAAAACAGCCTATACGCCCATCGGTAGGTAAATGGATAAGGAGAATGTGGCACATGGACACAACGTAATATCATAAAATTCTCAGGTAAATAAGTGGAGCTAGAAAAAAAAAATCACCCTGAATGAGGTAACGGGATCCAAAGCTACAAATATGGTATGTATTTGCTTAGATGGAGATGTTAGTTGTTAAGTCTTTGATAAGGGACTGGGGGGAAGAAACGCTCCCCTGCTGGGGGAAATAGAATAGGTAGTTATGGATGGTTGTGCGAGGACTGGATTGGAAGAATCAAACAGGAGGCGGAAAGAAGAGGGGAGGATGGGAGGGGAGACGGGGAGAGACAGCTAAAATTAAGGGCCATTTGAGCGGTCAGGTGGAAACCTAATATAGCAGAAGCTTCTTAAATATGTTTACATAGATGAAAGAAATCTAAATAGGATCACTGAATAGCAACCGGACATCTCTTGCCAGCAAATGAAACCTCCAGTGTCAGGAATAGGTCACATGTAGTCACACTGTTGGCCAAAGGGGCTCCATGAAACCCTCAAGCCACCCAGGCTACTGCCAAGCTATCGGTTTCTCTCCGAAGACCGATGGTAAGGCTTTATTGCTGAAGACAACAGCTACATGACTCACTGAACATGAAGAAGTCAAGCTAGTCCCTACCTAAAGCCTTTACTCCTACCCCTATGGTATTGGAAGATGCTTGGCACACTACCAGGGGAAAAAGGTAAAAACCAACTAAGCTCTAAGCCTTGCGATCTACAATGGTGACCTGCCTTCAAGATACATTTGTGCAATAGTGGCACAAAAGTTATGGGAGTAACTATCCACCATCTAATTGGATTTTAAGGCCCACTTCATGATAATGGAATCACGCCCAACACTGCTCGGGAGGCCAGGAACCTGAGACTAAATAGGCCATGGACCTAGGGGAAAAGCAAACACTACGGTTCTGCTAAAGGAACGTAGCAATTAAATGACTACTAAAGACATTCTGCTAAATACTCCTTGCTCAGTGGCTTGCTCAGCCATCACCAGAGAAGCTTCCTTTTGCAGTAGATGGGGACAAAGACAGTTGTTTCCCTCAACATGAGAGTGCTGAGAATGCAGAGAGTGAGAGACTTTAGAACACTCAGTCCTAAATAGGATGTCTTCATCAGATTTCTCCCCCAGGTCTCTGGGAGTTCCGCAGAAAAGGTAGAAAAAAAATCGTGAGCGCCAGCGGGGATGGAAAACACTGAGGAGACAAGGCCCTCTAGACACAACAGGACTGGCCCACATATGGCATTCGCGGAGTCCATGCACAGGGTCTGCCTAGGTCTAAGCAAGATGGGGCCCCAGAATTGAGAAGGTGGACTAAAGCCCCCATCCCTAACCGAGAAGCTATCTCCAATTGATAACCACTTACAAAGGAAAAATTAGTTTTTTCCAACCGAGTCTCATTGAGGGTATTAGCCAGGCTTAAAGGCAGACCCCACGCTAAGCAGCAAGTTACCTAACACAAAACAAACTTAATGGTACTTTTGGAGTTTTTTCTTTTTTTTTAATTTCCAAGTCTTTTGCTTGTATATTAAGGTTTCCAATTTTGTTTTTATGGGTTTTCTGTGCGTGTGAATGTATTTGTCCCTGCATTTGTATGTGTTTCTTGTGCTTTTCCTCTAGTTTTTTCTCCTGTTTGTTTTGTCCTAGTCTTGTTTTTATTTGTTTGATTTTTTTTTTTTTTTGCTTTGTTTTATTTGTTGTTTTTGTTTTTGAGACAGGGTTTCTCTGTGTAGCCCTGGCTGTCCTGGAACTCACTCTGCAGACCAGGCTAGCCTTGAACTCTGAGATTCATCTTCTTTTGCCTCCTTCGTGGTGGGATTAAAGGTGTGCACCACCACTGCCCTGATGTTTTTATTTTATTTTATTTTATTTTATTTTATTATTTTTTTAGGTTCCTATTTGTTTTCAATTGCGAGAGAGCAATGAAGGGTGTGGATCTGGGAGGGAGGAGTTGGGGAGGGGAATCATAATCAGAATATATTGTATTTAAAAATCTATTTTAATTTAAAAAAGAAGCACTGAGCCAGGTATGGTGGTGAATGCTTTTAATCTCAACACTTGGGGAGAGGCAGAAGCAGGCAGATTGCTATGAGTTTGAGGACAGCCAGGTCTACAAAGAGAGTACAGGACAGCCAAGGCTACATAGAGAAACCCTGCCTAAAACAAACAAACAAATAAACAAACAGAAATCACCGAACAGAAGATGCACAGAGAGAGAGAGGGAACTGAAAATATGGTAATGAATCATGCCTGAAAAGCTTCCAAACTTCAGATGAGAACCATAGACACACAGGTTTAAAAGGCTAAACAAACAGCAGGCACAAGAAACAAAGCGAAAATGACAACAAGCAGCACCCAAAGGGAAGGAAAGGATTTCCTTCAGGAGTGGTGTTCAGAGATCGAGAAACTAGAAAGGTGAACTCCAGCATAGAAACAGCAATAAAAACACAAGGTGGTGTATTCAAATCCTTAATGATTGTATGCCTTCACCGGGATGAGGAAGGAGCTGGGGGCAACTGACCAGTATTAGGAATGACAGGCGGCATTGTCCCAGATCACGGTAGCAGAATTGACAATCAACGCTGTATAACGGATGACTGTATGCTAATAACTTTGATAATTTAGATGAAGTACACAAGCTCCTAAAGACACAAACAGTAATTCCCTCTCAAGGCTAGGTGGCCTGGAGGCCGGCAAGATAGCTCAGCAGGTAAGGGTGCTTGTGGTCAAGCCTAAGGACCTGAGTTCGATCCTGGGGTGCCACGCGATAGAATGAGAGAGGTGACTTCCACAAGTCACCCTCAGACCTCCGCATGTGCACCATGGTGTACGCTCTCACACCCACACCCGCAACATACAAGCAAACACATGTATGGAAAAGATTGAACCACCTGTATAATTTATATACATTAAGGATGCTTATACTGTGCCGAGCTAGCTGACCTCACTGCAGAATTTCAGCAAATTCCTAAGGAAGAGCTTACTGTGCTTCGATGCAGGCTCTTCCGGAGTGCTGGAGGAAAGTTCTCTGTGCCACTGTAGGAGGACACCGTCTCATTGGAAAACCAGCAGAGATGACACAGAGACCAAGCACCCATCGAAATCCCCATTGAGGGGGCTGGAGAGATGGCTCAGTGGTTAAGAGCACTATCTGTTCTTCCAGAGGTCCTGATTTCAGTTCCCAGCACGCACGTGGTGGCTCCCAACCATCTATAATGAGATCTGATGCCCTCTTCTGGTAGGCGGGTGTACATGCAGATAGAGCACTCCTGTAAAATAAATCTTTTTAAAAAATCCCTATTGAACTAGTGTGGGGAAAAAAAAAAAACGTAATAAAATTTAGCACATTGACTCCAGCAACACATGGACAGGCTACACAAAGTGGTCATGTGGGATCTGTGCCAGCAAAAGGACTGACTTTACATACAACAGGCAGAAAAGAAAGACCCTGTGGATAGCTCAGTCCACAGTGTAGAGATGATTTGACAAGAGCCAACACTATTTAAGATTTATTTCTATATCTATCTATCTATCTATCTATCTGTCTGTCTGTCTGTCTGTCTATCTATCTATCTATCTATCTATCTATCTATCTATCTATCTATCTATCTATCCATTTATTAGTTGCTTGAGACAGAGTTTCTCTGTGTTGCCCTGGTTATCCTAGAACTCACTATGTATCCCAGGATGGCCTTGAACTTGTGATCCTCCTACCTCTCCCTCCTTCAGCAAATCCTACCAGTGTGTGCCGCCACAACTGGCAAGACTTGCAGTCTATTTATGCAAACACTTCTGAGTGGCTTTATCTGGAAGGACATTCTTTACAAACATATACGGTGCAGCTCTTGTCACTGAATATGTCCACAGAGCCAAAACAAAACATACAGAGGAGGACATGCGAGACAGACTCGCGCAGGCAAACCCCTATACACATTTCAAAGGCTCATTGCTTTTTAAGTCAGGCTCAGGGGTGCCTGACTTTAACCCCAGCACTAGAGAGGCAGAGGCAGACAGACCTCTGAGTTCAAAGTCAGCCTGGTCTACAAAGTGAGTTGCAGGGCAGCCATGGCTACACAGAGAGATCCTGTCTCAAAAAAACAAACAAATCAACAACAACAAGTCGGTCATTTTTTCATGTGTTTATTTTCCGTTAAGTGTCTTGCTTCTCTTTTTATAATATCGTTGTGGTCTATTTCTAATTCACATGCTACAAAATTGGTCTTTTTATTTTGCCAGTTTCGTGGATGTGTAATAGTCCTGTTTTTCATGGCATGTTCTGTGTTTTTTTTTTTAAATCTATTCATTTTATGTATGAGTATTTTGCCTGCATGTATGTCTGTGTACCATGTACATTCCATGTGTGAGGAGGCCAGAATAAGGTGTCAGGTCCCCTTGGAACTGGAGTTTCCAATATGCTAGAGACCAGTACATGGGGTGAGCCAAGACAGGCTGCAGCGTCGGCGATGACCAGCTGATGGCTGGTGTTTCTCTCTATACATTAACTCTTAATCTTTCAGGCTGGCAGCCTTGCTATTTGGGGCTCTCTCTATATACGGTTTAATTCTATATGTACAGTTTAGCTCCAAGGGGCCGCTGGTCACGAGAGCCTCTAAAGAAAAAGACAGGAGAGGGTCTTAATCAGTCAAGCTAGGTGGTTCCTTTAAGACAGAGCACAATTGGCCACAGCGCTGACAGTTTCTTGCTGTGAATACAGGGGGTTGTAGAAAGAAAAGCTTTAGTTCCTTTTAACTTAATGGCTCAGCAGCGAACAATGGCTGGCTGGAAGGTAGAGTCCTAATTAAGAAGGCCGATGAAACACCGTCGACCGCTTATCACTTACTAAACTTAATAACTTAGAAACACGCAAAAAAAGGTACACCTTTGGCAGACAAAGCAAGCAGATATTTACAAACAAAACATATGTGCACACATACAATCAATAGACAACACAGAGGAACTCCCAAAGACACCATTCATCCACACGTATGTAAACATACAGATATAAATATACATATAGACATAAATACAGACAATTAGACAGATAATATTTAATTCTGTCTTGGGTTTTTATACTCTCTGATAAAAAGGTTCTTTATGTATGAAAGAAATTACATCATTCAAAAATAGATACATGAAACGGGAGTTACAATAAGACTATTGATCTTAATATCTAACTAGGCTTTTCTATATGCTCATTATGAGTTCAAAGCAGAAGTTTTATCTTCTTACTTCAAATGTACATAATGTAGTCAAAGCAAGTTTTTTATGTCAAGGTTTTTCTAAGAAACAGGTGTCTGTCTTGTCTTATATAGCTAGCCATTTATTCTTTGTTTCTGTATTCATGTGGTCTTTCTTATCACGGTGTACACCTGGGCTTTATCCTTGGATAAAACCCAGAGTTAATGTATTTCCTTGATTATTAATTTGTTTCAACCTTGTTTTCCTTCTTGGTGTAAATCAAGTGCTTGACATATCTTCATATGTCCATAGAGCTCCGAGCAGTTTTGCTATACTGCAGGAGGGTTTTTTAAATTACTTGAATCAAGTTGGAAAATCTTTAAAATCATCAATTAAACCGTCAATTCATTCAAACAGCACTATGAAGGCACATCTTTAAAATAATATGCAGAAATCTGCCCAGCAGAATGAAGCAATAAGCAGCGAGGGTCTATGCCATACCCGATATATGAACCAAACGTGGTCAGGCAGTATAGCAACATAAAGCAGTCTTGAGGCTAAATCCTTGGGGCCTTGCCTACACTATGGATACACCCATTTGTCAGCTGTACAAAACTGAGTGGGCTGCCTCCAGGAAGCTTGCTTCTGCCAACCCAGTATCCAGTCGCTCCCAGCACCAATAGCTGTGAGCCACCATGTGGGTGCTGGGAACTTGAACTCGCATCCTCTGGAAGAGCAACCAGCGGACTTTCTCACCCAGCAAAAGGGATCCGTTGAAAAGCCTACAGCTAATCTGTTGGTGGTGGCGCACGCCTTTAACCCAGCACTCAGGAGGCAGAGGCGGGTGGATCTCTGAGTTTGGACCCAGCCTGGTCTACAGAGCCAGTTTCAGGACAACCAGGGCTACATAGAGAAACCCTGTCTTGAAAACAAATAAACAAACAAGTCTATGGCCAAATTGTATGCAAAGGCAGAAGGCTGGAAACTTTTCTTTTAGATCAGAACATAACAAGGAAGCTTAGCCTCAACATCATTCTAGCTCACACACTCAGGCACACGAAAACCAAGAGACAAACGGCATCTAGCTTATAAGGGAATTCAAAGTGTAATTATCTATAAATGACACACTATCTGTATATCTATCTATCTATCTATCTATCTATCTATCTATCTATCTATCTATCTATCTATCTCAAGTAAATAAAACTGGAGCAAAAATGTAAGTTTAGTACTGTTTTAGGATCCAGCACCTGTATTTCCTCATACTGGTGACAATCAGACATCAAAAAAATTTAAGAAATACCATATGTGGTGGTTTGATTGAGAATGGCTTCCATAGCGCTCAGGTTTGAATATTTGCTTCCCGGTTGGCGGACTGCTTAGGAAGGATTAGGAGGTGTGGCCTTGTTGGAGGTGTGTCACGGGGATAGCGTTTTGACAGTGCACCCCAGGGGCAGTCTCCTCTCTCTCTCTCTCTCTCTCTCTGCCTACCCCCTGCAGATTTGATGTGAATGCTCAGCTACTGCTCCAGCTCTGTTGCCTGTCCCCCTGCAGCCATGCTCCCTGCCACAAAGGTCATGGACCCACCCTCTAAAACTGTAAGCAGGACCCCAGCTAAGTGCTTCATTAGCTGCCTTGCTTACGGTGTCTTTCACAGCAACAGGACAGTAATGAAGGCTGTTCCCTAGAAAACCTGAGGCCAAATCCATCAAAAACTGTCAGTTCCTCTTATGACAAAACCGAGTAAACACTCCTGGGATTCAAGGGTATTAGTGTAAATGGAAAGCATAGTTTATTAAGATGCCTATTCCCACCTAAATCAACCTATTGACTCTGAAATACCAGTTAGAATCCCATCTGCTGGTGGTGGCCTCCTCCTCCGGTACCTCCTGCTCCTCCTCCTTCTTCTCTTCCTCTTCCTCCTCTTCCTCTTCTTCCTCCTTCTTCTGTTCCTCCTGCTCCCCCTCCTCTTCCTCCTCCTCTTTTTTTTTTTTGTTTTGTTTTGCTTTGCTTTTTTAAGACAGAGTATTTATATTTGGCCTGTTACTCACTCTGTGTAGACCTGGCTGGCCTCAAACTCACAGAGATCTGTCAACTTCTGTCTCCCTAGTGCTCAGATTAAAGGATATTTTTTCTTGTCAATTGAAAATTTGAGTACATAAATAAAAGTGGAAATAACTGAAACATCCATCAACAGATGAATGGGTAAGTTAATGGGGTAAAAACATACAAAGAAATATTATTTAATCTTCAAAAGGAAGGTAATCCTTACAGCATGTATATGTAATAAACTCGAAGACACTATTATGAAGTGAAATGAGTCAGTTACAAGGAGGCAAACATTCTAAGAGTTGCTGCTTATATGATGTAACTAAATGGTGATTTCCAGGAGCTGCCAGATGTGGGTGTGGGAACTGAACTCAGGTCCTCTGGAAAAGCAGCAAGCTCTCTTAACCACTGAGCCAGCTCTCCAGCCTCCAGTGTGAATGTTCGTAAAACCATTATGACAGGCAATCAGAAGATGACTAATTTGAGAAATCTTGTTATACAAATTATTGCAGTCAAAATATTGAGACAGATTCTAAAATTCATAGAAAAGAAAAGGATGTGGAAAATAAGGATAAAACTTTCAAAAAAACTGATTTTGGAGGATAAAGGAATCAAGACGGCACAGTGAAAATGCAAAGACAGATGAAGAGTAAGGGGACCAGAGAGTTCACAGAGATACCTAATGGCCAACAACAAAAAGCACACTACAGTGGATACGGTAGGGCCTTTTAATAAATGGCAGCAACACAGCTAAGTCACATGCACCAAAGAACTCTGATCAGGACATTGCCTCGTGTGTAAACCTCAGCTCAAGAAGAACCATTCACTCAAGCTCATTTCAGGTGAGCAGCTGGAGCTTGATACCAAAATCAGATAACAGCACTACAGAAAACCAGACACCAGTATCGCTGTAGATGGGGGGAAAAAGGATTACACATGGGTGGGATTTAGCCAAGAAACGTACACTTAGCTTAGCATAAGAAAACAAGTGGCTCAGAGGTTAAGAGCACTGGCAGTCCTTCCAAAGGTCCTGAGTTCAATTCCCAGCAACCACATGGTGGCTCATAACCATTTACAGTGAGATCTGGTACCAGCAGATCTGGTGAGCCAGCAGAATGCTGTATAAATAATAAACAATAAATGATAAATCTTAAAAAAAAGAAAACAAATGAATACAATACTCTCTGTTAATAAAACAAGGATAAAACCTTCATGGCCTGGTCAACAGCTGTAGGAAAAGCATTTAACCAAATCCAACATCTTTTCATAATACAAATATTCAATAAATAAGGAGTACAAAGAAGCATTTTTTTCCAAAAACTTAAAAAAAATTTTTATATGTGTATGAGAGTTTTGTCTGCATGCATAACTGAATGCTTTGTGCCTGCAGGGGCCAGAAAAAGCTATCATATCCCCTGGAACTGGAGTTACAGAGGGGTGTGAGCTGCTCTCTCTCGTGTGTGTGTGTGTGTGTGTGTGTGTGTGTGTGTATGTGTGTGTGTGAGTGTGTGTGTGTGTGTGTGTGTGTGTGTTGGGAGTTGAACCCAGGTCTCCAAAACTGCTGAGGGAGCCCTTCAGCCCTACAGAACAGCACGTTTAACCTGATATAAGTAAAACAAAACAAAACAAACAAACAAACAAACAAAAAAACCCCAGCACTGTTCAGTGTCATTGGCAGAGATGGCCAGTGAGAAAAGGATCTATTGCCATGGCTGACTGAGATGGATCCTGGGGACCCACATGATAGAAAGAGAGAACTGACTCCTGAAAATTGTCCTTTGATTTATCATGGCACGTGTGTGTGTGTGTGTGTGTGTGTGTGTGTATACACATCACACACAGATGTAATTTTTTAAAACTGAAACTAAAATAAAACTTTAAAAGCCACTCGATTTTTAATAGCATCAAAAATAATAGATTGTATTAACAAAGTAATATTTGAATTATCAAAGGATGTAAACACTGAAAACTTCAAAACTTATTGAAGAGAAGATGATTTAACTAAAAAGACACACCTTGCTCGTGGATTGGAAAACATAATGCTGAAATAGTGATGCTGCCCAAAGCAATGTAGAGATTGAACACAGTTTTTACTAAATTTCAGCCATTGTTTTTCAAAAATAGACAAGATGAGCCTAAATTTTTATGGAAATGTAAGGAAGGGGCTGAGAATAACCAAAACAACCGTTTAAGAGGTTTTAGAACGCTGGCTGGAGAAATAGCTAAGCAGTAAGAATACTGGCTGCTCTTGCAGAAGCTCTAGAGTTGGCTTCTTGCACCGACCTGGGGCCTCACAACCATCTCTAACTCCTGTCCCAGAGGACCTAATGCCATCTTCTGGCAGCCTGAGGTATTGCAGGCATGCAAAAAAAGGCCTATACACTACAAACTTTGTTTCCGTTTGTTGGTTTGTTGGTTTGTTTTTCAAGACAGGGTTCCTCTGTGTGGCCCTGGTTGTCCTGGACTCACTTTATAGACCAGGCTGGCCTTGAACTCACAGAGATCCGCCTGTCTCTGCCTCCCTGAGTTCTGGGATTACAGGTGTGGGCCACCATGCCTGGCTGTATACAAACTTTTTAAAAATAGATAAATCTCAAAAAAGTTCAAGAACAAAGTTGGTTAACTGACACTTCTTAGTTTCAAAACATCTCATAAAATACAGTGGTACTAGTATATGGGCAATTATCTGTGATCATATATATATATATATATATATATATATATATATGCTATATTATCTGTCTATTTGAGTCAATGGAATAAAATTGAGAATCTAGACGTAAATTTTTACTTCAGTCATCAGGCAATTCTTGGAAAAGTTCCCAGGTTCAGCAGGGCAAATATTAGTTCTTTAGCAGGTGGCTCAGGAACATGAAACAGAAAAAAAGAAAACAAAACACCCAAAAACAAAAAACAAAAAACAAACAAAAGGGTCTGGAGAGACGGCTCAGAAGTTAAGAGCACTGGCTGCTGTTCCAGAGGACCCAGGTTCAATTCCCAGCACCTACAAGGCAGCTCTCAACTCCTGTTCTGGGGGATCCAATTCCCTTACACATACAGGCAAAACACCAATGTACATAAAATAAAAAATAAATAAATTATTTAAAAAATTGAACTGGGCTGGAGAGATGGCTCATCAGTTAAGAACACTGGCCGCTCTTACAGAGGATCTGAGTTCGGTTCTCACCACCCACACGGCAGTTAACAATTGTATGCAACTTCATTCCCAGGGAATCAGAAATCTCTTCTGACCTCTACTGGCACCCACATGTACACATAGGCAAAACATACAAATACAATCAATAATTCTAAAAGCAGACTTCTAAAGTTGATCCCCCGTTTCACATCATATGGAAAAATATCAAACCACAATGCGCTACAGACTTGAACGTGGAAGCTGTGGTGGGAGTTTTGTCAGAAAGCGTAGAGTAGACCTTCGTGATCTTGGCTCAGTCAATGGAGTCTAATGTGTGACACCAAAAGCACAGGTCATCAAAGAGGAAATAACAATTTGGACATTGTCCAAATTAAAACCTTTCCTGTGTTGCAAGATAACACACGGGGGGGGGGGCAAGCCACAGAACGGTGGACATGTTTGTACATCAAGTATCTGAAAGGAGACATACTATGCGGATGCGG
Source organism: Rhombomys opimus (assembly GCA_010120015.1). NCBI lineage: Eukaryota > Metazoa > Chordata > Mammalia > Rodentia > Muridae > Rhombomys > Rhombomys opimus. Next base: position 1,265,369 of record REGO01000481.1, on the reverse strand, counting down.
GTCAAAGAGGATAAAGCCCAAGAAAAATTGGAAGAAGCCAGGCGCAATGCCAAGTGCCTGTAATTCTGGCTACTCAGAGGCTGAAGCAGGAGGAACCTCTGAGCCCACAAGTTCAAGCCCGTCTGAGGAAGCCTAGTGAGACCTCACTGGAAACGAAAACAAACAAAATCAAAACAGCATGATGGTGAAGCAGGAGGGTTGCCACAGACTTGGAGCTAATCTAGGCTCCCTGGGAAATTCAAACCAGCCTAGACCACAAAAAGGAATCCTGTCTCAGAAACAAAACAAAAATACTAATCAAGCAAACACTCCCCCTCAAGAAACCAAACAAAACCCGGCAGAACATTAAAACAGGCATTTCTCTTAAATACAGAAATAGGCAATAAGCATGGGGAAAATGGTTTTGGTCGTCATTCGTCTGGAAAAGGAAAACCAAAACCAGGAGACACCGCTTTATCCACTAGGAGGGTTGTGTCTGAGGCACCTGGCGCCTGCAGAAGCCGAAGGCTGCAGAACAAGGTGCTGATGAGAGTGAGGGGAGTGAAGGTGATTGACAGCCAGGCTCTGAACGGTGAAGGGAAGCTGGGAAGAAGCTGAGCAGAGAGGTCACGTGAAAGGGTGGCTTGTAAGCTGGTATTATTGGGGGAGATTTGCAATGACTCCCCACCCCCCAGAAAAAAAATGAGCTGAGCCGGCAGAGACCCGAGGCTGAGAGACAGATGAGAACATCAGACGGATGGACCCGAGCCTGAAATGTCTGAACTGCTGAGGGAAAGTCATTGAAAGAAGACAAAGGGGCTGGAGACCTGGCTCAGTCAGTAAGAGCTCTGGCTGTTCTTGCAGAGGGCAGGGTTCAGTTCCCAGATCACAACCATCCAGTTCCAGGGAAGCCGATGCCCTCTTCTGGCTCTTCAGGTACCTCAAACCTGGTGCCTATATATATATAATGCACATACATATTGAGTAACGTAAGTCTTTTTTTTTTTTTTAAGACTACAAATAAGAAGAAATAAAGATTTAAAGTCAGGGAGGCAAGAGACCGGTAAGGAATTGCCTGACAGAGTGGTAGCGGAACTAGAAAAGACGATTGATAACCTGGAAGATATGCTGAAGTATGCCAAAAAGGAGTGACACTGCCCACCGGGGATGCTGGACCTGACACTGTGGACCAAACACCCCAGTCCTAGCCTGCTCCTTCCTCGGCCACTGACTGCCTCAGCTGCTGCCCGCTGCTGCAAGCCGACCTCTAACCTCCCCTTCGCTGCAGTTTGATTTCTATTCACATTTCATTCTAGGCCTGGAAGGGAGGGAGTAATGCACCCTAGGCTGGTTTTGGTTGTGTGTCGATAATGTTGAACTGTGTCCTCTGAGTGAACTCTTCGGGAGAATTCCTTTACCATCTTACTATACCTACGCAGGTTTGGCAATACATGCTACTAATTCGGATGCATCATGGGAAGGGACGTGAACAATGAGAAAAGATTTGTATAATTTAGGATTGTGCATCAAAATAGAGAACCACCCAAATTACATCCTTTAGCAACCAGCTCTTCCTTCTTCTAAAACCCTATACCAGAAGTCACAGGCAATAACCTAGGGCCCTTCACCATTTACCTGGTCTGCTCTCACTTTTGGCGGCCTATCTGTTCTATACCATTGTTTCGCTTCTGAATAAAGCCCTCATGCTACTTTGCAATCTGTGTGCCCCTCTCTCTTAATGCTCTGAATGAGATGATCAGTCCAGACGCTGGCCACTAATGGGAGAAGGTTACTCTGCAAGCAAGAATGAAAGGAAAGGAGTTCACCTAACAACGGGAGGTTCGACAAGAGCTGTGCTGGCTGCACACTGGACTCTGTTGGGCAAGATTTTAAAATCCCAATGTGTAGAGAAAAGCTATCCCTGATATGCCATGGAAGTGAAAACTCTGAAGGCAGCATCCACCCAGGCTTCAGCATCTCGCTAACTTCTCAGAATGTCCCAGTCTGAGGTCTCCTTCTGAGCCTCTCTGAACAGGACGATTGTGGACTTGAGGACCCTGGACAGCAGAGCTGGGGGTCTGGAGGGAAAATACCAGCAATCAGCTTACATTTCCAAATAAAGCCTGTTTGGCTCCCCTGGGTTCCTGATGTGTGCATTTTCTCCACCCTGCTTCAGAGCAGAGGATTCCTCTGTGAGCAAGGAAAGTGCCTGGAAAACTTCCCATGAAACCATCCATAAGTATCCTCATGACAAACCCCACCTGACAAACTCACATACGTCCAATGCAAGGGACGCTAAGAAACCCTTTAAAAACATACCGTATCTTCACATGTGGCCATCAAAGAGAACAGGGTGCTATGACAGGGAGATGGTCAGAAAACCAAACAACAGGACATTGAGAAATTATACTATGTCAGCAGATTTAAAAGCTGGGAAATGCTGAAGAAACTTCTAACAGGTGAGGGGACTCAGTAAGTATAGGACCTGCCACCAGGCCTGATGACCTAAGTTTGACCCCTAGGACCCACACAGTGGAAGGAGAGAACTGACTCCTGGAGGTTGACCTCTGACCTCCACACATGCATTGTGACAAGTCCCCCAACTCAAAAATAATTTTTTAAAAAGATGAACTTAAGAGAAAAGGGTAGGAATATTTAGAAGTTCAGTCCAGAAAATTTAACTCTAAATAATAAGTTTCAGAAAAAAAAAAA
>REGO01000481.1:1219365-1262408 GCA_010120015.1 Rhombomys opimus | reverse complement strand
TTTTTTTCTTTCTTTCTTTTCTGAGACGGGGTTTCTCTGTGTAGCCTTGGCTGTCCTGGGCTGGCTTTGTAGACCAGGCTGGCCTTGAACTCAAGAGATCCGCCTGCCTCTGCCTCCCAAATGCTGGGATTACAGGTGTGTGCCGCCGTGCCCAGCGGCAGGCTCATCTTGAACCTTACAAAGGTGGCTTCACCTGGAGGGAGAGAGGCAAAGGTGGGCGCCAAGGGCATAAGTCCAGGAATGTGTTTCTCATGGCAAGCTCCAAACCAACAAAAATGCCAAGACAACCACAGCTAGCATAAAAACAAAACAAAACTTCAAGGCTAAAAACAAAGCAAGACCAGTGGGGTGTGGTGGTTGGCTGTGTCTTAATCCGGCACTCTTTCAGGAGGCAGAGGTATGTGGTCTACACAGTGAGTTCCAGGACAGCCAGGGCTATATAGAGAGAACTTGTCTCAAAACAAAAACAAAAACAAACAAACAAACACCCCCCCAAAAAAAATTTAAAAAAAAAGGAAAGAATAAGCTGGGTGTGGTGGTTCATGCCTGTGGTCCCACTACTCGGGAAGGCAGAGGCAGGTGGATCTGTGTGAGTTCAAGGCCAGCCTGGTCTACAAAGTGAGTGCAGGACAGCCAACACTACCCAGAGAAACCGTGTCTTGAAAAACAAAACAAAAAGAAAGAAAAAAATACCAATGACCAATGACCACTGGTGTTTAGAAGGTAAAATGTCATGAAGAATAAAGATACTGATAGACTGAACTAATGGAGAAGGGCAGAAGACTATGCTCATGTCTCAAAGGCCTTGCTCTTTGCAGAAAGAGCTGATGGCCCAACAGCATCGTGAACATGGACCAGTTAATGATGGCGCTCCACTGGCCCAGCTCTAACCTCATGGTGGTGATCAAACTCCCCACAGAGATCAAGACATCAGATGTTTCATACTACTCAGAAACAAAAGTAGGGCTGGCAAGGTAGCTAGGCAGAAAAATGTGCTTGCCACCGAGCTTGGAGATGTGAGATCCCCAAGACCCACATGGTGAAAGTGGTCCTCCAGTTTCTCCTTCAGCCTCACCCCGCGCATGTGCCTCTCTGTGTTTGCTTGAACCACCCTCCTGGCCACAACCCCACACTAAAATACAATGTAAAAACAAATGTGCTTAGAATAAAAGGAGTGCCACAAAAATTCCTCTATAGAAATGGATTAGTCAAAAGGGCTTTGGACTCCTTACTCATATCAGAAGTTGTGGTAGAGAATTCTCTTCAAGTATGAGTGAGACAGCCGGGCGCAGTGGCGCAGGGAGGCAGAGGCAGGCAGATCTCTGTGAGTTCGAGGCCAGCCTGCTCTACAAAGCGAGTCTAGGACAGCCAAGGCTACACAGAGAAACCCTGTCCCAAAACAAAACAACAACAGCAACAAAGTATGAGTGAGAAATAATTTTTCATACATAATTTTCTGTGAACTCTATCTCTATCTAGGTCTTTATTAGAATATGTGTCCCCCCCAACTCCAAAAGATAAGAGATTACACTGTTTGTTTTGTCCTATTTTGGCATGTTTTTTTTTTTTAATTGTATCTTATCATTATTACTATTTTTAGATAGCTGTTTGTTTGTATTCTAATGAGAGAGAAGGAAAGTGTGGATTTGGGTGGGTGGGGAAGTAGACAGGATTTGGGAGAAGCTGAGGGAGAGAAAAGAACAATCAGAATATATTGCGTGAAAAAAAATCTATTTTCAGTTAAAAAAAATACCTTAAAAAAATGATGATACCGGGTGGAAGGATGATTTGATGAGAAGGTGCATGGGACCAGAGCAAATTCCCAGGAGCTGGCGGGCTGGGAGCTTTGTGTCAGGCCTAGACGGGCAGCCTGTTTTTGCTCAACAGGAAGAAAAAAAGCTACTGAATAACCCAACTGAAAAAAGTTAAACGGTTGGAGCGCTTGGTTCACTCAAGTGTACTGAGAGGAAATGTATTTCTGGGATCTAAAATTACTTAATTTTGAGGTGTTCTATGCTGTCTTTCCTATTGCAGTGTTTATGTGTGTGCAGAAGGATGGGGATGAATGAATGCCCAGGCACACGTGGGAAAGTCAGACGACCATTCTGTGGAATCCAGGGTTCCAGGGATTGAATTCAGGTCATCAGGCTTGCACGGTGAGCTCGGTGATGCTGAGCCCTCTTGCTGGCTCTCAACCTGAGATAGTTTACACATAAACATTGTACAAGCCCCTCCCCCCTTTAAAATTAAGCCAGTGTTGAAGTTTTACTCGAATGGGCATGGCGAGGGGTGCTTCAAAGCATTGGTTTGGGCCTTTGTAAATATGAATTATGAAGATATGTAGCTTTTTTTTTCAAAACAAGGTTTTTCCATGTAACCAGGGAAGCCTCAAACTCACAGAGATCCACCTGCCTCTGTTTCCCCAATGCTGGGATTAAAACACTTGCCATCACCGCCTGGCAATGAAGCTTTTATTGCCCTCTTTGTTTTGCAGTGAGTGACATTTAACACTTACAAATCAAATTTGTACCTCTGTTTAGCTTAGGCTGTAATTTTGACAAGCTGTAGACAGAGGAATTGTGGCTGTCTGAAAGCTCCAGCTGTGGCTGCTTCTGCCCTCTAATGGTGTATCCATCTAAGGGAGCTTGTCTCTCAGTCGAGGAAAAGTACCTTATTGACTAATTTCAGTTTAAAAGATGACCAGCTCCGGTGGACAAGGATGGGGTTGTGAACATGAAAAGATCAGCTGTGTCCTTAGAAGAAAGGGAAACTTGTTGGAGCATTTGTGAAGACTGGAATGCTCTTAGAGTGAAAGACCAGGAGAAAAAAAAATAGCAAAATAAAAAAGGAGTAAACTCACAGAAACTAGATCCTGCTCTACAAGCATCCAAAACTTGAAGGATGAGCTGGGGATGCAGCTTTATTGCTCAGCATGCAGGAAGGCCTGGCTTCCACCCCCTGGACTAGCACTTGGTAGGTGGAGGTAGGGAGATCAGGAATCCATGGTTATCCTGGACTACATAGTGTGTTTGAGGCCAGCCTGGGATATATAAGACTGAAAAAATAAGGGGCAAATGAAGTTCCTTATGTTAAAAAAAAAAGTCTGTCTCTAGGTAGATATGAAGGACTTAGGTTTCCAGTTGACTAGCAAATTTGAAAAAAATACTTAAACTAGTAAAGATGAGATGATCCTAGAGATGGGAACACTGACAAATACCAAGGGTTGTGTAATAAAAATGTGGTTAAAAATATTTGAAATTTGAAGATGTAAAATTCCTCCCCCCCCCCCCAGGGGGTTTCTCTGTGTAACTCTGGCTGGCCTGGAATTCACAAAGATCCACCTGTCTCTGTCTCCCAAATTCTGGGATTAAAGGTGTGCCATTGTGCTAGGCTGGGGATTTTTTTTTTTTTTTAAGTGCATTGAAAGAGACACCTGTGCTTTTTCCACTGGCTCATGTTGATGCACAGTGCAATACAGCTTTATAGTTTATAGGTGATAGTTTCACACTTAGCCCAAATTTTGACCTTCTCTTCAGCTCTAACCGCTTGTCTGGCAATCCTTGGGCAACGCCACAATGCTATGAAAGCTGTCACTTAAATCTTCCCTGTGTCCCCAGTTATTATAACTCAAGCCTCTTGTTTTCCTTATGAAACATTCCTATTAAATGTGATTTTTTTTCCTTTTCACATGTGCTATAGTATGCATGTTTTTGCCCGTGCGTGACCTTGTGTGTAACATGTGTGTGAAGTGAGGTCTACGGTAGAGGTCAGGAATAATTTTTTGAGGCAGGGCCTTTCAGTCAAACCCAGAACTTGGAGTCTTGCTAGCCAGCTTGTTCTGGAGATCTGCCTTCTGAGCCTTGAATAACAGGCTAGCCACTTCATTCACCTGGCATTTATTTGGGTTCTTTCACAGGTGTGTGGTAAACACTTTAACCTCTGAGCCATCTCCCCAGCCCATAACTGTGATTCTAAAGACACAATTTTAGCCAGCTGTGCTGATACACAATGACAGTCCCAGCCTTCACAAAGCGGAGGCAGGAAGCCTGCTTTGAATTCAGGGCTGTCGAGACTTCAAGACCTGTCTCAATAAGCCAGAAAAGAATATCCCTCAGTTGCTGCATGCCTCACTCCTTTGCTCCAGGCTAGGGGCACAATGCTTCCAAGAGGCAACAGCTATGAGAGGAGCTGTCAGTCAGAGGTGACCCTTCTCCTTCCCTCTCGCCATCCCGGGCTCCTTCCTGGTTCTCTACCCCATTACCCCTTCCCTGATAACTTCTCCTATATTTGTTTTTAGGAAATAAAAATCTACTAGCTTTATATGTTATTAAATCTTGGATTACACATTTAAACAATTAACAAATTTTATGAAGAAGCCAATGTTGTTTTAGGAACTTTTTTGAATCCTAAATTGTATGCCTAGTCTCAGAGTTAAAACAAACAAACAAAACAAACAAACCTCTAAAGACTTGAAAATATAATTTTAAATTGAAAAAGATTCCTTTTGGCCATGACCACTTCAAATTACTAAAATAAAAATCACATTTCAAGGAAAAAGCAAAAATTCAAGCAAATTACAAACCAGTCATATTTTAAGCAAAAAGCAAGATTCATGTTGGCTTTAATGAGATCATTTACCTTATATTAATGTTTATTAATTTACTTATTATTTTGCTTTTCAAGACAGGGTTTCTCTTTGTAGCCCTGGCTATCCTGGAGCTCACGCTGTAGACCAGGCTGGCCTTGAACTTAGAGCTCTGCCTGCCTCTGACTTCCGAGTGCTGGGACTGAAGGCCTGCTTTAGGGTCACTCTCCTGTAGCCTTGAACCCCTCCCACGCTGCCACTAGCATTCCACGATGACAAACATGAGGCACCCGTGTAGCTCCATTCCTTTTTTTTTTTTTTTTTTTTTTTTTAAGTTGGTGCAGAAGGAATTTAACAACCAAAGATTTGGGAAGTTGAGCCAGAGGGATCTGAGGGTCAAAGTCACTCTTGGGCTACACACTGAGACAAAGAAAGGACAATCCTGGGATACCTGAGGCACGGTCTCAACAAAAAGGTAACACGCTTTGATAAGCTGCTTATACTGTGCGTGACTGAAAGAACTTAAAATCTCTAATGGTTAGTCCTGTTATCTCAGTTCCCCCGTATTTCCTCTGTTGTCATAGTCACACCGAAGCTCAGTGATTTTAGAGTATATTCACCTGTGGTTATGTTCACACTGTGCTCAGATGACCACCTTGATTATGCCAGGGTCATTTGCTGTTCACTTCTCTGCATGTCAGCTGCAGGCTGCTAGGGATTTCCTTGTGTCTGTCTCCCGTCGCATCATTGAGAGTTTGGGTTGCAGGTATGTGCTCTGCTGGTTTTCCTGGGCTCTGTGGACCTGCACTCAGGCCCGCATACTTAAGGCGTCTCTGTAGATCCACCATTCTACATTTTAAAGCCAGTGGGTGGGCTGCTGGTGAGGATGTGAGCAACAAAATCCACACATTGCTGGCAGTAAGTTTGCACAGGCCTTTATGGAAACTATGGAGGTTTCTCAAAAGATTACAAGTAGCTGGGGCAGCACTTTGCACCCTTACTCGGGATCTTGAACCAAGGAGTGCAGGGCCAGGCCAGGCAACTCCATCTCGAAAATTAGCCAGTTTCTGTAGGAGCCCCTGGGCTCATGGTTTTTAGCTTTGTTGGTCTCTTTGTCGCCTCCGGGTCCTTCTATCCCCCACTTCTTCCATAAGACTCCCTGCACTCTGCCCAAAGTTTGAGTCTCAGCATTTGCTTTGATCTCCTGTTGGGTGGTCTATGCATGGAGAGGACCTAGACCCCCATATTCAGACGTAGCTGATTGGCAGCACAGTTTTCATGTGGATCCCTGAGGAAGGGAAGCAGGGGCTGCCTCTGTCACGAACTCGATTGCCTGCTCTTTGATCACTTGTCCCTAGATATGCGACCTTGCCAGGTCACAGAGGAAGAAAGAGGATCCAGGCAGTCCTGATGAAACCTGATAAGCTATGGGCAGGTGTCAGAGGAGAACACCCCCTTTCAGTGGACTAGGGAAAGGGGATAAGGGGAAGGAGGGTGGGTGGGATTGGGAATTGAGGGAGGTGCCTTCAATTGAGATATCTAATTAATAAATTGTAAAAAAAAATTTAGCCAGATACGGTGACACATACCTGCAACCCAAGTACTCAGGAACCACAGGTGGGAAGGATCATGGAGTCCATCCTGGGTTCTACAGTGACTTATAGCCAGCCTGGGCTACATAGTGAGAACCTATTCTTAATAAACCTGCCCCTGTAATATACAAACCCATTTGGTCTATATATCCAAAGGAAATGAAATCAATTTGTAGAACAAAATGAAAAATACCCTCTTCTCATTTTAACACTATTCACAAATGGCAACCTCCAACCAAAAAGAAAAAAAAAAAACCTAAGTGATCAATAGTACTTACTTTACACAGAATATTTTTCAGTCATAAAAAGAATGAAACCCTGGCATTTGCAGTTTGTCGGTGTCCTTTAAAATTTTTATTACAACTTATCTGTGTGCATGTGTGAACATGCATGAGCAAAGGGTGCATATGTGAAGATGAGAGAACAGCTTGCTAGAGTTGGCTCTGTTCGGCCATGTGGGTTCTACCCACAACCTCGTCCATATGATACAAAGGCTGATCCAATCTGTTAGCTCACATCTGCAGTTCCAGCACTTGGGAAGCTAATGCATGAGTTTGAGGCCAGCCTGGGCTACATATCAAGTAACCAGGCCATCCTGGGGTACAGTATGAGATCTTGTCTCAAACCAAAGAACAAGAAATAACATGATTTTGCAGATAGGGGTGCAGTGCAATGGTGTGGAGCTGGGGTAATGAGGTGGCTATCAAGTTATAGTTTGGCAGAAGCAAGTTCCGTCATGCTGTTGCACAGTGCAGTGACCCCAATGAAAAATAATGTGCCACAGATTTCAGAATTTTGAGTTCACCCACCCACACCCACAGAAAGAGGGGGCCAGGTGTAGATACATGCTTACAATCCCAGTACTCAAAAGGCAGAGACGGAAAGATTACTGTAAGTTCAAGGGCAGTCTGATGACTGGTGCTATGGATCACTGGCAGAACATTTAACCAATTGAGCCATGTCTCCAGCCTTTGCATGTTTGTTTCTTAAATTTCAGGACTTTCAATTATGTTAACATTTAGCATATAGGTAGCCTGGGGGCTAGATGGGGAAGTGGGCGGGGCACAGGTTCTGTGGTTCACTGGCATGTGGTTTGCTTGCATGTATAAGGTCCCTAAGCTCAATCCATAGTATAAAACAAAAACAAAGACCCACAAGAGTTCAAGCTTGGTCTGTGTTACACAATAAGACTGGAAAAAAACAAAACAAAGCCTCAAAAGGGCAGGAGAGATACTTCAATAGTTAAAGAGTGTGCTGAATTTGAGGCCCAGCACCCACTTGTGGGGTTCAGGACCCTCTTCTGGCTTCTATGGGCACTGCACCTATATGCATAACTCCATACAGACACACAAATGCATATTATTATTAAGAAGGAAAGACAAACTTATATGGTGACACGGCCTTTCTGGGGACCAGTCAGGTAATTAGCATGAATAGCTGAGGTTGGAAAACAAAACAACCCCCCCCACATGTACCATAAAGGACCACAGGTATTTTTAATGGTTAAAGTACAAAGCGCCTAGCAGTGCCTCGCAAATAGTAATTGAAACAAAACAAAACCCTTTTTATTGGGTGATACTTCAAGTTGTTCTCCAAACTCTACATTCTCAGACAAAATAAAATCTGTACCATGTATGTTTGTTTATGGGTGCGGGTACACGTCACAGCGATTATGCTGAGGTTAAAGGCCAACCCTGGTGTTGGACCTTCCCTTCTACTCGAGAAAGCATCCTGTTCACTGCATACAGGTCTCTCTCCCCTCCATCTCACTGCAGGAGCACCTCAGCACTGTAGAACAGTGGGGTTACAGACGCATATGTAGCATCTACCTCTACTTGGGTTCTAGGGATTCCAACTCAAGTCCTCGGGATCATGGAAGCGTTTAACACACAGAGCTATGTCTCTAGCCTTTGTGTGTGTTTCTTAAATTTCAGGACTTTCAATTCTGTTACATTTAGCATATAGGTAGTTTGGGGGTTAGATGGGGAAGTGGGCGGGCAGTTTTGTGGATGTTGGCATAAGGAAAGCTATAGGCTACAAAACCAAACCCTAAAATAATCAAACAAGCTACAGAGTTCAAACAACAGATGAAGCTGGGAAACCGCTCTTAATGGCAAAGAAGAAACACTGATCAGTTGCTAGGAACGGTGAAGGCCAGCTGAGCTTGATGAGCCCACTAACGTGAGTAACTGAGGCAATATTTGACAGTTCTGTGTACCTACCAAGTCTTTAGTAAATGTGGGAAATATTTGCTAAAGATGTAGAGTTAACATAGCTGGATTGTCTCAAAATAAAAGTGGCAGTATGCTGCATGTGGGCTGGGCTGGGCAGGATGCCTCAGCTTCGAGTGTGGGTATAAATAAGCGTGTGCTTGGCATCACATTAGAGCTGAGCCATCAGAGCAAAGATGACCTGGCTCAAAGGCCATGACTCTGGACAACACCTGCAGCATGTGTATTACTGTTCTCTAAACCATAGCCTTAGGGGCTTGAAAGATGGCTCAGTAGGGACAAGTGCTGACTGCTCTTGTCCCCTGAATTTGGTTCCCAACATCCACATCAGGTGGCTCACAACTACCTGTGACTCCAGCTGGGTACAGAGGGCTCCAATGCTCTCTTCTGCCTCCATGGATACACACTTTACAACAGAAAAAAAGGGACATCACTTAGAATCTTAAATGGTAAATGTTGCCCTAACACATTCAAGTGTCTTGACTCAAAACCCTTCAATGCTCACATCCTTTCAATGCTCTCACTGGGTTCCTGAAGCAGTACAGAAGATAGGCTTAAAAAATGTATTGTTTCATCAAGGAATTTAGTATCGACCTAGCAGAATTACAAGAAAATCATATGGTTAGAAAAGCCCAATTCCTCATTGCTGGTATTTAAGCACCAGTCCCCTCCTTTTTAGAAACCCAACTTCTCATCACTGGAAACCAAAGACCATCCCACCAGCCCCCTCCAAATTGTATTTTCAATGTTTAGAATTTTATCTGTTCTGCTTGACTATACAGGCTTTGAAGGATGTTGGAAAAAGATGAAATGAGACACTACTGTCTTTAAATAATATACATCTTCAACATGTGAAAAGTTTACTGAAAACTTTTATTGTAATCAAAAAGTGACATAACGGGGCTTTAATGAGTTCAGCAAATCATTCTGCTGATATTTTTGAACTGATATCAGCATTTGCCAGGCAATTAAAAAAATTCAAATGTGAAAATTTCACAGTACAGTAAACTCCACCCCAACTAATTAATGGTGGTTAAAAATAATAGGCCCTAGCAAAAACCTCTCATGTTCCATGGTCACAACTCACAATTCTGTACAAAAGTTCATTATAAAGCTCTGATGTAAAAATGAAATAATCAAGCAGCAAATACTTTTAAGTGCAGCACAGGGTCTTCCTTTCATTATTTACAAGGCTGGAATCTCTTTACATTATAACAGAGTTTAATACAGATGACTTAGTAATTAAGTCAATTAAAACATCCGTCCTTCACACAGTGACAGATTTCGCTTTTTGGTCATCTTTCTCCTTCTCCTTGTCTTTGCTCTTCTTCGCCTTCTTCTTCTTGTGTTTGTGTTTCTGGTTCTTCTCCGGGTCCCCATCCACAGCTGCATGCTTCTTATGCTTCTTGTGCTTTTTATGCTTTTTGTGCTTTTTCTTGTCTTTCTTCTTTTTCTTCTTTTTGCTGTCCTGGCTTCCTGCTGTGCTGGCACTGCTGCTGTGGCTTCGGGTCTGGCTTCCGGAAGGGCTATGACTTCTACTTGGACTAACACTGGGACTGCTTTGACTCTGGCTCCTGTCTGCACCTGGCTGGCTGGCTGTTGCTACATTCAAGCTCTCTTTTGCTTTCTCCGTTGTTTTCTCTTTCAAGTCCTTGGAGACACTGGCAACAGTTTCTTCTTCCTTCACAGATACATTACTTTCACTATCACTCTCATTATAGTCTGGTTCAAAAGCAGCCTCATCGGTCTCTCTAGTCAGATCAGAGGAAAGCCGAGAAGAATGACTTAACTGAGGTTTTGCCTTGATGGTACTCTTATCAATCTGTCCAGCAACCAGCTCTTTTTCAACGGGAGGTTCTGGTGGGTTAGGTATATACGGCACTTTGCTGCCACTGGACTCTTTGCTGTTCCGAGCCTCAGCAGAATGCTTCTCACGTTCCTTCCCGGATGTTTTATCTACAGACTTTGTCTCCTCACATGGGCGTTTGGTATCATAGGCAGCTTTATGATCATGGGGCTTTTTGTCTTTTGGGGGACTAGTATTGCTTTTTTTGGACTCTGTTCCCTTTTTAGGCAAATCTCTCTCCTCCCTAGGCTTACTTTTCTGTCCAGATGAAGCATCTTTACTTCGAGGAGGAGGAGAAGAATCCTTCCTTCTTGTTACTTCACTTCGCTCCTCTCTTCGTTTGGAACTGGAATACTCTCTGCTTTCATAGTCCATTTTCTTGTCTCTACCAGGAGTGAAGTCTTTATTTGAGGAACCCCGAACAGATTCATGCTTTTCTGTAGTCCTGGTCTCTTTGGAAGACTGAGACAGGTTCTTCAAATTTCCTTGTTCGCTCAGCCGGTCCACGGTGCTGTCCTTCTCTGCCTGGGTGCTGCTCTTCCTCTTGTCAGGATTCTCCTTGTCCAACACAGAGTGATCTCGGTCTTTGGTTCTACCCTTCTCACTGCATGCAGAGCCCTTTGAGCCTTTGACCTCATGCTGCATTATCTCATGGCTCACCTCCTTGGTAAGCTTCTGAATTTTCTCTGAATGCTCACTTTCTTTCTCAGTGTACTTGACTGTAGCTGACGGCTTAGTAGTAACATTTTTTATAATACTAGATGGTTTCCCTATACTTTGTACAGGTTGTGTGGTTTTAACATCTTCTTCTTCAGATTCAAAGTCATCTTTATCCCATTTGGACTGAGGAACCTGGATCATAATTATAACATCTTCAGCAGGAGCTGTATTATCGTTATTATATTCCTCCATAGTTTTAATGACTGTTCGTTTTGTATCTGTCTTTTCTTCAGATTTCCGCACAGGACTGCCTCCAGTTGAGCTTGTACTAAAACAAATGAATACTTTAAATTAATGAAAAATTTACTACAAATAAAACATTTAGGATGTCTTTTTAGCTTTAAAAAGTTAAAATTAAGCCAAGTGCAATGGCAAACGACTGTGATCCCAGCACCCACAGGTATACAGATCTCTTTAAGTTGAGGCCAGCCTGGTCTACAAAGCGAGTCCAGGACAGAGAAACCCGGTCTCAAAAAACTAAAAGTTAAAATTACTCTGCTCTAGGAAGATACTTTTCAAGCTATAAAAACCAATGTGGTTTATTTCTCTGCATACCTGATACAATGCTACAATCAGGATAGTCCATTTCCCATGATCCAAACTCTCAAGAACATAAAAGGTATATGCATGGGCAAGCCCAAAGGACATGATTTGTCAAAAATGACACCTGACCCCCACCCACCCACCCTCCCACCCAATGCCCTGGCCCCATACCTGGTGTAATCCACAAGTGTGGAGCTGGAGCCTTCAGTCCCAGCTACTTTCCGCTTGGCCTTTCCCTTGACTTTTTCCTGTTTAATTTTGCTAGACGTTGACTCCAATTTTTCAGAAGGTTCTTTTGTAGATGATGTATTTTCTGCATTTCCAATTTTTTTTCCAGTTTCTCTATTGAGTTTGATTTTTTTGGCTGGGGCAGTTGATGATGCATTCTTATCCTTTTCTGGGGTCCTTTCCAGCTTTTCCACATCACCTTCTATTTTACGCTTTGGTGATGGTTTCACTATTTCACTTCCTTCTACTTTAGAGATTTTCATTGAAGATGACTCAAAATCTTTATCTATGTTCTTTTCTTCAGTTTTTCTCTTTCTTTTTTCTCCTTTGCTATCAAGTAGTTTATTTTTCTCAGGCTTCTTGGCCTTTTCATCCTTACTGGTTGGTTTTTCTGACTTGATGTCTTTGGAACAGTCCTTTTTCACCTTTTCCTCCTTGACTGGCTTTGCCTCCTGATGGTCTTTTGCAGACTTAGAGTGGGCTTTCCTGGGGGTTCCAGTGACCTTGTCATCCTTCTGAGAGGATGATGAAGGTTTTATAGAGTCGGTCTTTGTAGCCTCCTCTTTGGCTTTTTTAAGTGGAGGTTCAGACCGAGGAGATTTTTCACGCTCCCCATCTACCTTTTCTTGGGGTCCTTTAGGTTTTAAAACATTTTCTTTCTTTGCTGTAGCAGACCCGTCACTTTTCCGTTTGGTCTTGTCACCTTTTACTTTTGGTTTATCTTTTTCTCTCTTGTCTTTTTCAGCTACTGATTTGAAAGTGATCGATTCTGCATCCATTGGTTCATCCCTAACAGGTGTGGCATCGTCTCTACTTGGGAGAACAAACAGTGTATCTGTCTTAGTTTCATCCACACCTGATGATTCTCTGGATTTTCTAGAAGTCTCTAACAGCTCCGGGTTCAGAAAGCTCTCAGTTTCTTCCCCCTTTCTTCGTTTCCTGTGCTTCTTATGCTTGTTTCCTTTACTGTCTCCTGGAACGTTCTCACTCTCTTTCTCTTTTGATTTTGTATTATCTTTTGGATTGTGACTGTCTCTGGTTGAAAGTTTTTCTGGATAGTTGCCACCTAGGTTTCTATTTCTATGACTTTGTCCAGCAACATAGTCCTCTCTGCGGCCCCTTGTGAAGGGTGAATTTCTGACATTAAGAGGCAAAAGTCTCTCTGGAGAGAAGTCCTCTCTGTTGGCTGAGGGTCTCGGCTGTGCCCCCACAGCATACCCTTTGTAGTACTTCTCGTACCACTCTCGGTATTTCCTCTCCCATTCCCGGTAGCGTTCTTTCTCAAATGGGTCTCTAAAGTCGACACTCCGCCCATAATAGGCTTTGATGTCATAAGGGGGTGGAACTTCTCTGTATCTATTAAAATACTCACGCTCTGTTTCTCCTTGAGGTACATTGCGTTTTGTGGGAGACTGTCCCCTAAATGCTTGAGGAGATCTTGACCGTGAATGATAGCGTCTATATGGAGGTGACCTTGACCTAGATCGGTGGTATCCATGAGATCTGGACCGTGAACGGTAATTGCGGCTCTTGCCCCTGCCTCTCCTGGGATATGGGGGTGAGCGTGAATAGGAGCGAGAGTGTGAGCGGCTGAAGGACCGAGAGTAAGAGCGTGACCGTGTTGAGCCAGACCTTGACTTTGAATAAGTGTATGAACTTCTTGAATACGATGAACCACTATAGGGAGATTTAGACCTAAAAACAAAAACACAGTTGATGGTTGAGAAATATATACGAAGTGAAAACAGACAGATTCCAGTATTCTTTTCTCACGGTTTTATCTTTCTTTGCATCAAGTTTCATCTTAGATGATTAAAGAGGTACAGTGACCTCTATTGGAATGGAATAAAGTACACAAATCACTTGTTACAAAACAAAAGCCAAGTCCTGACAATCAGAGTGGAGTGCATTAATGTACCGTGAGTTTTATGAGCTTATTAACATCAAACAAATGCCAATTAAATTTAAATTTCACTCCCTGTCTGATTATTTAGGTAGTCTATTTTTTATCTTACACTAACCAATAGTCTAGCTTTAAAAGGAACCACATTTTAAGTGTAAATCTAAAAAACAAAGTCTTTAAACAAACTTCCAGGGAACTTCTGTACTTCATTTTTCTTTCTATCAATACATCGACATGTATTCTACCACTGCTTTTTAATCACACAGGTTAATGTTCCAGCAAGAAGCTGTAGCCTTATGGCAAAGGCCCTCAGAATGCTCTCTGGCTAGTCCCCTATATCTTTCCTTCTATAAACATTTCCCATTTCTTTCATCATATTATGAATAACTTGAAGGGACAAGGACAACTTAGTCCCTATAAATGCTAGTTCTACACAATAGAATTTACACTGAGACATTATTTTAACGGACATATTGGGGAATAAGCTACATCTCCTTCATTCTATAAAACTAGACCGAATCAGAAAAATCTCATAAGTGCAATGTTATTTATATCCATAGGTAATCCCTGGATATTCAGAGTCCCATTTGTAATTCTGTTGTGAAGGCTTGCAAAACACTAACCTGGAAAATGAGCGCCTACGCTCCTTTTGAATCTTTTTGTATTCCATCAATTCCTTAGCAAAATCATTTGTAAACTCATCTAGCTTGGACTTTTTCTTTTCCCTAGTAAAATAAAGTTAAAGAGTGAAAGTTAACAAAAACCATTTAAGAAAACTAACAAGACAAATGTAATTAGATCATGAATGAAATGAATGAAATTGCCATTAGTTTTCTACTTTAAAACTATAAATCTAGGTATCCCTGAGGAAGTTGCTTGTATGGTTTTGGTTTAAATTTTAGGTGAATTTTCTTTACTAACTGGAAACACTAGAAAATGTTTCCGAAATACCTACTTAACGTTCTATCAGGAAATGGAAGTGTACGGTAATCTGAGGTCAGGGTACTCACTCTTCCTTTAGCCGCCGCTGCTCTCTATAGAACTCTTCCCTGGACAAAGGAGGTGCTTGCGTTGTAGGGATGGTATTTGAATGAGCAGTCTGCACTCCTGATGACACCCAAGGTGCTGACATATTGGCAGGAGCTGGTGGGAACCCTGGAGGAGGGACACTATATCCTGCAGGTGGAGGCTGGCCAGGAGGAAACTGAGGAGAAAACTGTGGGGGAGGTACACCTGGAGGAAGAGGAAGCGTATGGGGAGGAGGCGGATACAAAGGAGGTGGTGGAACAGGCACAAAGACTGGAGTTGCTGGTAGTGATGGGCCTTGAGTCCTCTGTGAGCGCTCGCTGTGGTGTCGCCCGCGGTTTATACTTCTGGAGAAATAAATTCCAAGGTATTACACCTTTAAATTAAATTCATCTGAGACAAATGAGGTTGTCTTTTTCTGTTTATAATTATTTACAAAAAATGGAATAGAATCAATACTCTAATACAAATTCAATTAAGATGTGTTTGCAGACATTAACTCTACAGGCCAGGTATGGTATGATAATAGGTTTACAGCCCCATCTACTCAGTAGGCTGTACATCAGTTGAGTCTTCAGTTTGAGACCAGCTTATACCAAGAACATGGCTCAAAACAAAAACCTCTCAAAAACTGTATTTCAAAAGCCTGGTTCCTTCAGAAGAGCAGCAGCTGGTCTTAACCACTGAACTACCCCTCCGGATCAAGAGTCTAATTTTTAAGGCCATTCAGTAATTGATGGGAAGCATACTTTGAAGGAAGTGACAGGTTAATGTAACTGAGACCTAGTTCTCCCCCAAATGCCTTTCTAGACCCAAAGTTCACATTAACAGAAGCCACTGTAACTTCCTGTTGGAAGAAGTAGGTGAACACCCAACAAAACAGAATCATACTAATTCCAGTATCTGTAATTAAAACTCGAGTTTAAAAGGCTAAACAGAAGTAATTAACATTTCTGAATTCTGTCAAAGAATTTGAGTGTGCTTTTGTTAAACTGATGGTTTCTACACAATGAGCAAATGGCATGCAACAGCAGCAGGAGTTGTTCAGATTACGTCTGCTCAGAACCATGAATTAGCACACATTGCCTTCTTTTAGTGCAATCTAGTAAAAAAAGCAGCTGCCATAAGATTGGAGCACTAGAAGAACAGTTATAGTCTTATCAAATATGGAAGTCTCTGCATCCTGATTTAAATAACCACCATCATAGTAAAACCTAAACTTCAAAAGTTAAGACTGTTAGTGAAGAGTAAGAGCCCTGAACAAATCCCCTGGTCTCTTCTTTTGGAAAACGGGAGGTGGGCAAAGACTGGGAGAGAAAGAATGCTTTTTCCCATCTGGAAGCTGAGCTGGCTAACTTTCACAAGCTGCATTCTGCCATGAACCAATACAGAACAAATAATCACTAGAAGGAATACAAAGAACAGAGCCTGAGGGTTCAAGCAATGGCTCAGTGAGTAAGAGTGCTTGCACAAGTGCAAGGAGCTGAGTCCAAACCCCAGCACCACTTAGAAAGCTGGTGTGACACACCATGTATGGTGGCACACACTTGTAGTCCACAGCACACAGGAAAGCAGAGGCAGGTGGATCTCTGTGAATTTGAGGCCACCCCAGTCTACAAAGTAAGTCCAGGACAGCCAAGGCTACACAGAGAAACCTTGTTGGGGGAGGGGGTGAGCTAGATGTGGCCATGCATGCCTACATTTAACCCTAGTGTTGTAAGGGGCAGAGACAGGAGGACTGCTGGGGTTTGCTGTCTACCAGTCTACCCCAGTTTCTCAAAGAATGCAAGGCAGGGAGTGATACAGCAGGGTTCCTAACATCCTCCTTGTATCTTTGTAAACACGCACTTTCACATACATGTGAGCATATATACCAAAGATGGAGACTTAAAAATCATCAGGCTAAATGTAATCTATCCTATGTTCCCTGCTTTTATCCCTGCTTTCCCCAGACAGGTCTTGTTATATCATTCCGGCTGGCTTCTAACTCACTATCTTCCTGCCTCAGCCTCCCAAATGCTGGGATTACAGGTGTGAACTACACTTAGCAATAAACAGTTTTTGTAAACATATCTTCAAATAAGACCTTATTCTGCATCTGCTGGGACTGAACCTAGGGCCTTACATAGGCTAGGCAAGTAATTAACCCCCAGTTCCCAGACTTCTTAAAGACAACTGCTATCGTCAACTTCTCCACCACTCGAATGTTCTTTGTATATTTCCCAGCGTGCTACCGGGTTATTTTACAAGAGTTTTAGCATCCTTACCTATAACAGCTTCTTTCTCCTCTTCTAATTTGTTGTGGTGGAGAAACCAGGTATCCAAGCTTGTTGGAACTGTACAAGGTTTAAAAAGAGCAAAACAGAACTGAATTATTTTTCCTTAAGTATAATAGACAACCTATTAGTGCACATATTTCATGGTATCTATTTTAACTTGTTTTAGAAACATTTTTCTAATCTTAAACTCTTAAAGCTGTTACAGAAGAGACCTAAGTAAATATTCTATTTACTTAAGATTAACTTTAAAGGTCAATGTAGTTTTGAAACAGAATAATTTCTGTATTTTCATTAGCACTGTACAAATTACAAATTTACTGTTTAGAAAAGACCCCTTAAGTTTACAAGGCTTTATGTAGGTAATTTACACCCTTAAGTAGCATACTTTTTGAGTGCAAAAAAAAAAAAAAAAAAAAAAAAAAGAGGCCAAGAAGAAACCTACATGCTCACATACCTGTAACCAGTAAACAGATGGCAACTCAGGTGTGTTTGTGTCTAAATTCAAACAGAGGTCTACCTGTCTCTAAATTTCATTCTCTTTCTACTGATATATTCTACTAGTCTTTCATCAGTTTATTTTCTCTTCAAGAAATTTGGTTTCATAATATTAAAAGAATATTAATTTAAAATACATTTAATTTTATGTATACTGAATATTTTGCCCACATGTATGTGTATCAGGTACATGTAGTGGCTGTGGAGTTTCAAAAGGTTGTGGGGGCTGGGAGCTGAATCTAGGTCCTCTGGAAGATCAAGTACTCTTAATCACTGAGCCATCTCTCTAGTCCAAATTTAGTAATTTTAATGCCATAAAGCATCCTACAAACATTAATATTCTTTATGTCAGCCTAATGTGGTGATGCACACCTTTAATCCCAGCACTCAGGAAGGCAGAGGCAGGGAGATCACTGTGAGTTCAAGGCCAGCCTGGTCTACAAAGCTGCCAAAGCAACACAGAGAAATACTGTCTCAAAAAACCAAACACCAAAACCAAAACCAAAAAAAAAAAAAAAAAAAATTTCTTTGTGTGTCAGGGCAGAAAAATCAAATATTGTATATTTTAATAACTTAATAGGCCAGGAAAAGAACAAGGAAGTCTGTTTGGTGGACATTAATCTTATAATATGTTAATATTTACTAAAATGAATTTTAGTCATCCTTATTATGAGTTCAGCTGTTTAGGAAAACAGAAATCTAGAAATATGGGATCAACTTAAATTTGGGATCAACTTGCTAATTTGAGGTCCTGCCAAGATCCCTACGTTTTAAAGGCAGAAGGGATGGAGCAGAGTTTGTGTATTTTACTGTTTTGGAAAAGAACTGCAAAGTGACTTTGAACTGGGTTTGACCTTCATAAGTCCACTTAATGTGGATTTCCTTGAGATTTATTTGAAAACTTTGTAGACAAACCAGATAGCGTAAAAATAGTGAAAAGAATTAAGAAATGGTGTTATATATAAAATGTTGCTAAAAGCCTATTTTAATGTTTAACATGTAACTTTATGAAGCTGAAATGTACTGAACTTACACGGACTGTACAACATTCTGAAGGACCTCCTGTTGGTGAGTGCTACAAAGCATTTACCTAACGCACCGGGTGACACTAGCGATCTCCATATGAGTTCACCTTTGATAAATTGGGAATCAAAAAATTTCCACCACATATGGTGTATATATATAAGGAGCCAATCAACTATGTTACTAAGGGAAGGTCAGTCAACAGACTATGAGCAAAGCTTTAAGGAGTTAAGAGTGATGGGCTGGGATAAAGCTCCAGGGCAGAATACTTCCCTGGCATGCTGAAGGCCTGGGTTCAATTTCCAGTAACACACATACCACACATTTTCACTTATATAAATGTAAGTGTCTAGATCTCCCAAGTTTTTCAATCTTCAACCACATTTATTCTTTAAAGAAATAATTCAGCATATAAATTTGAATTTGTAACATAAAATTATACTAATCTGGCATATTTAAAGGAGTTTCAATAAAAAGCATTCAGCAAGAGCCTAATCTGTAGTCTCCACTTCTTAGTTCAAAGGCAAGTATCTGAAGGTTATTTCAACAGGTACTTACTGTTCCCAACCTGGCCGACCACCACCTGGACGAGCAGCATTTATTCTTACTGGACCTTAGAGACAAAACATAAACAAAACCATGAACAAGAAATTCAGTGTTAATTATTTCTTAAAGAAAAAAAAATAGCCAAAGCAATATTATTTTACTTACCAGTTGTAGGGATCAACTGCCCATGTAATAATGACTGTCCCAACAAAGATGGAGTTCCAAGGACTGGCACTTGGTAACCCTTTAATGACAAAAATGCAGAAACAGTTTTTTAAAGTTTTTGAAAGTCAAAGCAAAAATTTAAAAAACAAAACAAACAAAACAAAACAAAAAAACTAGATTTCAAAGACAGTAAAATCTACCTTTTCTTCCATAAGAGCAGTAATAGCAATTGAGGAGGCTCCCTTTGAATGTTCTGATGTAAGGGCGGCAGCTGGTAATAATTTATTATCAGAATCCCTAAAAAACAATGTAATATAACAAAACATCACCACAGGGAATGATAATGAGTAAAATGACGACGTCACTGACACTACTTACCTATACCCTGCATTAAAAATCACCATTAATGATGATTTCTGAGGCCAGTGAAAGGAATGGGACTGTAAAAAGCTCTTTATACAGAATATAAAAGGCTGGGCCAGTGTGATGCTTTAGGAGGCACTTCACGCAGGCCTAACCAACCACTGGAACTCCATCCTCAGCTCCTACAAGCTGGCACACAGCCCTACACACGTGGCTGGGGCAGCCACACACCTGCACGCCCACACATACGCATACACTAACGAAGACAGAACTGCCTGAAGAAATACTATATGATACACACGATAGAAAATAAGTGCAAAAATGTAAAACTTCAAAATAAGAAAGACAAAGAGGTCACTCTTTGTGAGTACTACTCTAAGCCAGTGGTTCTCAACCTCCTTATGCTGTGACCCTGTAATACAGTCAGTGTATTACAGTAATACCTCATTCTGTAGTGACCCCCAACCATAAAATTATTTTTCGCTGCTACTTCGTAAATGTAATTTTGTCACTGTTATAAACCATAATATAATTAGCTGTCAATAGTCTTAGGCGACCCTTGTGAAAGGGTCAGTTACCCCCAAAGAGGTCTTGATCCACTGCTCTAAGAGAATTCTCTGTATTACCATATTTCCTACGTGATTAAATAAAGGCTAAGCTATAACAGTGCGATATATAAAGAGATCACTCTTAAATTTTTCCTTCAGCATGTATGAAACAGGACCCGACACACGTTGGTTGATTTTTATGAGATTGCATGTTGGACCAAAGTCCACTATTGCTTTTAGGGTCATGTGTCGTCACAACTTTTTTGGGGGGTGGGGTGGGGGTGGGAAGGAGCATCTTTCTAGACAGGGTTTTTCTGTATAGCCCTGGCTGTCCTGGAATTCAGAGATCTTTCTACCTTTACCTCCTGAGTGTTTACAGGCTACAATTTAGTATTTCAACAAACACAGAAATTAATACTTTAGGGGCTGGAGAGATGTATCAGTAGTTAAGAGTACCAGTTGCTCTTCTAGAGGACCCAGTTTTGATTCTATGAATCCGTGGCAGCTCACAATTGTCTGTAACTATAGTTCTAGGGGATCCACTTCCCCATTTTGCTACTGCAGACAAAGACACACATACTGGCAAACACTCACACATAGAAAACAAAAATTTTAGGGGAAAACAAACAAACAAAAAAACTTTTAAATAGCAGTAAGGAGGCAGCCAGAGGGAAATCTCTGTAAATTTAGAGGCCAGCTTCAATCTACAAAGTAAGATTCCAGCTAAAAAATAACTCTTATCAAAGAAAAACTACACCACTGATCTCTAATATTTTCAATAAGACTTACCGAAAAGGTCCATCTGCTTTTTCTGAATGGACTGATATAGATACTGTTGCAGTTATATCAGGTACTGGAGCTGGAGCAGAAGATGGATTTCCAGGCACAGAAGGAGCCAAGGAAGACGGATTTGAAGTTAATGAAGATATAGAGGGAGTTGGGTGAGCTGACGAAGATGTCACTGGAATCATCAGAGGATCCTGCTGTCTTGATATGGGAGATCTCATCAGAGGCTGCAGGTTCCGCTGAATGAGCGGCCTTGGTGGTGGTATTGGGGGTGGGGGTGGAGGTAACTGTTTTCGTAGTCTTTTCGTATAACCAGTTTCATTTTTGAAGTTATTAACAGCCTATAGACACCAAACAAAAATGCAGAATATGTAGTATGAGTTAATATTAAACTCATTAAAAATGAGTTCTGTCAGTGAAAACGTAAAGACACTTTTGTGTAAAAATGGTACAAAGACTACCTGTCGTAGAAACTTGTTGGCAATTAGAGCATCAGGAGAAACATCATTTTGATGACACGTTGGACATGTATGTTCATCTGATTCCAGGAGTGCTGTTCTTATACCTATATGTACAACAAGACGTTAAGCATGATGCAGCACTGTAGAAACTTGAATTAAAGACAGCCTATACCTCCAGTGCTAAATCATGAGACTGTCTTAAAAACAAACAAACAAACAAACAAACAGGAAAGCAACTTAGTAGAGAGCATTAAAAAGGTTCTGAACTTCTGGAATGCTTGTGAGCGGCTTTATGGGTACTGGAAAATGAACCCAGGTCCACTGAAACAGCGCACCTAATGGATGAGCCAATTTCTCCAGCCCCAAAATATGTTTTTTGAGACAAGGTTTCACAGTGTAAAACAGGCTGGTCTTGAACCCCCTTGCCTCTGTCTCGCAAGTGCTTGAGTTAAAAGCATGCACTGCTGGAACCTCAAACAAATGTTTAAACAGAAAGTGTAGTATCAAATACTCATCTTTATTTGGCTAGCAATCAAAATATTGTACAAAAAAAATAGAACTAAGCCTAGAAAAGAGTGACAAACATTTTTACATCTTTAGTTTTTGAAATGACTTAACAAAGATAGGGCATTAAGAAACAAACAAACACTACAGAGGACTGGGGTTCAGTTTCCAGCACTTATATATATGGCAGCTCAGTTATCTCTAATTCAAGTTCCAGTGTATTTATTCCAGGGTATCCTATATCCTCTTCTCTGGCTTTCAAGTCACCAGACACACAGTACACAGACGTACATGCAGGCAAAGCACACCCACAAGTGACACACATCAGCACAAACAAACTCTCTCTCTCAGGGTCCTGTTAAAAAGTAATGATAAAAGGCCAGGGAAGGACATTAAATTGAAGAGCAGCTTAAGCTCAAAAAGTAAATTAACAAACAAAAGCCAAAAAGATCAGTTATTAAAATAACTACTTACTCACCCAAACAATTACAATCCATACTGTTCAATCATCATTATAACTACCACTTCATAATTCAGCAAGTGAATACAAATACTCTCAACTATATATCTTTAAAAGGGTTCCCAATCTCTTACATTCATCACAGTAACTGTTTCCACAGCAGGGAATGACAACGGCATCAGTCATAATGTCTTTGCAGATGAGGCACAAGAGCTCGTCTGGGATAGGATCATCTTCTTCTGAAGACGATGATGGCTCCTCTGGTAAGAAGGGTGGCTTTTCTTTCTTTCCAATTGCATAGGCCTCTCTGTGAAAGACAGTTTCAGCATCTTAAGACTGTCAGAATGTAAAGTAGCCATGCTCTATGCTCAGTATACTATATTGTAACAGGAACGCATAACTTCAGTACAATGACAGTAAGTTTAGATAATCATGTCTTCCAAAGAGGTCATTTGTATCTATCCTAAACCTACACAAACCGAACTACAAATAATTAAAAGTAAAGGATCTTAGAATGCTTAGCTCTAAGAACTAAAGGCCAGAGAGGTAGAATATATTAGGCTACAATAATTTCTATGTTAATGTCAGACATAGACAGAATCTGAACTTGGAGATTACCCTCAATCACAATTCTCTTTAGCAGGTGTTTTTAAAAAACAAAACAAAACAAAACAAAACAAGACAAACAAAAAAACCCACCACCAAAGATCAAAAAGTTTCCTCCTATCCCAACATTCTGTCATACCCACGCAGACACCAAATGAATGCCACAGGATGAGAACTGTATTATCTATAACCAGGCCATCAAGCAGACTATGTAACCAATGACCTGCCTGTAACTACTTTAAAAGGTTAATCTAAGTTAATTAAACATGATTAATGATCAGAATGCATTGCATAAACATAAAAGAACACATCACTACATATTCTGGGTGCTTTTTTTTTTTTTTTTGTAGAAATGGATTTTCCAGGAATGGTGGGAATTAAATACATTTAAAAACACACAGAACTTTATTCTCAGGGCTGCCTCTACTGCTTCCACAAGCCCCCACTTGTCCACACTTAAACAAACTTGTATACCATAGGAGCTCTCAAAGAAAACCTTTGTTTCATTTAGGAACAGGATGTGCTCATCTCAGTGCTGAAATGAAAGTCTCAGCTGGATGGAGACGGGTACCTTAGGTGTGTTATTTGTGTTGCAGCTGCTCCATAGACATCACCACGATTCCACAAATAAGTATCAATTTGCTTATGCCCCATTGTTCCCAATTTGTGAAAGAGGAGTCTCCCACTGCCCAAGAGAAAAGAAAAAAAAGGAAAAAACAAAAAAGGGGAGGGGAAGAAAACAGAGGATAGAAAAAGAAACAGAAGAAGAGTCTGAGTTGCTTATCAGTGGTGTTAGTGGAGAGGGTGAATGTTTCATTTAAAGTAATTGGGCTCCCATCTCTCCCCAGTATGGGCTGTGTGTCTGACACAATGGGCTTTTCTCCCCCAAGGACTCAAAAGCAATGAATTATTAATTAGGGTTCACAGGTGATGTTAACTTTTCCAACACAAACTTCTACTCATTAAGAACTTTTACATAATATAGATGAAGCAGTCTGCTCTTAAAATTGACTGCAAAAATCAATTTAAATTCCAATTTAAAATTGTTCCATAGCATTTATGAAATGTCTCTGAATTTGATAGATACAGCATAACGACAGACTGCTTTACGATGAACCACAAAAAACTCAGGATGGTGGCTGATGAAAGTAGAGGTGTGAAGCACAACATGTGACCAGGGCTGGAGTGGAGGGAGCAAGAATTTGCAAACCAGCGGGATACTGAAGTACACATCCCTAAATGCTACATCTTTTCGGTATCAACCCCACCTGCTCGCCACAATACACTTCAACATCCCTGTGCAAAGTGGGAAAACTGATCTGTCCTGAGAACATGGACACCCAACCTCTAAACTGATATTAAATTTATGTTCTAAAATCTCAACTTTGTAATCTGGAAGGCTAGTTTAAAAATACAGACTCTGGATCTTATCAGTTTCTAAATAAAAACTGGAGGTTCATGGCAGAGAACCTAAAATCACAGCCTAAAGGACCACCTGTAACATACCCATGTGTTCAAACTGTAGAAGACAGTTGGACTATCTCTACACATGTACAATGATATGCAAGTACACACACACAACTACTAATAAAGAAAAAAAAACTAGCTTAAAAGTAAAAGCTGAAAGCATATTAAAAATAAGCACTGGGGGGCTGGAGAGATGGCTCAGTGGTTAAGAGCACTGTCTGCTCTTCCAAATGGACCCGGGTGCTATTCCCAGCACCCACATGGCAGCTCATAACTGTCTGTACCACCAACTCCAAGGGATCTGACACCTTCACACATAAAATAAAATAAATTAAAAAAACAAAAGCACTGAAGAAAGGTATGGTGGCACATATCTGTAACACCACCAATAGGAAGGAAGGCTGAGGCAGGATGAGCACAAGTTTGAGATTACCTTGAACTACAAAGTCTTGTCTCAAAAACAAACAAAAAAAAAAAAAAAAAAAAAAAAAAAACACACACACAAAAAAAGCATTAATGCATTTCCTAGAGCTGGACTGAACCAAATAAGGTTTGTAAAACAAGCCCAACTTTAGACTTAAGATGATATGATATACCTAAACCTAGCCAAGAGTCCTCAGTATTTTATTTATACTTGGCATTTAGATTTGCCTTGGTATCTTGTTGTACTTTTAAACGTTTGATTCTCAAAATGACTACATCTGTTTTATTCACTTAGGAAATGGAAACAGCATATGTAAGATAATGTGGGAGCATGTATGTGAATGAGGAAGAAAGAAATGACAGAAAGAAAAAATTAGAAGACTACAAGGGAAGTGGCACTCACTAATGGCAAAAATCCCCAAATTCTTTTGAAATATGCATAAATGGAGCAGACTGCAGCCTCTCAGAATTAACACAGAAATGTAACGTGTAAATGAAGAATTTTGGAATGGAAGCTTCCCAAGGAATCCAAGTAGCCAAGTTACAAGCCCAAGTTACACTATACCCTGGGACTGCCTAGTCCCCACAGGTCATACCTAAGCTGCATACTTACGCATCTATAGTTGGTATTGCATATTTTCCAGTGTTTGTAAGCATTGCACCTTTCATATTAGGGTCTTTTACTTCCATCATAAAACTTCTAGGAATTCCAGTGCTCTTTTTGATCCTAGGACCAGATTCAAAGTTCTTATCCTATTTGGAGGAAGGAAGAAGAGAGGAAAAACAAAAAACATATTCTTTAGTAACGTCTGCACACCTCATGCAGTGCTTCTCACTGATTTTACTTGTGATCCTTCACACACAGGAACTCATTTAGTTCTCAGAAATTGCCATGTGAGCTAAGTACTAATTACCTCTACTTCAGAGAAAACATGACTTAGAGACAAGTAACATGCTCTATTCAATAAGACAGCCAAGACTCGGGGCCTGGCACCCTAAACTTGACAAGTTGTGCTCATCTGCCATTTCAATGAAGATTTTTACCATGGCAAGTATGGTTAAGAAATAATTCTAAGAAAAACTAGATTTATCAGTTTCTACATAGAACTTACCCCGTTTGTTGGGCAATTCTTAATATAATGACCAGGTTTACCACAACGAAAACAGGTATAAGACGGAGGTGGTGGACCTAGAGGCTTCTTCATGTAACTGGAAAAAAAAAAAAAAAAAAAGAATTCATATGTACTTTGAGACTTAAGAAAAATAATGCTTCTGATTGTGGGGGCAAACACACCCCAAAGTTCTAATTAGCATAAAATATTTATGAACTTACTTAATTGGGTCGTATTCATGGCCAGATTGCGACATCATTGCTTTAATTTTGTCTTCCTCAGAAGCATTGGCTTCAGCCAGATTGGCAGTCTGTTTAACAGGTAATTATTTAACACACACATTAGAAACACATAAGGACCACACAGCAAAGACAACACACTCATCCCACACAGAACAGCATCTAAATAAGCTATACTTAACAGTAGCTGCTTACATGTACAACCGGAGAAAGCACCGGGAATTCTTACATGACTATGTCTAAGAGAGATTGGGAGGCTGAAGAAGTCTTTCTGGAGCAACTCAAACCTTAGACCTTGTCTGTACCTTACATTAACATCTGTACACATGATTGTTCTGAGTTAAAGGCCAGGTGAGATGAGTTAAAAGAGGAACACTTGAGGTTGTCAATCTTAAAAACATTTCAAGTGTCACAACTTTGAGATTGTAATTTATACGTAGAACTTGCAAGGTAGGGATGGGAAAAATGACTTAAGTGATACTACACATGACAAGTCAGAAAGACTTTTTTGCTTAGTGGCGTCAGTTTCTACATTAAGTTCCAAGGTATGCATTAAATATTCAAAAATTTAAACTCCAGTTAAATTTTATGAACTTTTATCTTTAATAAATATAATAGTCTAGATATAAACAGGGTCTAAGGGAGTGATTTTCTAAAACCTGGATCTTCAAGCATCTACCACTCACACCAGCCACTCACTGGGTTTTATCTTTACATTCATCCACAAAACAAGCAACCAGTTTTAACACTTTATTGTAATTTTATATACAAAAAAAATGCTTAACAAGTAACAGAGCTTGGAACAACAGTAACATTTACAGAAAACTGATTACAGATGTTTAACAACTAATTTGTTTGAACCCAAACATTATTTTACAAATAGATTAAAAAAAAAAAAATTCCCAAACCTCCAAAACTTCCCCACTCCTTCCAGCAAAGTAACAATGGTAGAATTAGACCAGAACTCAAATTCGGTCCTTACAGTAAATAAGAATAAACAGTATATACTACAAGCTGCCAAAGATATGAACTCTGCACTAAACCACTTTAAATTAGAAAAATGATAGAATAGGATGGTTCATCCACTTTGTTTAGGATCATTAATTTTAGTGTTTAGTTTTCTTAGGACTAGAGCTTAAGCAGCCATTAATTTGTTAAAAGGACATCTTTTAAGGATACATATCTTAGGAAAAAGGACACAACCCACAACAAAGTGAAGGACAAGATAGGGACAGCACTAATGGATAACCCTTTCCGTTTTCACTTAAGATGTAGGATGGAAGATTAGACTTTACATTTCTGACAGCAGGGAAAAAAAAAAAAAAGACTTTTGGGAAGCTGAACAGCTTCCTTCTAAGTCCTCATGTCTATTACCTGGTCTGTTCTTTTAAAGACACAATCTGCAATCTAAAATATATTGTCTAAGGAAAAAAAATCCATCACTAGTGCTTTCCCAAACAGAAGATACACATTGTTGAGAATAAATGCAAACAACCTTGTCAAACAACATGGGTGTATACAGTGAAATTTCAGGAGGTAACAATTTGGCCCTCTGCCAAACATACACACTCATATTCCTGCGAACAGCTTCATAAGGATACACTTACACAATTCACGTAGTCTGTGTTCAAACAAATTAGGTTGTTTAAATTTTTTCTAATGCGGACAGACTACAAGTCTAATGCATAAGGAAACAACTGTACCACATTTAAAATATTGACCTTGGTGGGATCAATTCAAAATTTCAAGAATTAACCACACAATTGTCCATGTAAGGAAATCTTCTGTTTTGGCTATTTTAAAAGAAAGTCCACATAATTCACAGCCAAAACCAGGGAATTCCTCCAGAATTGTGTTAGTTTCCAGTGTCTAATTAAACAAAATGGTGTAAGGGGGAAAAACCAGTTAGGTGCAGCTTCCTGTGTTTCTTCAGTCTTGAAGAGGCACACTATGCGGGGCTGACCAAGTTACTCCCTATCTTCTCAGGTCGGCAGCTACTCTTTACATGGCAGTCAGAGTACGTACAAGGCATTCACAGAACACATCCTTCCCCACCCCGCCTTCAAACAACACTGTTTCACATCTTTAAAATGTTAGAAGACTTATATTTTCAAGAATATACATATACCTTTGTAAGCTGGGCCAGAGAAATAGATGCAGAAGAGTCATCAATCTGTTCACAAAAAATTAAACACACATTCAAGTTCCACACTGAAAACAGCTCAAAGTGATTATTTAGCCCCTAAAGTCATATAATGTCAAATATTGGGCATTTTCTTACTTTTCTAAAGAATGTTATATTTGTTTGAAGCCTGAAAATATGCTCAAGCTATTTTAGCTTTTGTTTACATTACATTTTAAAGGCTGTGATGTACAGGAAGACTTAATACAGTGAAAAAAATCAGAGGGTAAAAATGTGGTGACTGAATACTACAATGTGAGTCCTGTGTCTCTCCATGATCTCTAAATTCAATAATGTTCACAACAATGTACCCTGCAAGAAGGAATTTTTAAAAAATCTAATTTCCCCAATACTACTGGGGAAAAAAAAATTTAAAAACAAGCAGCTCTTTAGGGCTCAGATAATTGCAGTACGCAGAAGAGTTCCCAGGTAATTCCTACTGTTTTCCTTTTTGACTACCAACTACTCAGTCTGTTTATCCTCCTGTCTAAAAGTAACAATAATTCCTTCTTAAGAAACCACAGGTTTCTTTATCAAGGCAAAGACTGCTAAGCCAACTCCACCACCAAATCAAAAGAAAATTAAAAAACAAAGAAAGAAAACAAAAAAGGTAACCTGGGAAACGATCAAAGAGCTGTCACACACAATGATGGATTTTAGTATCTGGGTAAAAGTCAATTTAACCAACAGGGCAAGAATATATTAAGGCCCTAAGAGGGCTTTTAAAATTATTTTAAGATGTTAACACCTTTTAAGTTCTTTCAATTGATCCCATTAAATAATTTCATTTTTTTTAAAAGGTGCTTATCTGCATGCACAGAAAGGCATTTTTAGTAATTAACTTCTGGACAAGATTTCCCTAAAGCTCCTTATTTAGTCTCCTACTCAATGTTATAAGCTTCTCATATGTTAGTGGTAAAAATTCTCTGGAATGGACAGACTTCAGGAGGATGTCTGGCTCAAAAGAAAAGGTCTTCAAATAATATACTCCTAAAAGTACCGAAAACACAAAAACCGAAATGCAACAAGATTCAATATGAAGTTCGTTCACTATAGAACAAATTTGATAAACACAAACATTGACTAAACTTAAGATAAAACTTAGCTAACCATGGTGGTACCTGCCTATGAAGCTGAGGCAGGAGGATCACAAGTTCCAGACCTGGGCTACACAGTGGGTTTGAGGTCAGCATGATCTATATTGTAAGATTGTTTCATAAGAATAAATCTTAGCAATGTCTTGGGTTTAGTCTGATGGGTATTATTACTGGGATGTTTACTTAGACAAACAGTTCTTTGTTCCATACTTAAGGGCTGCGTAGAGCTCACTCTGTACTTAGGTCACATTTCTAATGCATAAGCAAGAGTTTTCTTGCTTACTCTTAGAAATTTTTTATTTAAGGACTAATTTTAAGAAGCAGAAATTAGGAAAAAATATACTCTTATCTACAAGAAAGTGTAAACTACTCAAGCTTATTTTTAAAAGGACATTTTAAATCACCATAAAATACTCTAATATAGGTGACAAAGGTCTGAATAAATAGTTGATAACCAAAGCAAATCCACTCTGTAACAAAACACTAATGCTGTCACCTTTTCTAATCCTTTCCTTGTTGCTTTCTTCCATTTCTATCATGGACTTCTTGAGTTCAAAGTGGTTTTCCACACAAATTGCATCTTAATTATGGTTTTTCCCCCCAAATAATCTTGATACTATCTAAAGACCTTACAATCTAAGACATCAAATGTACCAAAAATTTAGAAAGGCACCAGTCTTATACATGGGCATTAAGAGATGAGGAAAAAAATGTTCACAAAGAATGGCTGAAAAATGGTTACAAATTTATAGTTCCTAACACATCAATAAAAAGTGACTTCTCAGTAAAACAGTTAAATCTGCCTTAGGTTGTCTTCAAAAATATGATGTATACTAGAGATATCACTAAGATTAGACCTCCTTTGTATTAGAGCCTTGTTTCTGGGAACAAGGACCTAAAATCTTCTTAGGCCAATTACATTTGAATGAAACTAAATCCTACAATGTAATCCCAATGTTTAGTTAGGAAAAACATCTAGCTTAGAAATACCAGACCAACATGGAAGGATGACTAAGAAGGATTAGGGGAATAACAGATAGTCATCTTTGATCAGACTTGGCTTACATTACCAAAAAATGCACAGGGCATGTGGTGATCCACAAGTACTGCACCAGCATGTAAGAGTCTGAGGCAGAAGGACTGCTGTGAGTTCAAGGCTGATATGGGCTACATATCAAGTACCAGACCAGCTAGAGTTGTTACACAGCAAGACCTTGATGTCTTAAAAAACAAAAAACAAAAACAAACAAAGAAAAACAAAAAAAACCTCCAAGAGCTCAGGGGCATCGTCCTCCCACAGCGGCTAGCCTGAGCTATAAGATCCTGTCTCAACACAAAATCAAAGTATACACATACTTTTCCTAATCAGAATTTTAAAATTTTGCCCAGGATCTCTATTTTGCTTGTTAATGTGTATAGTTAAAGCCATCCTTATCCCTAAGTTTTAAGTACTAATTAGTTAATGAACATGTTTCAGTGAAACTAAATGTCAACAAAGCACCCAAGCAAAAAGATAGAGACCACAGATTATGTCATGTCTCCATCTCACTTAATTCTACCTAAAAATTAAAACTGTTTAAAGCACTAAAAGGAAAAGAGAACTCTGAATAAGCTTACAGTAAACTTCTTATAAATGTAATACAGACATGCCAGGGAACACACGAGGCTAAAAGAATGTTAACTTTATTTATGAACATGTGATTTGTGTTTATACACATGCTAATAAACAAAAAGGAAATTGTTTTCAAGAAATAAAACTTCATCTGAATTTAAGTACTATATAAAAAATAGTTTATACAAATGTGTTACATTTACTACTACAGTTACCGGGACAGTTTTTCTAATTTGTGCTAGCATTTGGATACATAAAACTCAGTTTTAAACCAATCACCAGCAAAACAGAAACTTGGACAGTTTTTACAGCATTATGCTTTTTAAAAAACATAAAAACCCCCAAAATAAAAACCACTTCTCCAACCCCCAAAAAACCTCATTTATCCAAAAGTGGGGGAAAACCCCCAAACACTGACTTTTTATCTTTGAATCACTGCATTTAGACAGTAACTAAAGGCCATTTACTTTTGAGAACAAATTCAAAGTTGAGATATTCTACTTAGCATATTTATGATCCAATGATCCAAGGTTAGTGAAATGCCTCATATACAAGTATCAGTAGTATTTAAAAAGAGTAAAATGCAGTATCAAGCAATACCTCTGATTTCTAAATGAAAATTTCAAATACCATGTTTTTGTGTACAAGTATTAAGCCTGAGCAGTAATATGTTAGAGAACCCTCAAGTATACAGAACCCAATTAAGACAGCCCTGTGTCCTGCAGCACCTGTCCCACAATTTAGAAGTGGTGCTTTTACTTAAAAGCTCAAAGTCAAAATAGTGTCACACTATGGGTTAATCTGTAGTTATAAAAAGATGTCACCCCAGTTAATGGGGGTTGTTTTCGATAAGATATGGCTTTCAGTATAACTAATACAGCACTTCAGCATCTTATGAAAAGAGGAAACATTCTAATTTGAACAGACTAGCTTGTGTATGAACTATATATAATCCATCAGAATCACTGGCATGTTTGTTCACTCTTGGTGGTGGAGACGCAATTTCAGTCTGTACTGAATAGTACAAGGGTGCACAAAGAACAGGAGCTCATAGGTGCAGATAGAGCAAGACTAACTGCTAAAGCTGTGCCAGAAGTCTCTCAAAAGCTCTTCTAGGATGTGTCTGAAGAAAGGATCAAATAATAATGTAAGGTCTGCATGTTGCTAATCCATTTCTGAAAGCCATCAATCAGGCAGGAAAAAAAAAAAAAACTAGTACACTAAGTGAAGCAACGTGAAAATGGCAAAATATACACTCCAAACAATTTTTTATTGCAAGAAACAAAAAGCACAAAACAGCCTGTACATACATACAAAATACTAACTATAGACAGACAGATGCAGAACATGTTGTCATGTTCTTCAGTGTTAAACCTACACCGTCTAAAAAGGATCATACATTACTGTACAACACAGTGTCATACAGGGAGAGTGCTGTCATATTTAATATGAAACAGTGACGGGTACAAATTACCCATTTCTACAGAGTAACTGCAAATTATGCCACATAAATATCCATATTCAACTGAACTGTCATCAAAATACAATTTTTGTTACAGTGTGTGCTATGGTCAGTGGGTACTCTAAGTGATTTCCTTCACTGAAACATTAGAAAGGTAAAAGCAATTGTGTAGAAAAAGGGTGATTGTGTTTTTACATACTGCTTTTGTAGTTCCCATCACTGGTTCAGTTCGACTTCTAAAAAATAAAATAGAAACAAAAACTATCATTAGCTCTTTATGAATTTCATATATATACTTACAGGTGTGTGTATAGTCTCATTTAGCCTAAGCCAGCCTTGAACTCACTATACAGCCATGGCCAGACCTCTTCCTCATCAAGTGTTGGAATAATACATGTGCTTCACCATGTATGACTTTGTTAATAACTCTTAATATATTATCTCTCATCTTTAGGAATATAATCTTCTTTTGATACAAAGCTTTAATATAATCAATTTCTGATATATTAAATAAGCAACTTTGATTACTATTTGCTACTTCCAAATGATTTAAAACAGTCATAGTTTCTAAAAAAATCTATATTGATTTCTCAGAGACTTATTACTTATGACATATTATTTCTGAGAGCTACTGTATTTATAAACTTTGTGGTTTAGTTACAATGAGCTGAAAAAGCAGTTGTTCCTTTTCTGGTAAAGCTAGATATAAATTTCTACATACCCAGGTTCTTAAGCAGACCACTGCCGGTACACTTATGACAGATTGCAGTGCTCAAAAACTAGCTTTCAAATTTAGATAGAGGGTGATTATTTTAATTTAAAAAATATTTTAAAGATAGATGGTGGTGGCATACTCCTTTAATTCCAGCACTCAGAAAGCAGAGGCAGGCAGATCTCCGAGTACCAGCCCAGCCTGGTCTACAGAGTGAGTTCTAGGACAGCTAGGGCTAATCCAGAAAGACTGTGTCTCAAAACCCAAACAAGCATTTCCTAACAATAACCAAGAACTGAACAAAATTTAAGGACTCTGAAAAATATAACATAATCTGAAAGCATTTTAAAATCCATTTTATGCTTATGT
Source organism: Rhombomys opimus (assembly GCA_010120015.1). Taxonomy (NCBI): domain Eukaryota; kingdom Metazoa; phylum Chordata; class Mammalia; order Rodentia; family Muridae; genus Rhombomys; species Rhombomys opimus. Next base: position 1,228,823 of record REGO01000481.1, on the reverse strand, counting down.
ATAACTGGATAAATTGTTGCTGGAACATATAAACAAACCCAAAATTTCTTTAATTTAGATAGGCTAGAACCGAGGTCCTAAGTATAGTCTTTTAAATGGCTAAAGTTTACTGTAGAGGAATACTAGTCAGCATCTAAAAGGAATGTTTAAATTCTATGATTTTGAACTACTAACAAAAATAACTTGTGAACTTTCTAGAATTTGTTCAAACTGAGAAGCATTCTACTTAGGGATTAAAGGTGGCAGAGGCATGCATATCTCTGAGTTTGGGGCCAACCTGGTCTACAAAGCCAGGACAGCCAAGGCTACACAGAGAAACCCTGTCTCAAAACAACAAAACCAAAACAAAAAATCTACATAAAAATAAATAATTTTGTATAAAGCAACTTAAGATGGCATGGACTTCAAATATTCTTTTTCTCAAGCTTCTGAATATTAAAAAAATTCCAGAGATAAAATATTTGATACTTATATTACTTTTTGTTTCTTTTGGTTTTTTTGTTGTTTTTTGAGACAAAGTCTCTGTATAGCCCTGGGTGTCATAGTACTTGCTATGTAGACCAGGCTTGTTATGTAGATCTGCTTGCTTCTGTCTTGTGAGTGCTGGGATTAAAGGCATGTGCCACCACAACCTGCTTGATACATGTTTTTCAAAAAGATATTGTAAGTTTAACTTCATGCTAAAACAGAAAGCAATGCTACCTTATTCATGAAGTACAGTTCTGCTATAAATATAAAACTTCTGAGATTACTATGCCCTGTGGTAAAGACCTGTAATTTCATCTACTCAGGGGGCTGAAGCAGCAGGGTATGAAGTTAAAGGCCATTAGGTCTACAGAGTCAAATCTACCACAAGCTTGAACAACTTAACAGGACCCTGTTTTGAAATACTAAAAAGGAGTTTATGGATGTGGTTCAGTGGTAGAATGCTTGTTTAACATGAGCAAGGGACTAGGCTTAATCCTCAGGTTTAAAGAAATTATGATCCTGTTACTCTGTACTTATTACAGACACAGAGTAGGTGGATAAAGCTTCTGAAAAGTGTGCCAGTTGCACTTATAACCCTGCTTTAGAGGAACCCTGAGATAAGAGATAATAATTTATTCAAAGTCACACTAGTATTAGGCAGTGAATGTAGTTAAATATGAGCCTGACTCATTTTACACTCAAGAATCTTATATACATTGTGGCCTTTGAACCAAAGCCTCTCTTACTGACAAAAGCTTCTGCTGGCATTACTTAATACCAGTGATGTTGGCAAAATATGTAAAACAGGTCTCTACAGCATGATCATTTATGTGATTAAAACACTCTATATGGTACAAAAATGTTCCCTAGTAACAGCTCCCTTAACTACAAACTCTCAATTTAGCCAGAGAGAAAAATTGGGGGGGGGGGGGGGGAGGGCAAACCTATTGCAGTCTTCATGACTAGCACAATAACATTTTAATGCTAATAAAACGTTTTGAAACCTTTAAAATGGTCTATTTTGATAAATGCATGAGTTTTTATAAATACTCACATAACATATGTCTTGCTTGTAGACTTAACACCTCCAATAGGAATTCTTCTGACAATTACAGATGAATTTTTAGGAATTAGTGCATTATCATCAGTATATTCTGTAAACAAAAAGTCAAATTTCTATTTAGGGATCTAAGTTCTCAGAAATGAGAAAACTTCAACAAACATCAGTGAGCTTACAGCACAACACCAAAATCCATGTTCCTCCCATTTAGGTTACTAGTACTATTAGAAGAAATATCACAGTCCTAAGTGAGCTCCTTCAAAGAACACAATATGGTCAGTCAGGTCCTTGGCTCTAGGACTTCAACTTTGTAAAACTCACTAGGCTTCTTCCCAGCTCACTCAATCAAGAAATGCTTAACAGGCAAACAATGGGGTTATTTGAAATGAGAATTTATCTCCCTAGTCCTTGAACTTGAATTAAATATTATGACTTCTGTTCTCATTTTGTTTACTACTAGAAAACAAAGGTAAACTTGAAATTACAAAGCCCCTCTGAAGGACTTGAGTTTGTAATGAAAAGCCTGAGAAGCCAGCCACACACAAGACAACTAAATGAATAGTAGTTACTCTGAGGGGAAACGTGAGGGAAAACAAATATCACAAAGAAGACTGCAATGTTGAAGAAAATTTTAAAATGACATAAAATAAAGGAAAGCATAAACCATATACTTATTTGTACTTTCCATGTGAAACAGGGAAATCACTGGTGGATTTTACCTGAAATTCTAACAATTTTTATCACAAAAAGACTTGTTCTGGTATTTGCATGGGAGACAAACTGAGCACAAACAGTAAGTCGTAAGAAGCTGCTTTGTGGTCCAGCAATAGCCAGCGTTATGTCAAATGTCATGGAGGCTGTTCATGACTGACTATTGCAAAGATGGAGAAAGAACCAGGCATGAATTCATTCATTCCTAGCTTTGGCAAGTGGATGTCACTTTTTGAGAAAATAAAAAAAGGAGGAATGAGTAAGAGCTTTCTACTCTATAATTACAATAGTTCTATAAGAATGAAATTAAGTGTAGTGAAGAGAGGTAAGAAAGGCCTAAGTAAAATTATCAAGAAAAACACAACTTAAGAGATGTAGCTAGTCTTTTCTGCCTTTGGTTATTTTGCACATTTCAGGCTTTTAATGTATTATGAGCTCTATTTTGGTTACCAAGTGGTTAGTAACTCTTTGTCCTACAGTAAACTGCTCAAGTAAGAGCTCTTTAGCTTTCAGTCACTGACTATGCCTCACAGGCGTCCAACCCAGCAATGCCATGACCCAGATGTAGGCACGGAAGACTATCATTATCTTGGACACCTTCCAAATTCTAAGCTAGATGTGTTAAAAAAAATTCAGAAACAAAAAAAAAGGGGGGGATTTTAAATAAGTTTACTAATTTTAGAACTCAAACTTAAGTGTCAAACATTTGGCTGTTTCTTTACATGTAAAAACCCTCAAGTATATTTGTAAAACCTTTCAAAAACAACTTATTAGCTAGATGGGGTGGTGACAATATGCCTGCCAATTCCAGTACCCAGGAGGCTAAGGCAGGAGGATTGCCATTGAGTTCAAGGCTACCCTAGATTACACACAGCAAGACAGTTGAACAAAGAAGACAATTTAATCAACACAGTGCTATACTATAATAATAAAGTCAGGTGCCCCAACACCCTCAAATACAGATTTCCAGCTGGCCAGTTACAAGTATTTGCATTTTTATGATTTCCTAAGCCCAAGAGTGTCTAACACATAAATCCTTAACAAGTGGTGTTTCCTTTAGATTCAAAGGGCTCACGGGTTGCAGATTTAGCTCACTGGTAGAGCACTTGCTCAGCACCAGAGGGGGGGTGGCCAACAGTGTAAATTTTGTCTAAAAACAGAAGGCATGCATGGAATGAAAAACAAGATGAATTTGAGAAACGGATAGCCAGAACAAAAATTAAAAAGCCAAAACCCCTTCATATTCAGCTTCCAAATTAACGAAGTTCAATATGAAGGTTACTGAATAGATGGGAGGATCAGTATAAAAATCAAGCTTTCTTCAAAGACCACTTGGAATTCATTGTAAAATAATAGAAACAAGCAGGATTAAGTCCAAAATAGAACTCTGACACAAACACTGCAGTTTTACCAAGCGCTTATGTTCCTCTATACCTGACAGATTTCCACAACTAAGGGAATATTTTTACAGAAACATGGTATATCAGTAACTTAAACTTGCTAAAATCTCCAGCTTAATCTTTTCTCTGAGGGCCTGGAATCAAGGTAATCTAAGAAACTCTTAAGTAGAAGATTTTATCTTGGAACCTTTAATTCACTAGATGGTTCAAACCAAGTAGAATTCTTGTTTAAAAATTTTGTTTGGTTTATCAAGACAGGGTTTCTCTGGAAACACTGGCTGCCCTGGACTCGCCCAAGTAGAATTCTTACTCAACTTGCCTTGTACAGTCCATTTCTGTGCCTACAAGTATGCCTAGTCCAGAAGAGGGCATCAGAGCCTAGAAACAGATGGTGAGAGCTGTTCTCAGGTAAGCACTGAGAACAGAAGAGGGATCCTCTGCAAGAAGAGCAAGGACTCTAACTACTGAGCCATCTCTTCAGCTCCTTCCCCTAACCTGAGTGCATAAAACAAAGAAAGTTCCCACTACTCTTTTTGTCTTAAGCAACCATCAAACTTCCTCCAATTAAGGGCAACATAATGAAGAAAATGTGCTATGGGGCAAAAAACTTCCCTGCATTTCAGGTTTATATGTCCTGAACTAGAAAAATAATGCAAAGTCACAAAATGTCAATTTGGACAAAGATTCTTCAATCTAGACTTACTCCAGTCTAAAAATTGCCTTTAACTGCAGGCTGGTAACAAGATGGATAAAGCCTAATACTGTAATAAAAATGAAATCTGTGTAATGAAAATATGAAGTGCCCACTATTCCCTAATTTCATCTATATTATCTTTCCTCTCGTTCATAAAGATGTATTTTATAGCAACGTAACCACAAATTCTTAAAAAGCCATGTTTTGTTAAGTAGACTTCAACTGCTTTTGGTGGACTTAAAGTTATTTCTTAGTTGTTTATACCACAAACAACATTTCCTCTTACTAAGTAGAAATTACAGAAAAGTACAACTACCAAAAGGGTAATTACTTTAAGGAAGAAAACAGACAATATTCTTTTAGTATTATAATTTAGCTTATGTCTGCATTACAACTGAAAAACTGTTCTTCTACATGACAAGCTTTGGTCTACCAAGTTATAGGCTAAAGAGAGGAGACCACACCCCAAAACTTCAACTGAAAAAACCCATGCCACACCTTGTATCATTTAGCTTGGTAGCACATGCCTTTGATAGCAGCACTCAGGAGACAGAGGCAAGCTCATCTCTGACTCACAGTTCTGCCTGATCTATGCAGGGAACCCCAGGCCAGTAAGTGCTACAAAGTAAGACAATGTATACAACACGTATTTACAACTCTACTCTCCATCCTATCAGCAATGTCAAGTCTGATCTAATAAAACCCATCCATGAGCGTTACTATTCTGAGAAAAAGAAACCAAAACAAGTCAGTCAGAAAAGTATGGCACATCCACCATTTGAGTCCCAATACTATTTTTGCAGGGGTGGTGGTGCACCCTTTTAGTTCCAGCACTTGGAGACAGAGGCAAGAGAATCTGAGTTCATGTTGGTGTATACCTTTAATCCTAGCACTAGGGAGGCAGAAACAAGTTAATCTGAGTTTGAGGCCAGCCTGGTAAACAGAGCCAGTTCCAGGAGAGCCAAGGCTACAGAGAAACCCTGTCTCTAAAGAGGAAGGACAGGAGTCCCAATATTATTTTTAAAATGAAGAACTCAAGGATTATAACCAGTGGCTTATGTGTATTCACACATGGTAGCACTCCACTATTTTTCAGGAACATAATTATATATATAGAGATATAAATATATATCTATATATAGATCTATCTATCTATCTATCTAAAACTATATATAGTTTTCTTTGGTGGTACTGAATTAAGAACTCAGGGCCCTACACTTTGAGGCTTTCCTGAATTGCTAAAGAGTTAATGTGATGAGTTTACCTATTGTTGGGTGTGGTCTAACACCTGAGTTCCCCATACTTGACAGTTGGGGGTCCACTGGAGGCCAGTCTGGGCTACAGAATTCAACTATTGAGTAAGTATCACTAATTCTGGAAATACACCTCAGAGTGTTCACACGGGAACATTTTATACCCCAAAACCAATTCCAGCACTGATTAAATCCTCAAAAATACTTTTTCCACAAGCAACCCCATATAAATAAAAAGGGGCATGCAATTTGCTATCGATTTCAAAACACTGCTAGGTTAACGAACAAGTTATCTACTGCTGCTTTAACAAACGGGCAACCTTACAAAGGCTCTCCTCTCCTGATGAAAAAACAAGTTACAAGAATGCCACAAGGCAAACACCCAACAGACTTGGATAACAACCCCCTTCTCTTTCCAATCCATCCCCACAGTTAAAAAGCTTTAAGAGAAAAAATGGGGAGGGGGGGGCACGACGACTTTTGAGAGGAACTAAGATTAACATGTTTCCGGTTTAGCCTTCTACAGATTACCCCAGCACTCAGAAGACAGACAGGCCAGTTAAACTCCAAGGTCGGGTGCTGCAATCCTTGGCTATCAATGAAACGCTGTGTATTACAACGGGTAAGAACGGAGGTTGGGACTGTAACAAGCAACTTTCAACACCCACCTCGAGCCAATAAATATCTGCTGCCCATGTGCCTCTTACCTTCTTTCGTCTGCGCGTTGGTGATCTGCAGATCGCTATCGGCAGCTTTCAGCTTCTCTCTCCCCATAATCTGCTTCTTTAAGTCGCAGAGGGAGATATGGAGCCCATCAAAGGTGACGGTGTCGTAGTTGAGTTTAGAGGAAAATTTATAGTGCACACAGGACATTGTGGCAAAGGATTCCTAAGGTTCAGCGAGGAGACGTGGACACTCTCAATATATGTATATTTATAAACTTAAGAGCAAAATATGTACACACACAAAACACTCAAAAGACAACGAAGGACCCTAAGGCTTCAGATTAAATACCCCCCAACCACAAGCGAGGGGTTCGTAAGAACAATAATCCGGAACCCCCCCGTACTCAGAATCGCTTCATGTGGGAGGAGCAGGACGGGAAAAGGGGCAATCGAGGATCCGCCAACCGGCACAATGTCACCCGGCTGGGTCCCCCTCGCTCATGCTAAGGGCCGGCAGGAGACGGGGGCAGGCGGTGCAGTCAGTAGCGGTCAGTCCACACGTTAGAGTCCGAATGACCCCGCGGGGTCAGGGGTCCATAGCGGCCGCACCTCCCGGCTGGTCTCTCTCCGTGGATGGGGGTGACCCAGGCCCCGGGAGAAGGTTGCGGGGAGAGGGCCTAGGCCCGGAGTCCACGAGCGGCCTCTCGCCTCCTCCCGGCTTCCGGACGACCGGCGTCGGCGTCCCCAGGCCCAGGCCCCCACCGCACACACACCCTGGCGCCTGCTCCCCGGAGGCCACGAGCGGCCCGCGGCCTAGGCCGAGATCGCGCGGTCGGCGGAGGAGAGGCCTTCCAGCGGCCGCCCGGTTCGGCTCCGCCTCCCCCCCGCCGCCGCCTGACACAAAGCCGGTGCGGGGCCCAGCTAGGGCGCGCGGCCCTTCCTCACCACCCGGGCCCCGGCCGGCGGCTTCGCGGGCTCCGGGGACACCGCCGAGGCTGCCCGACTCTTCCTCTCGCTGCTCCTCGCGCTGCTCCCGCTCCTGTCGCCTCTGAGCCCACGACCGCGTCGGGAAGCCCGGAAACGGTCGGGCGGCGGCGAGGGCTTGGCTTGATTCCCCTCTCTTTATTATTATTATTATTATTATTTTTTGTTCTGCCCTCCCCCGGCCGCTCTCCGGCCCGCACCCAGCGCCGGCGACACCTCCGCGCCAGGCACTATGGCGGACGCGGCCTGGCTCCGGGCGAGCGCCCCCACTCCGGGGTCTCTTAAGCAGGGACTGCACGGGCGGCGCACGCGAGGCGGGGCTTGGGCGTGCGCCGTGGGGCGGGCCGGGGGCGGGACCGTGTGCGTCACAAAGCGCACCGGCCCGCCCACGTGACCCCGCGCTTTGTGACACGGAGCGTAGAACCCGGAGCTACGTGGAGAACGGAAGAAACTACTTGCGTCGGGAGGAGGGGGGGGGCGGGCCGTCCCACTGGGCGGGCCTGGAAGGGGCGGCCCAGGCCGCGGAGGGGCGGCCCTCAGGGGGAGCCGCTGAAGCCACCCGCCCGCGAGTCTCGTCACGTGACGGGACTCGCCAGCTTCCCTCCCAACACGGCGTACCCCGCGCTCCTCGAACGCGGCTGGTGGGGACGGGCCGCCGTCCACGCCAGCAGCATCTTAAAAGACGTGGCCCGCTCTTACCGTGTGCTTGGCACCGCGCTGGCCGCTGACGTTTCCAAGGTTCTGGAGCCGAGTTGTCTGGCTCGGAAGTTAGCCCCGGGGCTTTGATGTCACCCTGGTCTCCGGAGACGCTGTCAGAGAATAAAGGATGTGCTTGGTCGCCCTGGATTAAACCCGTGAATAGATTTCCATATTTAAGACCGCGCCAAGCACGTTTCCCTCAAAAGAGGTGGCTGAGTGCACGTCAAGTTAACAACAGCAAGAATCATCTCCAGTTTATAGAACAGAAACCTGAAAGCCGACAGCGGTGCATTTTTCGAGTTTTCAGAGAAGTCAGTGCTTGCCCCACTGCAGGGTCCTAATGTCGTTTTTCATTACAAAGTCCCATAAAAGGGTTGGCATTCTTTGTCACTTGTGGCATGAGGGACGTATTGCATTAGTGAATTCATAAATAATAAAATTACTCGAAAACCGTCTAATTATCATTCACAGTGCCCTATGTCCGGCCTCTCTGAATTTTACAGGCTAGGCTCAGTTGGGAAACTGAGGGGAAAAAAATCATATATATCCAAGAGGTGGCAGAGTTTCCAGAAACTTCCTAAATGCTAACGCCCCAAATTCTGATAGAGCTTGGTTTAAATCAATCATCTTGTCAGAGAAGCCTTCCTAAGGCCAAGCTTGTTATTTTGCTTATTATTTTATTATTATTAATTATTATTATTATTCTAAGGTCTCACTGTGTAGCCCAGACTGGCCTTAAACTCACACTCTTCTTGCCTCAGTGTCCAGAGTGCCAAGATTACTGTTTATTTTTGTTTTTTTGTTTGTTTGTTTTTTTGGTCTTTCCCCTTCTCTCAGCTAAGAACATGGATTTTTACCCCGATTTTTGCCATATTCCCAACTTTTCAAAGAGTATCTGGACACTGTAGGTGTTGAGTTAATAGACTTTTGAATAATTACATTTGTTACCTATAGAAATACTGTGGCAATACTATGTTAGGTAATCATCAGGGATAAGCCCAGAGACAGAAGCACAGTTTAAATAAGTCACTTACTTACAGATTACTTTTCACAAGTAATAAGTTTTTCTTCCCTTTATCTTTCTTTAGTAATTCAGAGTTTCTTGCTATATGGTCCACCTCAGGGTGACTTTTTCTTAAAATCCTGGGTGAAGTAATTCCAGCACTCAGAGAGGCAGAGGCAGGCAGAGCTCTGAGAGTTTGAGGCCAGCCTGGTCTACAGAGCGAGTCCAGGACAACCAAGGCTACACAGAGAAACCCTGAATCAAAAAAAAATCAAAAAAGAAAAGGTGGTGGTGGGGGGACAGTTGGGCTGCAGAAGAAGGATCTGGGTTCATCTTTGGTAAGAGGCAGGGAAGTGTGTATGGTTGTGGCAAAAATTACAACTCTTGAAAAAAAAACTGAGAAAAATAGTAAGTCATCCTGATACGCAGCCTAGAAGGCAGATCTCCAGCCTCTCTACACTTCAGAGTTAATTTCTTTACCAAATTCATCAGCTGATCCCTGGGCCACACCCTGGAGGCGT